>CM057007.1:36535193-36942693 GCA_029891345.1 Dryococelus australis | reverse complement strand
ACGGTAGAATGACTTAACTGCTCCGGCACGGCATGCTGGTTGGGTTGGCGGGCAAGCAAGCCCCACGGACTGCTTTCTTACACCCTAAAATCACATTGCACATACACACATTGCTTACCTGCCTGCAATCGTGGCATACATAAATACACTGGACATAACCTTTTAATACATAAGAATTATTTACTGAATGGAATGAAGTGAGGATGAAACACGTAAGGAATGAAAAGTACAGAAAAACATGAACAAGTACACTGAGGCCCACGGAGGCACTTAAAATTCTATAGGGCTTTATGTAATCATGTTGCAGGAACACGCATCCGTGAGCATCTAGTAATTAAGGCAAGTTCCCTTACGCCCATTTTCACTGGATCTCCTTTTAGTACACATGCGCTCGGGCGCACGTGTTTGCTCTGCATCTTGCACTAAGTTGCATTGCACTTGTGCTCATGACACAAGCGCTGCACTCTGCCCCACTGGCCACACTCATGAAGTAGCAGGTTCGGTTTAACCAATGTGGTACACTGCTGAGCTGGTGCATACGAGCGTCCGGTAGAGTGTTTATCCCTGCAGCGTTCGCCGGCAACGGTGGGCAAACTGAGCTGGGGAGAGCGGATAGCATCAGTATACTGTTTATATATGTTTTCTACTAGGTATTTATATACTACGTATTACAATCATATGTTGAATATCAAGAAGGTAAGCTTGAAAAATTTGTCAGAATTAAATGATATTCCGACACTGCTTGATTGTAGTGGTTTATAGATATATAACCTTAGCATGTTGGCAAGAACATACTGTGTGACTAACGTTTTATTAAATAAGGTTTCCTTTCCAGAGGCATTCTTGCAACAAACATGATTCAGCGACCCAAAATAAATATATTTGACACAAGTTTCATGTGTTTTATTGTCTAAACACCCCATTCTTTATAAATCTTCCTCACCATCACATTTCATCGTAAATACTGCAAATTACGCAGATCCCCAATACAATTCCTACTAAGTGTGATTAGTAATGACATATGTCATATACAGATATTATTTTCCTTTTTTCTGGGAAGCCCTTATTTTGGATAATTACCCCACTTCATCCAAGTGGGTGGGTAGGCACCTAATGATCTAGGTCGACTCCACTAGCTGCAGGTAACAGGACAGGGGAAAGTGGATCCCACAGACACTCTCCTGACCCAGGAGTCGAGCCCCTTCAAAATTTTTCAGACTGTAGGCTAGTCCAATGCCTCCAGGGTGATGCAAGGCTTCCCACTCTGTGAAATGAAACTCTAGCCCATATATGCAAGGAAGTTCTCTTTACACACACTCTTCCCAAACGAGAATCCTCGTACAACACCCACTTCCACACAGCCTGGGTCATCTTGCATGAACTTGCTGAGAAAGTTTCGGTCTCTCCCCCCCCCTCTCTCTCCCTCTCTTTCCCCCTCTCTCCCTCTCTCCCCCCACTGTATTTCCGTGAGGTACCACTATCACAATAAGTTAATTCAATGCACAATCAGGACAAGGGGTAGGGGAGGAAAGGCCCTGCTTCCTAACCACGCTAGTGTCGCACAATAAACTGTAATTATATAGAATAGGGGCTTTTCCGGACACACAGACATACACGCGTGCACATGCACACATGTGCGCACATGCACACACAGTCAGTTGCTATCAAGGTTGAACACCGCCCATGCATTCATTGTGTTCTTTATTATTAGAGCGGGAAGAACACTGAATAAAAAAATGTAAACAACATAAAGGATTAAACATGTACTGTTGCCAACTGTATTTTAACAGGTAAAAATCAGTTTTATTAATTACAGAGAACACTTGACGATATTTGCATTAGATACTACCAAATGTGATAGTGGGGAGGTCTATGAAGATCAGGGAAATTATTACACTTCACATGGACATATTTGCACAACACACTTGTATGTTCACACAATGTTTTAATTTAACAGAATGAATAGTAATAAAACACACTGAATACCAAAAGTGTTTCTTAAACCTTACACACAGATAGCAGTGGAAACCAGGAACAAAATCTTTTCCTTAAAAAAAATTGATCTTACCAAAAGGTAATAAATGCTTATTTATTACCAAACAGGGTGTGCCAAAACTTAAATTGGTACAGTGTTTGAAATATTAAATGCCACAAAGAAGAAACTTCAAAGTGTTGGTATTTATTTGAGTTCTGTCATTCAACTGTATGTTTGGCTGATTTTGCTTCCTGAGTCTTAATTGAAAAGAATTGTATTATTTTGAAGAAAAAGTAAAATTATCAGCAGTAGAAACGTACGAACATGATGAAATCTACAAGGTAAAACGGGAGCTACTTCATGGTGAGCGTCCAAATGTGACGGCTATCCCTGTACATCGAACGAAAACTAAAACCGATGGAGCCATATGAAGTTGAGAAAATGTTGGCCGTTTGGGACGGCTTACCTTTTCTGCGACGGGGGTGTGTTTGACAAGCTCCACGTTTCATGTCCGCTGGGCGAGCCTGCTGGTCTGTGTGGGCACTGTGTGGCTGCTCCCACCAGCAAAATCTTGGGCTGCCTTCCCCTCCCTTGTATGTCACCTTGACCACATGATGCCAGCCAGTCAGTCACGTACCACCAGGGTGCCATTCCAGGACTTCCAGATATCGACGGAATGAAGATAATGTTGTATTGTACTCAATAGTTATAGGAGTATGTCACCCAGGTTCGGGGAGACAGCACAGGGTATTCACTTGGGCAGGAACTGCTGTTCCATCAACATTAGTTAAGTATGATATAAAGGAAAATATTTAATGTAACTTGCATATAGCTGGAAAGAATTGTATTTTGTAAAAATGTAAATTTTGGGGGAAATTTTAAACATAAATATATTTTTGATAGTGACTATTTTATACCAAATGTAATCATTGTAAAAATTGGAAATTGATATTTTTATATGAAATTATTTATTGTGAGATCGGGGGTAAAACTTTATAAATTATGCAAATGATTTAAAAACCAAGGCAATTCTAACCTTTTCACTGGAACCAACCAAATCCCTTTTGACACCATTGGGGGGCTCCCAGCTGTTTTCAAACTTAACCACCTACATTCAGGAAGTACCGAGACAAAGACCTCATCCTGTGTGTGTTGGCTAACACAGTCACACAAATGATGAACTGAGTAGTTGGGACAACTTCAGACTAAAATACCTTCCTTTCTGTGATGGAGGACGTGCAGTCTGAGCTGAAGAGGAGGCATGAATATTTCCATAAAGGCAACATTTAGGGCTGCGACTAAAATTGAGTATTTGTCTGAGCTTACGAAAGCAGAATACTTCCTGCATAATCAGTTTTCTGAGGGGCTTTAGGATATACTAGTTGGTAGTAATTTCACTTGAAAGTCTGTCTTCAGACAAAATCTAAATTTTGTGAGAAACAAAGTCCACTAAGTTGTGTTAATTGACATGAAAACAGTTGAAACTGCAGGCAATCAACCCAAACATCGACATGGCCTTCCAAATATTCACATATACTCCAGTTTGTAACTGCATTACTGAGCTTACCTTCTTATAGCTTAGAAGAGTAAAACTTTATCTGCTTACAAACATGAGAGATGAACACCTCAACTCACTGTTGTTGTCCAGGCAAAGGCCACTATTGGACAGCATGGATTTCTCAGGCATCATTAACCAGTTCGCTTGGCATACAGCAAGGCAAAATATGTTTATATCTGTGAACATTGTGTTACTTGGTTTTATAATATTTTGTGCAAACTTTATTTAATTGAACTAAAGTAGGACTATTTATTTTTCATTAAATGTGAATGAGTATTTGTTTCTATTTGTTGATTTTTCTTACACTACTAATATTTTCAAAGTCTTATTGTAATAAATAATTATAAAATAATTAACACTTATGCATGAGACAGAATATTGACTTGGGGGAGGGGGGATGGGAGTAATGTAGTTTGCTATTATGGAAGCAAACTTGTGTACGAAGATAGGCTGCAAATTACTGAGTGCCTATGGGCCGTAAAGTGTTAAATCCGCCCCTTGTTGGAAATAATGAGTTCCTGTTAAACTGTGTTCTACAATATAAAAATCGCAATCTTTTAAAATAAAAATATTACATATTACTGGAAACTATCAGCCAACAAAATACAGTACTGTACATTAAATTTAATAAGTCATGTAGACTTTGCATTTATTATTTAACAATATTTTTGGTGTATTTGATAACAGCATTTGATACATTCAGACTACTCTTCCACTTAATGGTGCAATTTTCTCTATAGATGTACGTGCATTATCATTACCGTTACATTCCACCACTAAGAACTGAATTTGATTCCCAGCGGGGTCAAACCAGGGTTTTCACATTTGGGAAAGATGGCCAGTGGGGTTTCTAACACTTCTGTTATCATTGCTGCTGCTATACTAATAGTCATTTCCACTGCCACAAATTTAAATGAAATGATTAAATTTTTTTTGCATTAGAATTTTAAATTTGTCATCATATTTTACTGTAAAAGTTATTAAAATATTATGGACTTCATTATGTACTATATGTAAGGGAGATTGTATCACTGCAGAAATTGATATTGGGATAGAAGTTTTTTTTAATATTGTAAATTTTTTTATTTGGATGTGGCTTCTCTTTCTTACTCATGTATAGAACAATTTTGTCTGAATGAGTTTTATGACAAAAAATTTAATACAGTTTTATAAATATGTAACGGGGAGTTTCAGCTGCATCACATGGAACTGAAATAACCACTTTTAGCTATGTCTGTTTTGAGTGATATAGGCTTTTTGTGGTAAACTGAGCACTTCTGAAAGCCCTGTTGAAGATCTGCTTGTATGCACATTGTGTATTTTTCCACCATATGTAAAATTAACATTGCGAAGGGTCTCATCATTTTTCTGTAAATTGTTGCTCTATTATGCATTTAAAAGTACAGATAAAAGAAATTATTTTAATATTGAAACATGCTTACCTAACACTTGTGATTTATTGTTAAAATACGGAGCTTCTCTTCCGTCGTTGCAAATTTTACTGGGCACATGTCTGCCACCGTGCCCGTTAAAATATTTGCATGTAGGAGCAGTGACATTTTAAAAAGTTTGATTTCAAAACAGCTCAATTAACCATTAATAGCCTATATCAACCTATATTGTTTAGCAGTGTTGTGTAAGAATTAATGTTCTTGTTTCCTTTGTGCAGATGGAAGATAAACAACTTTGTAAGTGATGAAAACTGGTACAATGAAATGCCGGGATGATGAGATCCCCATACTATGAAGTGTTGAAACTGGTAAGTACATAACTTTAATATTCAAAACATAATTTCTCAGATTCTGGTACACATTTTCATCCTGATTCAGGGCTGTGAGTTGTTCGTCTCATCTGATTGGATGGGAAACATGGCTTATACTGCATTGTCCGATTGGTTTTTGGAGATCACTTTTGCTTTGTCTGTCTTTGCATTCATTTTTGCTTCATTTCAGTCTCATTTTACCCCCACAGGGGGTAAAGACATCGTTAAGCACCCTGCAAATCGTACTACTCAAATTTAATTAAAGTTCATGAAAAATATTCATCTCGTGCAAAAAACAAAATGTAGGGCTTTTTCCTTACGTTTGTAGGGCAAGGGATGCTAAATTGTAATGAACAATGTTGAACTTTTAGACACAGTTTTTTCTCAGTTTTTGGTGCAGAGGCTAGATAACATGCCTTCCATAAAGGTGAATTGGGTTCAATTCCCTGTGGGGTTCAGTGGCGTTTATTCCATAGGTGCAAGGTAAGCAATGCTTACCCTATACACATTGAAAATGTTTGACCCTTAATAGTTTTTGCCTTAACTTTAAATTTAAACACATTTAATTCTGAGTTTCCTGTTTCCAATTCGAGAAACATACTTTTCATAACTCCCGTACTCTACACTCATTGTGCTGCTGTCTAGTATTTATTTTCACAAACTGGAGCGACTAGCAATGAATCGAACTCACAAGCGAGTTACCCTGCCACATTCCTTCGACAGGGCAAGCAGTTTTTTTTTTTGCGTCCTCCAGTCCTCATTTTTCCTTGGAAAGTGGATGAAAGTGTTTGGGAAAACGGGAGTTTTTTTGTAATTTGTAATATGTTCTCTAAGTATTATTCATAAAAATTATTACATTATTTTCATTTCGTTTTTTATAACTAATGTTAGGTATTATAAAACAGTAAATACATGTAGAAGAAGTTGCATTTGGTAGTAGAAATTGAAAATGGAACCACGGCCCGCCACTAGCAAATGTTATCTAAAACATTCAAATATGTGGGGCTATTATATTGCTTACCCTGTAAAAAAACTTACTACACACCACTGGTGGGGTTGGTCCTGGATTTTGCATGTGGTAATTGTTCTGAATGATGCCACTGGTGTGCGGGTTTTCTTGGGGGTCTACCATATCTCCCACCCTTGTATCCCTTTGCTTCTCTATACTCAACTTTCTTCACCCTCATTGGCTCTCAAGACTTTGCTTTCAAGAGCCACCCAAATATCTCCACTCCACTCCACTCTCTCCATTCCACCTGTGCCACTACTGACAACTAACTGCTGCCATATGTTACGTTACAAAGTAAATTAAATTGCATGCTGGGAAAACTGTTGCACACATTATTATAATGGCAAGTTACTGAAATATCATATTAATGTTAATATTGAACACCAGATTAAATCACTACAATTACATAGGTACCACATGGAAGTAAAATAAAAGAAAGTTATCCAACTGATTTGTGACCTTTGTATTTTGAAATCAAAATATATACTTTTGACATAAAATCATTTCTTTGTTATCAACAATCAATCACATAAGAAAAAAATTACTCTGATGTTAAACAATCTGAAATCTATATTCTTTTCAAGATAATGAAAGAAACTTAAACTAAAAAAAAAAGCCCCCCCCCCCCCCCGTGTCCTCACATAAGGAAATTAAAAGGAAATCAGACATATATATTTTCCATTACACTTGTCACAATGGTAAATATTATACTTTAATCTATAAGAAATAAAACAATTTTATTTTGAATTCTAAATTTTTTTTGTCTGTGCAACATATAAAGCCAATTATTAATTCAAGAAATAAAAATGTTTACTATTATTAAATTTTATGTTTATGAAAAAACCTCTCAGCATTCTGATGTCATCATGAGTCTCGGTAGCAGGCAGTTTCGATGCCGTGCTTGGGCATGCCCCGTCCAAAATTTTGATTCAGAAGAACAGCAGTGCAGGAGAAGATAAAATTACGTTAACAGGAACTTGGATTTCAAGAAATACTTGGAATGCTTGAATTACTTGAACCCTCTGTAAGGAAGGTTCTGGAGAAGCTTATGTATTGTTGCATTCCAACAGTCAGTCACCAACGTAAAGACAACACTAGTCACCTAAGGTTGCACTAATCTACATTTCTTGAATAAAGTTGACTATTTACATATCGGGTAGTTTATACACGCTCTGCAACTACATTTTCAAGTTCGTAAGTTTAGCTTTTGCTGCAGCAAGACATGTCGAGTAAGTGGGAAAGACCCTGAAAGGGCTTGTTCCACGCAGAGTTATTTCTCTGTGTCAACACGTACACTCTATGGACACAGCAGAAAATGTACCATGCTGGGAAACTGTTTTGCAAGCACAATGAAGCAACATGAAGGAGAGATGCTGTAAGAAAAACTGTCACGCCAACATCCAAATGGTACGTAAAACTGAATTGTAAAGCCCCGGGAAAAATAGAAAATGGTTACAACCAATCCGCTAAGCTATAATCCCAAATACTCTGACTTTAGTTAATTACGAGTATTTCTAAAATAATTGTAACAAAAAATGCTATATCCCAAAAACAATTTAATAACTTTGTGCTTTTAAAAAAAGGCACACATTCTGCTCTGCTCCACTGAAAAAGGTGAGTTTTAAATACATTAGTTTATTTAATGCAACGTAATTTCTTGCTGAGATAGAGGGGACTAAGAATTACACAACTTGAGCAGTATTAATCTCATAGTTTGTCCACTTGATGACTGATAGCCATGCTCATGATTTTAATAGTTATATTTTAAGTGAATTAAATTTAATGCCAATCTTTATGCTGCCAATCGAACTATAATTGCAAAATTTCATATTTCATATTAAAAGTAATATTTATCTGTACTTAATAAAATATAAGATCAAGAAATTAAAATAATTTTTTGTGGTAATTTCCAGACAATTTAAATTCGCTAGTAAAAAAAAAAGAATTGCGTTACTTTTGTCTTAAATATTTCAGTGGTGAAAATTTTGTTAGGAATGACATCAGTAATTTAAATATTTTAGTTGTTTTGCCAATTTTTTTGTGTGTTATTATCAAAGTAAGTCTGGCTTTTGAGAGAGTTTTTGGCTTAGGTATACCTTTTTATCGTGTGTCAGTTCTGTATCTGTGGGTAGGTTTCAAATACTCATGTTAACTGCTTTGTACTCTTCAGCCTCGCAGTGAACCTTGAACATAAATTTTTTCTGTATATATATATATATATATATATATATATATATATATATATATATATATATATATATATATATATATATATATATATATATATATATATAAAATAAACTTCAAACTTTGGCTGCAGTTGTATCACGAAAAAATAAGTTGAAAACATAATACGACCTATGGTCTAAAGTGAATACTAAGGATTGTACACATCTTATCTTTGAAGCTGGACCTGAAGCACCTGTTTATTGCAAATACTGGAGTTAATATTTACGATGGAATACAGATTGTCTGAATAATGGTTAACTGAACAACGCTCCTCAAACACCATAACACCTGTCGCTGTCATCAAAATATTTCATGTAAATATTCCTGAGGGAGGAGAAGATTCCAGTGGTACTGTAATAAACTATTTCATCAGGTACATCATCAAAAATGTGTACCTCCTTTAGAATTAAGTTTTGACCATAGTTCGTATATATGTTTTCAACTTCTTTTTCTGTGATTAACCTGCAATCGAAGATTGTATGTTTGCCAGTTAAACAGTTAAATTTACATACATCCTGATATATATATATATATATATATATATATATATATATATATATATATATATATATATATATTTTTTTTTTTTTTGTGTGCGCGTGCGTGCGTGTGTGGGTGGATGGAACTTTGCAATCTTGAAAACTTGTTATTTAATTTTTTGCGCTTTAATAACGGTGTTTAGTTGTTACAGTTAATTAAATTTGATTTTAACTCAACATTTTCAGGCAATGAGTAGGTACATTTGGAGTGTGAACTTGCGGAATTTTATTTTCAGTGAGTCATGCTATTTACATAAAAGAGATGGATATGTGGTACTGCAAGGACTGCAATAACAGAAACTGTATTTGTTTTGGTATTATATTCATATGTTAGAATAACATTTGGATTGCTGTTAGTGTATTTGGTAAGACTAAAAAATGAGTTGTGTCCTCCAGGCTATGTAGGCCTTCAAACTGCATGTTCTAACGTTTAAGGAAGAAGTGGAATGGAATACTGTATCCTGTTGTAAAACGTGCATTAAAAAAAAAAAAAGTATTACCATACTACCTAACCTCTCTGAAAAAAGCAATTTATGTCTCATATGTAATAAGAGTGCATGTATTGATGACCCTGTAACTTAAAACATTTTGCTACAATTTACTTATTGAAAAGATAAATAAAAACTTTTTTGAAGATTTTATTTTTGTATTAAAATTTAATTGTTTTTCCATTCCAGATGCTAAGCACATTTTATAAAGGAAAACCTTTATCAAGCAAGATTATAGTAATTATTCTGGTTGTAAGTAATAAAAAATAGTAATAATTTTTGCCATGAAAGTCATTATTTGTATACCTAAAATGAAAGTACATATTATAAATAAGTATAAAAAAATATTTCTATCATTACTACAAATAGTTTTTTTTTTTTTACATATAATCCTACCTAGTATAGGCTGTTCACAGTAAAATGAACACTTTTGAAAGCCCTGCTTAAGATCTACTTGTATGCACGTTGTGTGTTCTTTCGCTTTATGTAAAATTATAATTTTCATGGACATCACTTTCTTCATGCTTTGGAAAAGTATGTATTTTAAAAATCTGCTCATTTTTACACTTAAACGCATTCAAAAAACAAAAAGCAATACAAATAATTTACGTTATCACAAATGGTTACCGAACACTTTTTATTCAACTTTAAGATATGAAACTACTTTCTATCGATCATTGCCAATGTTACTGGGTGCATGTCACTCAGTGCGCCCATTAAAATATATGGAGGTAGGAGCAGTGAACAGCCTTTAATTATTATGGCTGCACTACTTGAAGGTTTTCTTTCAAATATGTTTTCCAAAGCATCGAAAATGGAAGTGCTCTTAATGTAATTAAAAATAGTAAATAAATAATTTTAAAAAATTAAGTAAGTAAATTATAGTCAAATATTTTATAGTGGTACAAAATGTATATAGATGTTGACAGTTGTGCATACTTTTTTCAATCAAATAGTATACAGGGCATGTTAGTGTGTATGTGTGTGTATGTATTTAACATACAGAATTGTGTTGCATACAACATTGAGAAAGCACATTGAGTAATATTTCAGGAAGGACTCCCAAAAGAATTTGATTCGATTTATTAATCTGCACTGATAGCATTGGATTGTATTGTGTTATATTGTGTGTTATTAGCATACATTGTATTCAGCAAAGAACTTTGAAACTGACAGAACAAGACATTAAATAAATCTGTTGGTGGAAAGGTCCCATAGCCGGTGGTCATTGTACATTGTAATGTCGAAGACATCTGATTTGGCGACTGGAAATCACAGCTTGATTTTACTCACTTGGTAGAGACATGAAACTTTAAAGGCACCATATTAAAAGAAAACAAAATAATTCAGTTGTCGAATTATTTCATCTGTATTGTATTTCAAGTTAAACAGTTCACAGTCTTCAATTAATGGAGAGTCACGAACAGTCAGCATAATGAGCTAGTTGATGCACAGATCAGTGCCACAGTTAATTAATTAGGCACATTACTAAAAACTTGTATCGCGAGAAAATTATGAAAACAGTAGGGACGTCATTTCCTTCCTGGTACCATAGTGACCTCCCACATTGGTGGAAATAATTTAATATATAAAGTTTGGCTGAAAATTGAAGTTAAAAAAAAAAATTGGTCACCGGTGTGTGATGGTGTGGGCAAAATTTGTTACACTTGAAATGTCTTCTTGAACTGGTCCTAGTTTTCTAGTGGGCAGCAGGTACTCCTGGCTAAAGTAACCATGTGCTCTACCCTAACTCTTCCCACCAGGGTGCTGAAAACCTAACTAAACAAGGGCATGGCATGGTACGGAATCCCTTCAGACACCATGCAAAACCCGTTGCAACAACTTTCCCACGCCAGCCGAACTGCGTAAAAGTGAAACAATCAAATTCAGAGAACATTCTTGAAGGAAAAAGTCTACGAAGATGGTAAGAGCCCTTATCTCCGATTGCTGATGCAACCTCCATTAGAACATTTTCTAAAATATCTTGATAACAAAACATGTTTGTATATGATGGGAAGCAGGGATGTGTATTTTGACAATATTTTTACAAGGATATTTCAAAAGTTAGTTATCTTACGTACTTTATTTTGAACATACAGCCTTCTAGGGTTTTCTTATGGGGAGATTTAAATTCGCATCTGCAAGGTTTTTCCAGAAAACATTTTTTTGCGCCTAATTTCATGTACCTATTTGTTTCTTTTACTTACTAAGCAGAAAATTTGATGTTCCAAGTTATTACATATAGGCACAGAAAGCAGGAAACACATTTTCTTATTGCAAAGCCACTTTGTTTTACTAACAACACCTAGCCAGTATGATGGAATTTATTTGTGCTGAAGTAAGTTTGTTTACAAAACATTTGCATAAAAATTTATTACTTTTTTATATACAGGTGTTTTTGAATAACATGTCGTACTTCAAACCACAGCATCTATGGACTAATATAAACAAGAAATCCTAGTAACAAAATCTTTGGATAATAAATGTAGTATTTTTCAATTTAATTTGAAGTTAAGACATAACAATGCTGGGTGTCCGCAGCTACATGCACCTGTGTGCAAAAAGTTGCATATCACAAAGAAGAATGGATTCATATTAGCTACAATGGAAACATATTATCACATGTAGACGATCGCACCAATTCAATTCACTTTTGTGATATGCAACCTGTGCTTGCAGGTACGATAAGCTGTGGACTCCCAATGTTATGTTATTTAAAAACATTTTGTATGTGTTCTGTGTGTGAAGTACTTGAGTTTCACTCAGGATTGGTGACTGCGTATATGTGAAATGTTTTATCCATTCTAGACACACATACACCTTGCGTGATTAAAATAAAAAGCATTATTGATTCTGTAAACTTACAAGTAGTTACATGTTTAGTGTTACATCATATGATTATGTACAGAAAGGATAGAGGTGATGGGACATAACAGTGGGTTTGTTGCAAGTCACAAAGCGGGGATTGTGATTTGACTGGCATGAAAATGAGAAACGAAGTACACCGAAACGTCCTAGGATATGCAAAATGAAAACAATGTACATTGGAACGCCATGAGACATAAGCGTGGGAAAACACAATACACTGGGATGTCGGGGGCACAAGAATGATGCACTGTTGTGGGTCTCTGGAGAATCAGTAAATTATCTTATGCAAAAAATAGACACAACATTTACAGAGTTAAAATGCATAGTTTATTGCAAACATATTAAATATCATCCTAGGTAAAACATCTCCTGAATTTCTTCACAAAGAACAGAAAAAAAAACTTAATATGTTAGCAGTAACGCAGACACAAAATTAATGAATCAGCAGTGACTAAGTTTCTATCGCTTAAAAGTAGACAATTTACTAAACTGGAAATCTCACATTTAATATATTTTACCTAAAGTAAGTTCAGTCTGTTTCGCTCTATGAAATGTTGCAGAGATCGTGAGCAAAAATGGTATAGTTTGCATATTTTCACTCCATAATGTGTTATGGTATAATTTTTAGGGGGAATTCCACTGACAGTAAAAAAAATGTTCCACATGTGATAGAGATGTAAGTATAATCAATGGCAAAAGAAAGTCATACTCATGTAGACCTCTTTTCAAGAGCTCAGATATGTTAACATTTGCATGCGAGTACATGTTTTCGGTTTTCATATTCATGTCCAAAAACAGTCATTTATTTCAGAAGAATGATTCCTTCCATATGCATGACACCATAATAAAGAAAAACAGGCTTCAGTTAACTTAAAACTAGTCCAGAAAGGGCCTTCCTACCTCGATAGCCAACTTTTCAATAAATTACCACAACACCTTCAAGAAATTTGCTTCTCTAACCAAAAACGCTTTTAAAAAAACAGCAGAAAATTTTTTTTTTATTGGAATTGCATTTCATAGTGTAGATGAATATCTAAACTACAAAAATGAAGAAATTACTTTATAACATTTAATTGTTCATATTTCTTGTTCTGGTTTTTCTTGTTTCCTTTTTATTCTGGTTCAGTAAAATAATGATACCCTACAGCATGTTGGAAGATAGTCACATTATGAAGACATGATATGATGTGTGTCCGTTCAATCTGACATGTATATGTATGTGTGTGTGTGCGTGCGTTTACTTTGTCCAGTGTATAAACTTTGTATACTGTAATTTGACTTGTCCAATATATTTGTACCGTACTCCTATATATTGAAATAAGATCTTATGGATGCAGTAAAAAAAAATCTTATTAAACACGTCAAACAAAATTTGCAGTATATAAGAAACGATGCTTCACAGTTTATGTTGTGCTTTTAAGTACACACCTAGCCACATGAATCTAGTTGTAAGTGCATTCAGCGAAATGGATGAGTGTGTTACAAACGCAAGTATGGTCTTTTGAGTAGAATTAAATTTCAACTGTTTGTGATATGGTATTGAATTTTAATGTGTATAATGTTTCAAATATATTGCGACTATATGAATGGATTTGACAGAAAAATTGTAGTAATATGATGAACGTATTAGCCTTGTAAATCAAACTAAGACTTAGAATGTAGCTAATTTTCTGTGAGCATTATGATATATTATTTCTTTTTGATGCAATTTTTAAATATCTTTTTCAAGTGATTATTCTATGGATCTTAATCACCTAATTTCCATTGCAACAATAAAAAAAATCCTACAGAAAAATTACTTCTTTCTCATTATGCGTGAGCAACTTGGCGACACGTTTCTATGTAGGTAAGTAGGCTCAATGTCTCATCGACATATGTCGTACACTAAACATGTTTTGACAGTCAGGTAGAAACCATGTGGTGGCAGGAGGATACGTAGCATGGTTGTTTACAGTTTTCTACTTCTACATAATCTGTCAAAAATAGGAATTTTTATAGACTATACTTTTGTAGATGTTGCAGATCTGTGCCAATATGTGCACAATTTTGTTATAATGGTTTAAATTCAACTACTTTCCTACCTATCTATTTTATACATTTTTAATTTTATTGAAATACTTTATTTCTTAGTTCTCTAATTGCATCCCTCCCTGCCTGTACTCCTGCACATTCCACAAGCACCACTGCCAACACCAATGGGGTGCCTGCAGTTTCATGGACATCAGCAGGAGTTGGCACGGAGGGGTATTTACTTGCCTGGAAACTGTATTTTTTTATATGAAATGTGAAATAACAATCGTTATAACAAATAAATTGCTTACTATGCGACGTTACTCCAAAATGCAAGTCCCTGTTGGGAGGAGTAATTGAGTTATTCCTGTTTTTTTTCATTAGTTTGTTTTGATATTTATTTGTGCATTTGTATTTAATATTATATTGTCTATTGTTAATAATAAACAAATTAATTCATATTACAAGCAGTGATGTTTGTTGCACATATTTAGGGTGAACCCAGTTGTAAATCTTGCACTTTTCTGAAGGAAACTTTATAATTCCTATATCTCCTCTTGGAAAATATCTTGGGGATGACCATGAGTAGTGTAAATGTTGAGAGCTATTGCCAGTACTGTGGGGCTCAGCCCCAGCAGTGTTCAGAAAACTTGTGGGTCACCGAACCTCCCAGTACTCTATAGTGTGTCATCACTGAGATCCAGGGCAACATTAAGACATTTCATCCTGGACAGATTAGGGTATATGTACCCCAGATATGTGCGATAACCACCTGCATGTTCTTGTCTCAGAGAAAAGTTGTACTGTATTGGAAAACATCTGCAAGTTGGGTTAGAATCAGTAATGAAACTTACAACCACCACCGCTGGACTTGGTCATACCCTGAGAGTTGCGCTTTGTTTAACCTGAGTACCTTCTTATCTGCAACATTTGAAATTATGAGATGAGTGCAAGACTGATGAGGATCACCTCAAGCCTTAGCTGAAGCTGCTAATATGCATTTGTGTCATCTTCTGTTTGCCCAGTATGGGATAGATATTATTTCTGAACCAGTGGCGTTTATTCCGCAGATGCAAGGTAAGCAATGCCTACCCTATACATATTGGAAATGTTTGACCCTTTATAGTTCTAGCCTTAAGTTTAAAATTAAACACATTTAATTCTGAGTTTCTCGTTTCCGATTTGAGAAATTGAGTTTTCGTAACTCCCGTGCTGTACACGCACAGTGCTGCTATCTAGTATTGATTTCCACAAATGGGAGCGACTAGCGCTGAATTGAACTCGCAAGCGAGTTACCCTGCCGCGTTCCTTCAGCAGGGTAAGCAGTCGTTCTGTTTGCATCCTCCAGTCCTCATTTTCCTTGGAAAGTGGATAAAGGGTTCGGGAAAACAGGAGTTTTCTTATAATTTGTAATATGCTCTCTAAATAATATTCAATTAAACTATTATTACATTCATTTCGTTTCCACTAATGTTAGGTAAATACATGTGAAGGGTAAGCAAAGTTAGAAGTTGCGTTTGTTAGTAGAAATTGAAAATGGAACCACAGTCCAGCAGTAGCAAATATTATGTAAAACATTCAAATATGTGGGGCTATTATATTGTTTACCCTGCAAAAAAAAAACTTACTACACTCCACTGTTCTGAACCTAAAGGTGGGTTACCATTGGGATCTGAAAACTACCTGATAAGCACCCATATTTAGAACTATAATTAGACTTTTGTGACATCATTTTGAAAATAATCATTGATCCAGATTTCCATTCAGTCAACAAATATTTTAAAACAGATTTGTTTTAGAAATATGGTGTGCGTGTTTATTTAGCAAAGAAGAATACACTTGAGATATATAACTTATTTTATGTTATTAATATCTCCTAATTGAATGTAATGGTTTTTAAGTTATTTAGTTGGTTACTAGTGATCTAATGTGCTCATGTTGCACCACCATGAAACACATCAATTGCTTTTTTTTTTTTTTTTAAATTTTGAATAAATAACTTTTGTTTGGGAGGTATGATTTAAAAAAAAAAAAAAAAAAGATACATAATGTAGTTACTGGCATTTGCTCTTGAGGTTCAGGTAAGGTGTGTTAAGTACAGTATAATGTTTGTTGCAGAAATTTTGTCTTCCCTCGTAGTAATATGTTTGATTGCCATTTTTTTTACAACATACTGGAAATGTGTTTAAACCTTCATGGTATAAAAAATACTTATATTATCATAGAAATAGCACAAAACAGTGTTTTATTATGTATTTGTATTATGTATTATATATTATGTATTGATTGTATTATAGAAAAAAAAATTTTTTTTAATAGAAGCATCTCCTTGTATTGTACTTATGTTTTATGACCTTTTATCATTTGCAAGTGATAAGTATGAATGCATGATTCGAGAATAAATTGTGTAGACCATGGTTTTGGAAAGTAGGTCTGCTATCAAGACTTTATTGTGTGAAACTGAAAACCATGCTTTACGCATGATGAATTTCAGTTTGTTGACTGCTGTGTCAGTTCATTCAACAGGCTGGCAGATTCCATGAGTGTGTGTGGTCTGGTTGAGATCACAGGCGTTTGCAAGGATAGGACTGTTGATGCCATATGCATCCCCATGTCAGTGGATGCCCCCCAACTCGCCTTCATTTATGTTGCATTTTGTCGTGTACTATGTGCAGAGACGAGGTTTGAATTAAGCAATAAGTCTGTGTTTGTTATTTACAGAACTAGGCTTTCCCCCCCAGATGCCACAGAATTGCCTCTATGCTCTCCGTGGATGGTTATGGTAGTTTTGGACGCACATAACTCAGGAGTTTGATTCTCTTAGTCCCTGGTTGTGGACCAGCAAGATTGCCCACCTATGTCACCAGGTTCCAGTCAGTAAATGGGTGTTTTCAACAGCTACCTTTGGAATCATCCGGGACCAGCTGTACATCTTAAATGGGTCTTCTGTGGAGGTTGCATCGTTTGGACAAGGGAAATTTTAGGTGAGACTGGGTGAGGTTATGTAGCGTGGATAGGATCGTCTTATAGTGGCTGGAAAAGTTACCACTAGTGTTGATGGCTGCTTGAGATGCATTTTTTATGCTCCAATAATGCTGCAGGGATCAGAATAGCTGAAACAAAGGGGCTGCGCAATGCATCTTGTGTTTTGCCCACAGGTAGCTTGTGTAGGACTGCCGGTCATTTCTGTGATATTGCGACATCCACTATGTGTCAAAAAAGGGATGCCATACAATTTGTCAGTTTCCCCAGGACACTTTTTAGGTATAGAAAGAAAACATTTGGCATCTTGGCTGGTGATGTTCCAAGCACCACCAGACTGAATGAAGCTACTCCATTGTTATGGGACAGCCACATCTCAAGGTTAGTACCACAAGCTATGTGCATAGTTTTACATGGGTTGGTGGCTAAGCTTATTAGCAGTGCTCTGCAAAAGACTTAGAGAGAACTTTTCTGCTGCTTGAGTTTGCTGTTCAAACCTTTCTTCAACATCAACAGGTGCACCATTGGCTTAGGATGGGTGGTAATGCAGGTTTTTGGTGCAGCCATTGGCAAGCTTCTTTGGTGCAGAATGTTTTGCTCTTAACAATAACGCTATTCATCTTTAGGTTGACATCATGACACTGCACTGATTAAATTTCCTGTTTTATCATACTGGGATGAAAACTTGTGCACACATCTGCACACACACATATACTGTACTGGAAAAAAAAAACTTTTTAATTAATTGGTTAATTATTTAGTTTATTGAAGGTTTTACTACAAATGTGGAGTTGCTGTTCCATCATAATGTTTGCAACATTGTGGTGTCATTAAGGTATTGGGAACTGTTGGCATTTTGATTAGATGAACCTTCTGATGTTTTCTTAGGCTAAACACTAATTTTATGTCCCGAGTTGAGTGTAAGTCTTGCATTATTATAGGTATAATTTTTTTTGCAACAAATTGTATTTGAACAAAGTAAATTATTTGTATGTAATTATTAGCCACAACATTTTTAAGGAATTCAAATTTTTGTGTATTAAAATATTTGTTGCTAATATCACCTTGTTGGTATTGCGGTAACTTTACTTTATATGTTGATTGCTTTTCATAGAACACTTTATAATATAAAGTAGTAGATGTAGAGTATCTTATGGAATGTTGGCATATAGTGCTTATTAAAAAATATTTGCAAATTGTATCTGTTGAGGTTGTGGCATGTGGTGGCATATTTTTGGTTTAAACAATAGCTAAGTTATTGAAGAATTCTGTCACAATGTAATGTTTCTAACATACTATGTTGGTGAAGTGATAGCATGTGTAACGTGTTATATATTCTGTAAGTACTGTATTATAGAATGTAGCCCAGAATGCACATGGCTTTGTAGTGTGTGAGAGCACCATGTTGTTTGTGTGCAGACACAGTACATTTCATCTGTAGTCAGAGGGGGTTCCCACAACTTGTACTCAATAACTACATTTACAAGAAGGAGAAGACCATAAATAACAAGGTACATTGGAAATGTACCAACTATGATGACCTGAAGTGCCGTGGGCGTGTTGCGACTATAGGAAAACAACTAGTGGCAACATCTACCTTCCACAACCACGAGCCACCTACTCACAAGATCCTATATCAGAACACTATGTGGCATCACTTACTGTAGTTTGCATACTGGAAACTTTGCATATGTGTATTATGCATACATGTTTGTTTTGGATGGCTAATCATGTGATTCAGTTGCTTACTGTTACTGTTTGTGTAAGAGTGCATGTATATGTTTCCATTTAATTTTTGAGGATGTTAAGTTACCCAGGGACTGGATAATATTTTTAAAATCAGAATGTAATGTAAGTACTTAATTTTGATAATTAGTTTGTGTATAGTACCTTGTGTATTGCAAAGAAGCCCATGAATAATATACATTTAATTGGAGCTATTTGATGTGTGGTTATTCATTATCATTTTGTTCACAATCAGCTTGAGTGGTTGGTAATGGTTAGTGGTTGGTGATGGTTACTTTCACCCTGTTTTTAGGAGGTCAAAAATAATAAAATATTGGATCAGATTTTTTTGCACCTATTGTTCAAAGTATGGTTTGTTTTATTTTAGTGGCAACCTCTACAGTCATGTGTGTGTAACATAAGTGGTCTCTCTTACTGCACTTTTGCAAGCATGATAATAGCTTATAGAAATAGGTAAATTATTTTCAATTTCATGAATAGTGTGGATATGTGTGGGTGTGCTGTAGAATGGTTGGTAGAGCTGTGACCACAGCATGATGTCTCCTCGCAGGTGGCATGCAGCTGTTGCACAGCCATGAGGGCAAGCCGCAGATGATGGTCTTCAACAACTTTGTATACGAGCGGGACTGCGTGCGCAAGTTCAGAGTCTACTGGCGCTGCATCGACTATTACAGCACCAACTGCCGAGCGCGCCTCATCTCTGGCGATGGCCGGGCATTTGTGCATGGCGAGGGTCACAACCACGAACCCCACACGCCCAAACTGCAGCTGTGCAGCTTCTCCAAGATGTATCAGAGGATGGAGTGAACTTTGCTTCTCAGTGCATCACTGCTGTGAGAGGAGGCGCTGACTCAGTTGTGCTGTCGAATGTTACATGCACATCCTGCCAATAATTTCAAGGCATAGGTCGGTCTAATTCGAGATGATCTGTGTTACTTTGACTGAAGTTCACTATGCAGTCGGTATATTAAAATCCATTCAGCTGTGTTTGCTACATGATGTTATTGAATTTGCAAAATGAGGCCCGTTTCAAATGTATTGTGATTTCTAATACATATGCCATAAAATTGTTATGCTCCCACACCTAGTGCACTCTTATAGTCGCCTATGTAACCAATTTAGACATGACTCTTTCTTCATTGCAAGAAAGTGTTTTAGCATGGTAGTTGGGCTAAAATTGATTGTATCTAGTGGCTCTGCAATATGAGGAGGCATCATTTCACATTTTTGGTGTTGCCATGTCAAAGCAGTGGTGTGATCTAACAAATGATTGCACTGTCCATAGAGTTGCTGTTGCTGACTAAATGTTTTATCATGAAAGTCCTACTGCTTCTGAAAACCTATTAATGAGTCGGTCAACACTCTCGAATCTTAATTATTTTTTTGCCCTAAAATACCTATAGGTTTTACAGTACTTGAATCTCTGTGTCCATAGTGAGCATTAGTGTTGCTTTTTTTTTTTTTTTATCGTACTAAGAGTATTTCCTCTACTTAATATTCAGGTAAACAATGTTTCAAGTGTAGTCAGGTAACTTACCAGCAGTCTTAAATTCACGAACATGCTGTCACTGAATTGGCTTAAACTAAGGATGTTGAATGGCATTGCTGATTTGATGTAATGGCAATGTATAGAATTTGTTTGTTGAGTTTCTTTGTTAAGGTTTTACATGTGTGTAGTTAGTGTATTTATTTTTCTCAGATTTTATAATCAGTTTCTCACAACTAAGAAGAATTGCTATTAGACATGGACTGTAATTAATTTAGGGGGGAAAAAAAAAAAAAAAAAAAACATAAATAATTTGATTTTTTGTTGTGAAGAATGGTGGTAAGCAACCAATTGAGACAAGTTGAAAAATAATATTTTCATACACTGACTGTTTAAATTTTAAGATATGGAAGGAATAGGCTGCTAGACTACTAAGTACATTATAAAAGTAGACAGAATACACAAGTACTCACGGGGCAGTACTTGTGGATAGACACACACAAACACATTTTCCACGTGGATGCACAACGTTTGACTGGCTAGGCCAACTGCATCAGGTAGCGAGTGGTAGTGCACTATATTCTGGTGAGCGATGGTTGGCATACAGTGAACCTAGTTGCCAGGAGATGAACTAGGGTTAGGCGGGAAATTTGAAATGTGGCAGAGGGGTTATCTTATGTTTAAGCCAGGTGTCTGTCTAGGTTTGGTGTTTTATTGGTGGACCAGATCCCAGCATCACTGTTCTGCACGATTATTATTAGTAGGTGGTATGGACCTCACCACTCTGGTTATGTAACAGGAGTCAAAATTTCTGGTTGTGAGATACTGCATGTGCTGCAATTGGCTTCTTCTGTAAATTTACATGTGCCCCAGCTATGGCTTGTTTGATGTCCACTCTATGGCCATTCATTCTCTGTTTAAGGCCAATGTACTCTGCATTGCAGTGAATGCACTGTAGCTGGTAGTTAAGATTTTCGGTCGCACAGTTGTAGCTAGCTGCCTTGGATAGGATAAGCCTGATTGGTGAGTCTGCTGTTGGAGGTGGAAGATTGGTGTAGGAAAATGTGTTCATCTGACTTTTGTGTGTGTCTATGGAGTACTGCCTTGTGAGTGTTTGTGCATTCTGTCTACCATTATAATGTTTTAGTTTTAATATATGCATGTAACTTTACTACTTATAATTCTGTATGTGCTAATCACAAAATAAATCACTTTGAAAAATACTTTTGCAGGGAGACAGAATCTGTAAAAACTTGTTGAGTTATAATGTTATTGTTTGATTTTGTATTGAAAATAAAGTACAGTATTAAATTGAAATATTGTGTGTTGATTTTCAACTGTTTTTCCAGCAGAAATTCATTGAGCGTTTTTCAGACATACTCTATGTGCAGTTTCACTGTTTCATATGTTTATGAGTAGGTCATATTCTTTGTTATTGAAAGCCTTATACAATTTTAAAATTGCAAAATAGATTGGACATAGTGAGTTTGGTATGAAAAAATAGGGAGAATTTTCAGTATTAATTGTAAGGTAAGCATTTTCCTTTTTTATTTAATTCATTTCTGAGCTGTATCACATGTGGAATTCTGGTGTAGTTCAAGAAATAGGTATTTTTGGGTGAATTTTCATATATTTCTAATGTGACTATGTTTTGTAGCCACGTGATAAAGTACTGTTGTAAATGATATCTCTGTAACCAAGTAGGGTTGTCTGTGCTTTCTAGCCATCAGCTGTGTTGAACAAGTGTGATAGTAGCAATTTTCTGTTGTAGTTTAGTTCACTGATATTTGGGCAATACTACACATGATGAGCAGGAGTGTCTCTCCAACATTGTCCAATCATCCTGGTTAATATTTTTTTTGGTGTGAGGTTGTACTACTCATCAGGGTAAAAAGGGAAAGGGGACGCAGTCCAACAGACAAATGAACCAGTTTCTTTAACAGTTAAGGTAGTAGTAGAGTGGCCTCCAACAGAGTGATGGCACGACATGCACAACTCATTAAATGGTGGTACACATACTACCAAAATTGTCTGAATAGTATGATTTGTGTTATATGTGGAAGAAGAATACACATATTTTATAAAACTGGTAAATATTTTGCTACAGTGTACATAAAATTGTAATGTTTAAATAAATTAACTGTAATAAAACCAAACTTTTATTTACAAATGTACTAAAAAGATTAAAATATTTATAGATTTAGTTACACAGTGTGTAGAACTTTTAAGACATGGACAAACAGCAGTAATAAACTGTACTACTAATTAATATTTTTGTATCGATTGATATTTAGTGTATTAAGGCTTAGAGCAAATAGTTAAGAGCCTTATGCAAGATATGTGCTTACTACGATTACACCAATGAGGTATATGTTCTATATTTCAAATAGTTAAGAACGTTATGCACAATATTTTATTACTATGCTTATGATGGATGAGAATGTGAATGTATAAGTAGGCAATATCAATTTATATATATAATAAAAATAATTAGTGAAACTAAAAAGACTAAAAATATGCAGTTTAACACTGGTAGCCCCTTCAACACCTCGGGTTGTAACCTTACGAACAGTGATTAAAAAAAATATGCAAGACTAAAAAAGTATTAGTATATGCATTCTGTTATGGTTAAGTGGGTTAAGTGGTAAATTTATTGTGACTTAAGATCATCTGTGAAGCAGATAATGGTACAAAATAGTTTTGCGACAACTTGCACCTGCTTGCAAGTATTTGTGACATTTTGCGACTATTTTCGACAACTTTAGACTACTTGTGACTATGTGTGATTTCTTGGCGACTACGTGCAAATAATTGTGACTACTTGCAGCGATGCAAGACTAATTGCGAATACTTGCATAAACACAAAAATCCTTAATTTGGGGCACAACCCCGACCCTCCCTCCCCCTGGAAATTGGGGGAGGGGGGATCGGCTACCCTAACTTGCCCCTTTCCCCAAGGAGCAATATTCCCACCCTCCTCACCATTTTTGTATAAACACGAACCTTAATTTTCAGGCACAAACCCTCCCCCCAGAAGGGGGGGGGGTGGGAGATAGACTACCCTAACTTGCCCCTTTTCCGAAGGGGGGGCTATTGATCCCGCTAAGGTCCATTCCCACACTCCTCACCATTTTCGTGTAAAGTGTGAGCATTGGACAGACACCGTATATACAAAAAAGTCGAAGTTAAAACAAAGCTTGTAAAAACAATCAGTAAGAGTATATTTTTAATTAAAATTTGAGCATATTTTCATTCTATATGCTCTAAAAAATACATTTTGCAAAAAAAAAATTAAAAATAAAATCTTTTATAAGACCTTTCATGCCAGGAAACGGTTTATTTTGAGGGGGTCGTTATTAGAAATACCTTTCCAATTAATTTTTTTTTTTCATGGTTGCCCAAAAAAGGATTGTTATTTTGAGAGGGTTGCTATTCAAGGGACCTTAGAGATGAGAATGGACTCTACATACTTTTATATAATTTATTCCGTGCACATTTGTTTCAACTGCAAAAGTTACAGTTTTTATAACTGAAATAAATGTATATAAAACCAACTTTTAAAGGTATTTTTAACATTAGCACTAAAATTTATCTACATAACCATAATAATAATAATTATTGTCATACTTGATAATTTTCTTAAAAAATGTTTTCTGAAGCACCTGGAATGAAATACGCTTAAAGTTTGTAATGCAGCATCAACTCGCTACATTCCAATGCACACACTTCATTCAAAATGAACAGTTTGGCTCCGGCTAGCATTCACCGTTAAAAGGTGCACTTTAAACTAGTTGTAGAAAAATAAAAGATAAGCGATTCATTTTGAATCTTAACCAGTTTTATTCAAGATGGTCGAGAATACTACACACACATCAGTAAGATGGAACTCGTCACATCACTCTTCTCCTCTGCATTCACGCAGGTACAAAATCACAGCAGCAGTCACACTTAAGTTGAAAATTAGTAGTTGTAGTAATTGAAGCGAACAAAGACTTGGTCTCCCAACCGACATCTTGGTGCACACAAGCACACAAAGTCCAAGCACTACATATTGTCTCTATGGTTGTAATAATACTGGGGGGAGTACAAAGCTAGCCACGTGCACCTTGGCACAATACCCACTCTCCGACAAAAGCAAAAAATTCATACTTGACCATGGCTCGCGCTTCCTATTCGCTGTTCAAATATCTCACGCCACTGCGTGGTAAGACAAAAGTGCTGATGGCATGGGCTTTAAGAAAAAAGTTTAATCTCGGAAGTTTCATCACCTTGCTTCGAAGCCTGAAAACCAAAAATGCCATGCAGTACAGATAACATTGGTATTACAGCCTGGCAATAAAAACTGATAAACCACTTACTTCTAAACCGTGCCATGAAAGGAAAATTTGGTCAAAATACACTCAGTGACAAAATAAACAGCGTAATTTAACCAAAAGGAAACGAAAAACAGTTAAAAAAAGCAATAAAACCCTTTATAAATGCAATGCTACAAGTATTATTATAAATAAACTCTTATTTATTTCTTTAAACATTTAAGTACATAAATTGCTGCAAAATATTTTGCAATGTTACGTTCTTCTTCCGTGTGCAACATAAATGGTACTTTTCTAACAATTTTGGTATAGTGTGTATCCTAGTACTCTTTAATGAGTGTTGCATATTGCACAGTCAGGTTGTAATTATGCTTCAGAAGCCACTCTCAAGAGCAGTGGAGGAATCAGCCATGACCTGTGTCGAGGAACTATGGAAAACCATAATCAGGATGGCTGGACTAGGAATCGAACCTGGTTTCCCCAAATGCGAGTCAAGTGTGTTACCGCTATGCACCTTTACTTTGTCTCTGGGTGATCATGGTTGTTTTAGTCATTAGAGCTTTCACTTCCCACCAAGGTGATCCAGGTTCGATTCTTGGCGAGTCTACTCTTGGAGTTTTGCACAAGGGAATCATGCCAGATGATGATGCTGTTTTTCGATGCTGCTTCATACCCACATCATTTCACCCTCATTGGGTTTTGAGACCTCGTTAAGAACTACTTAAATCTGTAGTCTGCTACTCTGTCCTGGTTAATTTTTTTACCAAGGGTAAGAGAAAGAAATCATTTCTGTGTTACCAGTTTTGAGTTGTAAAATGTATTCAGGATTCTTCATTGAAATTTACAAGACGTAGTATGTCACTCAGATTATCTATTAACTTTGATAAGGATGGAGTACCTTTATTTGTTTGCCGTGTGGAATGAATAGGAGAGAATTAATTTCCTTCACAGAATGCCTACAGAAACAATATCAATACAAGAAGTGAAGCAATAATTGTCTCTAAAATACAGTTAATGATGTTCTATGGCCTAACAGTCACATTTCCAAAAATAAATCTCAAACATAAGTAATGGCAAAATATATAAATCCAAGGTGGTGTCCAACTTTCTTCCTTAAAGAATTGACATTCACTGCTCTGCGAGTTAATAGCTAGTGATGAATGACGAGTAGCTGCAGCGTGGTTGGGGCAGTGTGAGGGGGGCACCTCCAGTTGGCTGTTTGCTGTTGCAGGGTGTGTTCCAGGCCCCATGCACTACGTCATGAGCAAGAAGGGCAAGCTGCAACTGGTGCTGGGCGATGCAGTATACGAGGGGGTCTCCTCGCGTGCCAGCAAGACCTTCTGGAGGTGCAAGCAGTACTACTCTCGCGGATGCCGCAGCCGCGTTGCCATGGTCAGTGGAGTCGTCGTGTCGATCCGTGGCATGCACAACCACGAGTAACCCCTGTCGGCCACTCAGGAGGTTCGCTTGATCCTTGGTCTTGCATCTTCTTGTGTTTGTTGAGACAGTAGAGGGACTACGGGATGAAGTACTCATGCATGCTTGCACAGTAGCAGGGTGTCCACCTTCAGGGAAAACAGGGAAAAGTCACGGAATTGTCAGGGAAAGTGCTAATAATTGCTACTCTGCAAAAGTTGTTTGTTGTGTGAACACATTTTAAAATTTAAGTTTTTAAGTTTGTGAACTGGCAGTAATCCTCATTTGTCAAAGACATAAAGCTTGTAAAATATAAAATAAGTACGTGTGTTTGTAATTAGTGTCAAGTTAATAGCATGTATTGTGAGAAATGTCTATGGGCTGAATAAAATGATGGCCCTTTTTGCCTGGTCTGTTGCAGTTTAATTTAGTTAAACTTAACTGATAGCATATTTGTTCTGTTAGTGGTGGAAAAAATATATGGTATTGGAAGGTTTCGTCCTGAATATACCGTAGGTCAGGGAAAATGGTAAGAGTCTGGTTGGAAAGGAGAGAAAAGTCGGGAAATTCCAAAATGGAATTTCAGTGGACATCCTGAGTAGCCACACTGTGTTCCAACATTGTTCTGCTTTTATGGCCAACAATGTGGGAAGGAAACGAGTGTTGAGCACATTTTATTAGTGATGGGACCAGTCGTCAGTTTTTGTAGATTCCAATTCTCGATTCGATTCCAAAATTTTTGTTTTGATTCTCGATTCTATTATCAACAAATGTTATATACATAACATTTTGTAAAGGCTGTTCATGGTAAACTGAGCAGTTGGTTTAAAATCATCATTTGGAAATTGTCACTGTCCCTACCTGCGTGTATTTTTGATGGGTACACGTAGTGGCTTGCATCCAGTAAAGTTGGTAACGGCGGAGGGAAAGTACTTCCATGCCTCAATGTTGAATTAAAAGTGTTCGGTAAGTATTTGTCATTACTGCAATTATTTAATTTTCTTTCTGACTTTTTAAATGCATATAAGTGTGTGAATTAGCAAATTTGTTAAATACTGTATTTACTTTGTAATAATTTTACAGTTTCCGTTTACTGACACATGAATGAAGTGATCAGGTATACAGCAAACTGTGAACAATCTATAAACAGTTGTACAGTTCTACATTTCGCACAACTTACAGCAGGGACTACAATAACGAGAGCGAGAGAAAATCATTTTTCTATGATGTTAGCAAATTTAGTGGCATTATCTATTTCATCCAGTACTCTATGGAAGAAATTTATAGTTTTGTCATGTAGAAATGGCCCTGCTAGGTAAAACGAATGTGTCAATGTCGTGTGATTTTCAATACTACTGCGCACTTCCCAAAACAGTATAATTTCAAGGTTATACGGTAACCATTAAGGCAAGTGGTACATATGTAAATTCTCTTCGTAAAGTTTTCAGTGTGACATTTTTAACTTTTGATTTTTTTGTGGCTAGCAGCATTTTATAATACAGCTGAATGTAAATGAAACAAATCAATTACAGTGCATTGGAGGTTAAATACGTACATTAGCACGGACAAAATGTCCAGATGATAGACTTTTACAGTCTTTTACATTGCAGCATCTTTCATAATGTATGAGACTAGATATTTTATAAAATCAGTCTGTTTAATGTATCAATTTAGATATTGCACTTTAGTTTCATGCAATTTTACGTGCTGTCAATGTAAACAAACATTTGATTTGGTGCTGTGGCCATAGATTACTGCACACATTCTAGTTGTGTGTGTTCACTTTGCACCATTGTTACTACCGCTTTAAGGCAGTTTGTTGTCTTACTAATGTAGCTTACTTCGAAGTGCATATTGGGTAATCTTTGGAATGTGTTGGTTTACATTTTGCTATGCATAAAATAAAATGGTAGTATTTACATGCATGTGTTTCATGATTTCCAAGATTTAAAAATTGTCTCAAGACGAAATAGAGAATTTTTTCATCTAGGGTTTTTCTCGATACTGCAGTGACTCACGCATCTTTAGAATTTTATAGTGCTGAAGTAAATTAGTGTGTATAGCATGGGAGAAGAGTGAATTTCTTGTGGAGAAAGCTTATTTCGTGAGATATATTGCGCATTTGTGTGCATTTCATTATATTTTGCATTTTAACTTGTATTTTGGTGTTATTTCATTTTATTGCGATTTAACACAAAATCGTGACTCTAATTATGCCTGATTAAATATGACAGCAAATGCACAGAAGCTATTTGCATTGCGTTTACAAGCACCACCTGGTTTGAAAGAATATGCCATCCAGTAAGAAAATTCTACAGAATTGAATCAAACTTGTGAATGCAAAAAATTTGAACACATTGATTCTTCGATTCAGGCAAGAATTGGTGTAATCGAGGAATCAATAATCGAATTGTCCCATCACTACTTTTTATTTAACTAAAGTTCTTGGAGATGTTCGTACATTTGCTGTAACCTAGTTTTAATGTAACTAGGTTATATCGAAGTTGGTGAAAGTATTTTATTAATGTGGAAGGGCACGCCTGTTGAACATTTAAGAAAGTGTAAATAATGCACATTGACCATCTGACTTTGACAGTTTGACAGTTATATTCGTGCAGTGTGGGTATAGTAGCTAGGAGTTAGACATGCTGGTTTAGATTAAGTGGGACATAAATTAATGCTGAAAATGTATACTGAATGTGTACAGGAAGTCAGTTTACTGAAACCAAAAGAGGGCAATGCAGGATAATACTGTATTTTGGTGTGTATAGGCCGCACCATAAGTTTTTGATGAAAAATTAGGGATAATTAATATTTAAAGTATAGGCCGCACTGAATTTTTGTATTCCTGTAAATATTGTAAAGTCACGATTCCGTACAAACATAATAGATTCCAACTTAACTTCTCCCCTACAAAACATTTGTGACAGAAAATTTGCATTATGTTGCAATGTTGTAAGAATATACATTGTGCAGTTATTATTCCACAGACTTGAGAAAGCAAAACCACAGCAACGTGTTACACAAAATAGTGTCTTATCAATGTGCACTTGAAGAGCAGTGCAGGCATGAAAATTACGTAAGATATCTTTTTCTTGTACAGCAGAGAAATTATTTTCTCATGTACAACTTCTATGGCTGAGCTTCAACATGTTTACATTTTACACATGTGTGATGGCAGTTATTTTGTTTTTGAACACAAGTGAACAAATAACTGCAGGAGTTTCCCCCCCCCCCCCCCCCATAAAATTCTTTCCCTTCCTTCCTTTAAAAGTTTAAACATTAAAATGTTCTGTATGTTGACAAATTTCTAAACAGGTTTTGGGGGAAAAAAATAAAAAAAATATTTGTTATGCCAATATCTTATATATGGGACCTCTAAGGAACTAGAAATTAATTTTTTTCATTATTATGATAAAAATTTACTCCAATGCAATTTATTCATTTATGCTTTAAATGCTGTGGTGATGTACACATAAAATACAATTCAATTAAAGCAGTTATATTTTTGTTCACTGTGTGCTTTATTCTAACCTACTTGTTGTCCACCATTGTTTCATCTGTATGTCTGTTGAAAATTGTTTATTTGATGTGTTGTATTTTCCATTGGTCTGTGTGCGTGCTGAAAAGTGTTTTAAGTGTCATATTCATTGGCTGATGACGTGTGAACTGTTTGTTAACATTAAATTTTCATTGATTTTTGAGATCAAGTAATTATATTCTTTAAAAAAAATATTGAAATGGACTTCTCTGGAATTTAAAACTCCCAACTTTAAAACCTTATGGAGCTGGCTTCTGGCTGGCTAACTGTTTAAGGCCCCGTGTGTTAGAATCTTAAATCATCATAGTTACTCTTATTGTTTGATATATATTTATTTAAGTGGGGCTTTTTTTTGTTCAAATAGCTACTAATCCAACATTAATTGTTTTACTTTAAAATATTATTCCAACATTTTATGATATGACATAATTACTAAGCATTACAATTTATGTAGATTAGAGTAGTAGTTGAATGTTTTCTTTGCTTACAGCGTAAAGAAATTCAGCTCTCAAAACCTTTATGTGAAGAGCTTCCCAAATATCTTCACTCGCGCCTAAGGAATTGATGCAAGTAGAATGTTTTTCATGACATTTTTGGTTATTAGTGTGGTAGGTTAAAAATACCATCTTGCCATCACCACCATTTAGTTTTTACATTTTATTGTTCACAGAACGTCCTGCTATAGGAGTCGGGTGCGCTACTACTGAATTCACAGTTTCCACACTGTGTGGTCTTTGTGTATACACATACATAGAATCGTAGAGTTGTGCTTGCAGCTAAAATCAAATTCACAACTTTACACCGAATATTTCAGTGACAGACAATGGAACATGATGCAAGATGACAAAGTATACATACAACTTTGTGGTTTTACTTATTGTGGTTCTCAAAATATGATTTAATCAGTTGGGTGTGTTCTTGTATACATGTGTCTAAAACATTGGGACAGACTTTGGTAGTGGTATTTCTAATGAAAATATAAAATGTAAGTACCACTTTTCTCATTAAATTATTACTTATGTTACTATAGGGAGCTGTGTGCCCCTGAAAAAATTTGTGTGACTTATCTGAGTTTGTGAGGGATGGAGGCCTTAATAAGAAAAATTAATCAAACTAAATTTGATTTCTAAGTTATTCACTCCGCTATTATTTACAGCATTAAATTATGTCTTCACTTTTACTCTTTTTATTTAACAGTTATCACAATATTTAATGTCTGTTTCAACTCTAATAACGTCCTTCTTAATTATGTCAGTTTATTACAGTCAGATAACGGATACTCATTATTAACATGTGTTCAGTCTATATGTTGCCATCATTTATAATGTCTTTCATTTACGCATCTAGTCCAATAGTCCAGCCTGCCAGCCGCGTCCTTCACTGCTCGATACTTGTAGTCGCAGACTTCCCTTCCGCTGGTCACGTCTCCCCCTGCTGGTCTTGTATACCTCGGAACTCAACCACTTATTGACTCATCAACTCCAACTTAACTCACTGTCCGGAGGCCTGTCGCAATATTTATACTGTTGGGGCGACCATCTGGAAGGTTCAACGCACCCTGAATCACACTGAGAGAATGAGTTCAGTAATCCAGAGCATTCTTAAAATAAATGCAGAAAACAATACAACCAGGGTCAGTGGCACGTATCTGCAATTAAAAACCTTTCATTAACTCGCCTCTGCCGTCGCTATCATGTAACAACTCTCTGTCCTTCTCTTTGCTCACACGGAATGCGAAGCCAACGCAAGTGGCGTCAGCGACACGTAACAATATTTAAGGTAAAACACTGTGTTTGTGGGTTGTGTTTATGTGGAAGAAGATTGATAGCCATTGTAGAACCTGTTTCAGCATTGTGTTACTTCACAAAAATAGTACTGTAATTGGGGTTTTCACTTTAATTTTGCTGTGGTACAGAAGCATAATTGCTTCTATACATCAGATTATTAACCAACATGTCAAAATTAAGAAAAATGTTTGCTTCACGATATTTCCCAAAACTCCACAGATTTTAAGAAATCTTTGCAATAAATAATAAAATTATTAGAAGCCTGTAAATAGACATACTCGTAAAACAAGGGTTTTTTGTGGATATGCCCTAAATGTACCCGTGTTTTACGCTACAGTATTACCTCATGTGTAATGAATGTTGCGCACCTGCAAGAGTTCTAAGTCATTATTGATGAGTTTTATTAGACGTTCTTGAAAGGCAGAGTTTAAGGAAATAATGTATTTTGGTGTGTATAGGCCGCACCATAAGTTTTCAATGAAAAATTAGGGATAATTAATATTTCAAGTATAAGCCGCACTGAATTTTTGTATTCCTCTAAATATTGTTAGGTCACAATTCCGTACAAACATAATAAATTCCGACTTAATTTCTTCCCTACAAAACATTTGTGAAAGAAAATCTGTGTTATGTTACAATGTTTACAAATATACATTGTGCAATTACTATTCCACAGATGGTAACATGACTTGAGAAAGCAAAACCACAGCATGTTAAAAAAAAATGGCATCTTATCAATGTGCACTTGTAGAGCCACTGTGGTAATGCAAACTACATAAGATATCTTTCTCTTGTACAGTAGAGAAATTATTTTCTTATGTACAATATCTATGGGCGAGCTCCAACATGTTTACATTTTACATGTGCGGAATGAAGGTTATTTTGTTTATGAATGCAAGCAAACAAATAACTGCATAATTTTTTTAAATTCATTCCTTTTCCTTCCTTTCTGCCTCTAAGAGCTAAAACATTACTGTATTTTGACAAATTTCTAATCATGTTTTGGGGAAAAAATTAAAAAAAGAATTTTAATACCAATAGCTTGTATATAAAATGTGCAGCCTATAGATGCCAACATACGGTAACTGACAACTTTTTAAAATTAATTTTGATGTAAACTGATTTATAATCTCTCATGAAAATGATGCATTCTGTTGTATTGTGGCTAAATATGAGGGGCAACTCTGGTTATGTATTTCCAAAAAAAGTTATAATTTGACATGTGTTCATCTTTTGTTGTAACTATTGTAGTGAAAAATTATATTACAGCTCCAACACCAAAGACACGAATCACCCTTAGGAGTTGTTGTAGATGAAACTTTGTATAGTACTGAATCTGTTTGTGTCTTAATTTTTTTTTGTGAATTTACAGCTACAGCTGTGAACAATACAAACTTTGTATGTATTAACTTCAATGAATTTTAAGATTTTTTACTTATTATTCAACATATTTTTTGAAGGGTTTTCAAATGTTTATATTAAAGCAAAAATATTTAAAATATAATTGTTTATTTAACTGGCATATTTATATATTGTTCACAAATTATTTTCTTCCAGCTTGAAAGTCATGTCAGCGTGATGATGTCCTATCAGGACAGTGACTTCCAACTTGGGGCCCAACACAACATTATAAGTTGATAAATGAGGTTCAGGCGGTAGCAGAGTGGTGATGTAATAATCAGGAGGGTCTACAGAACAACTGTTAAAGAATACAATTTGTACGTTTTCTGTCCATATGGCTATTGCACAAATAATTTAAAGAACATGTGGAGGTGTACTACGCTGACTGTGTGTATCTCCCGTCTCTTCACTCATGAGGGGAGTGCAGGGTCTAGTACTGTTTGTTGGCACAGACAGTTATGTTTTTTATTGAGTAAGGTTGTTATAATCAATGATTTCGAGAGAAAAAAAAATGGCAGCTAAAACAAAAAATATTTGTGTGTATAACATAAAAGATCAGTTAATTGGTAGCAATCTGTTCGGTTTTCAACATTAAGATTGGTTTAAAGTTTGACTATTTTAATGGGGTGACGTAAGTTTTTATAAACATTTGAGAAAACTGGTATAATTTCTGTATACTGTATACTTTACTGGTATGATTTGTAACAGTCATGTACTAAAGCTAAACATTCATATAAAAATATCAGATCCTTCATTTGCTGTGTAGTTAATAATAATAATGCATAATGGAGGGTGCACCATAGACTGTGTTGATAGACCATTGAGTTATAATTGAGTGTGTGTTATAAAAACTGCAAGAGTTGTCATCTTATGTATATGAAGAATGGAAAGGATCACTAAGAACTTCTTATAAAATAAGTTTGTCATTTATTTTCATTTTTGAAAGATATAACCAATTTGTTTTCTTGTATCATTTGTGACATTACAGACAGCTATAATCAATTTAAAAATTTTCTGGATTGCAGTAATGATTTTCTTTAAGCAGCTGCTTTGGCACATGTGATTATATTTTGGGCACCTGTTATACAGCAAGTGAGAGGTATTCAAGTATGAATCTAAAAACTATAAGTGGGGCGGGGCATATACATGCTAAATTGCAGTTTGAAAAAATTCCTACTTTTCATTGTTGGTAAGTCTTAACCTTGTAAAAAATGCAAAATAAAAGTAAATTTTTGATTAATGTACATAATGTTAAGGTAACATGTAAACAGATAAGATAAAGAAAATGAGTTGTAAGTCTTAAAATCATTTTTGAGGGAGGTGTGCATGTCCCCCTCCCCCCACCATTTAAATTTGTGCGTGGAGGTATTGATGCCTGTTCTTTTCTCTTGCAGGTCATGCCGAAGTACAGCTGTTGCAGAACCCACAGGGAAATCCTGTGATGCTCATTGATGGTTATGCCCACAGCATAGACTTTGTGCGGAACAAACGCATGTACTGGAAGTGTCTCAACGCGAGGAAGCTCAGGTGCCGTGCCCGCCTCATCAGCAAGGATGGCAAAGTGGTTAGGAGCGGTGCGCCTCACTCTCACCTGCCACAGACATTGTCTCGCGTAAACCGCAACTGGCCGTGCTAGAGTTCAGATTCTCTGTGTGGAAAACTGTAATGATTCCAAGTGCAAACATTTTTTGGAAGGAGATTTGAAATTAATTGCATGATGCAATGTGCAAGGGTGCAAACTTAATGGTACCTACCTTAGGTTGCGCAAATTAAGTTGTTCCTTTGTGACTTTGCAGTCACATAGCATAACTTGCAATGATGTTTCACAGTTGGCAACAACCATTTAAGAGGGAGGGATATCACAAAATAGCACACAAGAAATGTTTTAAAGTTTTGGTGAGAAACATTTAGCACAAGTCTTGAAATGATGATCAAAAAAATTGAACTTCACGTATTTTGTAATTTGTGTCATGTCCTTGTGATTAGCTGTAATACTGTTTGATAAGGTACAACAAAACTCTGTTAAGATGTTTTTGAAGGGACTGAAAAAATAATGCTAATTAACCAAGAAAACTTCTTAAAAGGGGCAATTTACCCATGTGTTTATAGACATGGTGCACAGTTATTCAACTTATTAAGCAGGAAAACTTTTAAGTGGAAACTTCTTAACAGGGTTTCACTGTATACTCTCTTCATAAATATATCAGCATACGGAAGGAAGGAGATGTCAAAATGGAATGAACTTGGTATTGGCAATGGGAACAGTGATACATTAACTAACAGATTATTTCATCAAGAGTAATTCACTTTTTTATTCAGGCAAAATAGTACAGTTGATAATTATCTTTAATACATTGTTGTTCCACCCCCACTTGAATACATGTAGCGATGCAGTACACCATGAAGTCATAGAGATGTTTAATTCTGTACTTGGAATATTGTTCCATTAGTTGTTAAACTGTCATCCCAGGTGCAGCAGATCCATTGATAACTGAAGCTGTTGTAGCAGGCTCCAGGTGACTGATCTGGAGACTGGGTTGACAAACAAAGGTTCTTTTTTAAACCTACCGTTAAACTAAGAGTAGAGTCAGAGGTCCTAGGTAGAGGTGTGACCTAAGTCTGTCTCAGGGCTGAGCCCCAATGCGTACGCATGCAAGGATAATTGTAAATTGAAGGGCACACGCTCGTGGCTTTACCTTTACTGGGATTTGATAAACATGGCCACAAATTCGGGCCATGGTTACCTCCCGTTCTATCTTAACCTAAACTGAACTACAAAGGCAGGGGGCAAACTGGCATAGATACCATAAAAACACTTCTACTGGAAAGAAGGTTAGTAAAGGATAATATTTATTGAATTGGTGTTTGAAACACTAGAAGAGAAAGTTTGGTAGGGAATGGTGGAAAGGGTGCCTGACATTATGTTCCATTTATTCCAAATCATAGTGTAAACAAGTATCCAATGCCTGAAGTGCTGATTCATAATTGACCAAGCTTTCCTATAGTTTGGTTGTAAAATGAAATGTTGAGCATGGGCCAAGGGAGTCTCCTTCAATGCTGGTATCTAGCTTGACTGTGATAATAGCAGTAACCTGCATATGTGAAGATGTTACTTGAGAGTACTGGCAAGTGCTAGTCGCATTGCTTACGAAACCCGATAGTTATAGAGAACTGAGGCTAACTAGTGTAGGAGTAGCTCTCTCTGTTTCGGTGGACATAACCCAGAAACACACTTCTGAATCGTATCCTCTAGCTCACTCTTTCTGAAGAGCCATAGTGGTGTGGTGGCTAGAGTACTTGCATCACAATGAGAACCAGGTTTGATTCCCGGTGTAGTCACTTGCGATTTTCGCACTTGGTATTCATGCTGGGTGATGCAGTTGGTTGACGGGTTTTCTCGGATTTCTGCCATTTTCCCCACCCTTGCATTCCAGTGCTGCTCTATGATTACCTTGCTTCATGCTTATTGGCTCTCAAGACCCCTAAACCTCTCTTCTCTCGCTCTCCGTGACGGTATTCCAAATTGTCTCTGCGCTGAAATTTACAACTTTTGTGTCCAGTTTGTGATGAGTTGGGTGGAGTGCACAGAACACATGGAGTGTGTGCATCATTTCAGGTGTGACTGATGGAGTGGGAGACTGACAAGTTGCCGGCCTTTGCTGGGTGAGGTTGTGCGAGTTGCCTTGGCACTCACTCAGGGACAGGGCATTGATCAGCAATGTACATAGTTTCCCTGCTCTCTCATTCATTCTATCATTTGGGGAGAATGGGAGTGTTAATTAGCGATGAGCTCCAACACTGTGCTTCTATCTTTAATGGGTGTAACACCAATTACATTTGTTTTAGCTATATTTTTAATATCTATGTCTTTCCATTCTGTACCTTCGGTATTCTGGCATTGTGTTCATGGTAGTAAGTTTCAACTATTCTTCTCTGTATTATATTGCAGAGAACAATGATGTTGAGCTGTATGTATAAAATTTACTAACCCAATATCTATTCTCATTAAAATCAATGTGAAAATATAGGTACCTTTTTCTTTCAGATAAGGATTAAATTTGTACGTACTTTTTTTGTTATTTTTTAACAATCTATACAATATTTTTTTGCTGGTGCAAAGTTTGTTTACTTAGATTATGTATTTTAACCTGTGCAAAGAATCATAATATGATAATTCTGGGTGAATAATTATTGTGTTCAGACTCTTTATAACAATGCTTGACTTCTGTTTTCAAACATGCACAAATTTAGCAACTTGTTTTGTTAGAATGTTTTAGCAGTTCCCATTGCTAAGTGCACAGTTTAAATAAGCATCAGCCACATTAAAAAGTTACCTAAAAGATACCAACAAGACAGCAAATTAAGTTAAACTAGCCTGTTATAGCTTCATTGCTGTTGGGAGGGAGAAAAAATATGCTGTACTACATTGGCTGGAAGGGGTTTGATAAAAGCAGTATTGAATACAAAATTAGTTTATAGGGATAATGGTTGTTGGACAGTGATCTTGAAAACTTATTTTATGTTTAAAATTTTCAGCAACTTAATTTTGACTAGTGTTGTATTTTGCCCCCTTTGTTTGTCCTTTTTGTATTTCATGAGAATTTTGCCTATCAATCTGTTTTTAGGTAGTGGAAATTATTATTTTGTTGCTGCATGTACTTAGATTGTTGATATTAATAAAAATCTTTTTTGAGTTGTAAAACACGCGTAATCTTCATTAATTTGTCATTTTATAAAGCAAGCTATATGTGTATGTGAACTTCAGTTTCTCTTTCATTATTTATTTGTACAAGTATTTATTAAACTGTCTGATGAAGTTGACATTGTAAAGGCTGGTGGGCACTTTAGGAATTATGATAGTGTAAATTGTGGCATGCATAAAGATGACATGCAGCATCATTTTGCAACGTTTTACAGTTGCCTTTTGCAGTTTCTAAGTGTTGGACCACAAACCATTTGATAAAATATGTAATTGTTGGTGCTGGTATTTGAACTTGTGTCCTCCAAATGAGTGGTAACTACACTACCCACTACACTATAAAGGCAGCTATTGAAATGTTTGCTGAGAATTTTGCCAGAAATAAGACATACACAAGATGCTACAATAGGTGTTTCCTTATGTAAAATAAAGTCAAAAATAGATAGGCCACCATATACCTAAACAGAGCATTAAAGGAGATAAGAGCCTATGAAAATTGTGTTTGGAAAACATATTTGTGCAGAATGTCTTGTTCAACACCTACAAAGTCTGCAGCAGAAAGGTGACTTATGCTTCCCATGTTGCGGAGACACATGCGTAATGCTGGCCGTCCTCGGTCTGTGTGCACTGTTTGGCTTGAGGAAGTGATACGTCAGCACATTGACGAAATGCTCTCCACTAGTACACGCTCCGTAGCGCGCCAAATGGGCATGTCCCATTCATCTGTGTGGGACGTACTGTGGGTAAATCTTTGCCATCCCTACCTATGGCTGGCAGAAAGTACAAGGCATTTAGCGAAAATCCTTTTTCAAAACCCAATTTTTACAGTCTCATATCTCCTGTAATATTCAGTTTAGGTATATGGTGTCCTATATATTTTCGGCTTTATTTTTCATAAGGAATCACCGCCTGCAGTTTGGACAATTGATTCCTGAGCAACCTGTATAACAGAAAACCTGCATTATTTTGTGACTGCTTGGATAAACATGAATATTAGATAAAATTGTACATGAACTCAGCATATGATCATCGAAAAAGTGACGTCTGCAAATAAATTTGGTATGAATTGAAGGCTCGAGAAATTATCGGTGAGGTAAATGAAGGTAAAGTTTTACTTGATATGTGATTAGTCAGCATTTATCATTAGATGATTTACGTAGTCATGGGTTGTACTGCATGCCTAAATTCTTGTTCGATATTGTAAATGATGGTAGAATGTGTCTGCCTGCACCTAACCATCTAGTGATGGCCAAAGTTGATGTTTGATTGGAGTGCGTTAAAGTTTTATTTGCAATATTCAAAAGCCAGAGTACTTTTAAGTTGATATTCAGTTTTTAAACAGAATTTTTCAGTGTATTATGAAATAAGGATCTTTGTCAAATGGGGTAGTGCATATATGATGATGGCTGCACATGTCATTGGGCAACATTTCACTGGTTGCTGCTGACTTGTAATGCATTTATTAATTAAACTATACTTATAAGTGTGGTACTATTGACATATATTTTGTGATGTGTTGTAGTGGTTTTGGTACTCTGCAATTTCTCTAAAGTGATTTTACCTGCTGTGCCATTGACGTCCATTTCACAATGTGCTGTAGTAGCTGTGGTAATATTGGCAGTTACTATATAGTCTGTTGTAATTGACTACTGTTTGCGGTTGTTTTACAAAAGGTTATCATTATGGCCACTTTTATGGTAACCCAAGACATTAGTTAAAAGTAACTTTATTTTTTTTCCAACACAGCTATGTGATTTGTTTTTTTTTTGTGTGTGTGTGAAATAAACATTCATTTCTTTCAGTAGTTTACACAGAAAGATTATGTGCAATTAAATGTATTCTGTATGTTACCATTAGGTTAATGAGAGTTAAGTTTAATTATTGCTGATAGTTAGACATGTCAAAATATCAATTTGTGCATGAAACATTTTAAGTTTATATGAAAGGAAATTTTATGCAAACTAGGTAGGTATGTCAATTTTTACCTCTTTTTAATTTTTATTTTGTAATGCTTAGAATTAAACATTGTTGTGTTTACAGCTAAAATATTGTTGAGTAACTATGATGATGTAGAAAACAACATACCAGTAATTGGTGCATAATTAATAAATAACTCTCAGTTTCGTAAAATAAATTTATCTTAACATATTATGATATAGCAGGGCTGCCAACAATCCTGAAGCTGAAATCCTGGTTCCTGTATGTAAAAGTCCTATAAAATCCTGGGATCATAGGGTCAAATCCTGTAAAATCCTTGGAATTAAAAAAATTGCAAATTACAGGAAAAAAGTGGATATGAAAGACGTTTACATATTTAATGTAGTTATTTTGGTTTGCAATGTACAAACCATGGTAATTATTTTCTCCATTCACACTTATACTTTCGTTTATACAATGACTATCAGCGATAATTGCCGTTTCCTCACCATTGTGATATCAATGCCAAATGCAAAACAGTCACCAAATTCGGATTGCATGCGTAAAAATGGCAATTTGCTGCAAAAGTTTTTTCAATAATGGACTTGGTCTTTGCATGTGATTATACAGCCAGGAACAGAAATATGTAGATAACTGTATACCTGCGCCAGTGAATTATGAAGCAAAATATTTTGGACATACACTATTGAAGCAATGGTGTTTGTCCAAAATATTTTGTTAAATTATTCACCTCTGTTGTAAAAATCTTTCAAACAAATGCATCTGTGAAACTGACACACGTCGCTGTGGGCCCTAGTGTCGCATGTACGCAGCAGCCACTTTGGGCAAAGTGCTATAAAAAAATCTAAAGTTTGGATTTGGTTTTTTCTACAGTATTAAAAATCCATGATAATGGATAAAATCCATTAAAACAGCAGCCCTCTGATATAGCCTTAATGTTCACATAGAAACAAAAGTTAATTGTGAGGAAAATGCCATATTGTGCTTAATTTATAAATATATAATGCTCTTTAAAGAAATTTACTGAAGACTGATCTGATTGTGATGTGTGGGATGTAAACCAGACTTGATTAAGCTTATTTGCCTCAGTACAGGCATCTGAACAGCAGGCAGAGATTAGTGTACCATATTTCTTATTGGACACTTAATGCCTTCTCAAATTATATTTGTAATTGGCACAGGTTCACCTATGTTCATCTGGAGCCGGCGTGGTAACCGGCAGTTGGTGGTGAACAATTTCATCTACAAGCGGAATGAGGTAGGTCGGTTGAAGACGTACTGGATATGCACAGACTACCACACAGACGTACTGCCGGGCTCGCATGGCCACCATAGGAGATACAGTCTTCCCTGTGGTCTCAGAGCACAACCATCCTGCCCACACAGACCGGATCCTAGATAGTTTAAGGAACCAGGGCATTTGTGGGTGATGTGTGATCCTGCCCAAGTTTGCCTTGCAATTTGCTTTGGTATGCCATGTGTGCTGCTTTGCTGATTCTTGGATGCACGAGACAGATTCAGCAAACAGTAGCCAAAGGTTTTCCACCTTTTGCCAAGTGCTTCTGATAAAAAGTACTTTGTATTTTTGTATTGTGCCTTGAAAGGCTTTCTGAGAAGCCATAATCTTGAAGCCTCCATCTCTCATCATGACTGATACACTAAAAACTGTGATTAAGTGTCCGGAGTGAACAGCTGCTTACATCAGTGCATCATTGCAGTGTCTGTATTATATGTGTAAATAAAATGTGGAAATAATTCTCATCTTGTTTTTTGAGTGTAGTTACTTTGCAATCTTCTTCCATTTTCTTGAATGTTCTGGCAGACATCTTTTATCAGCCATGTTTATTTTGCTTTTAAAAGGTACTTTTAAAATATGTACAGTATTTATTTAGTTTTGTTAATTATCTTATAATATGAGTCATAGAATTCAACATTGCAATTTGATAAGTGCAAGTGATTAAATTTGAAATGTTTAGTCCAATTATACTTCATAAAGATTTTTTTTTGTTAAGTATTGCATTGATACTAACAACAAGCATATGTAAAATATGAAAAATAGGCTTTGTATCAGTATATAATTTCTTTAATGCTTTTATTGTCCTGTATGTTTGTAACAATTACCAATTCTTTTGTTTGTGTTAACATTAAATTAGCTATATAAAACTGAAGAAAATAAAAATTCAGAGCTTCCTAAAATGGGTATGAGTAGCAGATATATACACAAAAAACCAAAATATTTTATATACTTATGTATAGTGTTCCTATGTATAGTATTCAGCCCAGAATTATTTACATTATTTTGGGGGGAGGGGTGCTATTTATGAGTATAAACAGTATTCTTTAAAATTGAAGAGAGTTTTATTGCAAAAAAGATGATGCCACAATATACATTATTTAAACCACAATAGGAAATTTAAAAGAAAATGGTTACAAAGCATGCACCTTGGTAGTGTTCATTACACTAATAATTTAAGAATATTAATACAAAAGAATTAATTTTCTTTAGGAATTTTAAATTACTGGAAAAGTCAGGGAAATATCAGGGGAATTTGTGTGAAGTCCGTGAATTTAAAGTGGTTTAAAATGTATTTAATAAAGTAAATATGCGATTCTACCACTTCTGCTTCATGCCATCTTATGAATTGTCCTGGTTACTTAGTTTATTCCACCTTCATATGAAGATTTAGAGCCTGGGAACAATTTAGTTGTGTCTTTAATTGTAACTCTTATTACGCATATATATTTTCTTCACTAATTTTTGATTTTACTAAAATAATTATTCAAATATATTTAGTGGTTCTCATTGAATTGATACATTGTATTGCATCTGGTCTTTGTGTTGTGACTTTTTTCTCATTCTGAGAATGCTAGTATTTAATCTTTGTGTCACCTTTTTCCATTTGCATAGGATGTCATTGCCACCCATAAAAAAAATTGTAATTTATTTTAGGAAAAACAAAAATTTTGTTAATATTTGCCATGTACGTTGGTCAGGGGAATGTTATAGAATACCTGGAAAAGTCTGTGAAATGTCAGGGAGTTTACTATAAGAATACACTTAGCCACCCTGGTATGGATAGTTTTTCCAAGGACCTGAATAAAGAAATGCATTCCCACAATGCATGCAGATTTGATCACTTTCCAAATGTCAACAACTGGTTTTGCTGACATGTGTGTGTGGTTAAAATATATCGCAGAGTTGAGTAGAGATATTTGGGCGGCTCTTTAACATCAAGGTCTTGAGAGCCAACGAGGGTGAAGTGATGTGAGTGTGGAGCTGCGCCAGCATACAAGGGTGGAGGAAATGGGAGATCTCCTAGAAAATCAGCCGACCAGTGGTATCATCCGGTAAGATTCCCACACGCAAAAATCCAGGAGCGACCCCACCAAGAATTGAACCTGGTTTGTCTAGGTGGGAGGCGAGCAGTCTAACCACTACACCGTAGCCCCTAATGTCGCTGAGAATAATATCGTATTCTGTAGGTAATAAATGTAACATTTTCATCTCTAGAAAGAAAAGCCAAGCTTAAAGAAATGTTTGTGACAGAAAATTTGTATTAACTTACGTATGTTCCTGTTATCTTCTTGCAGTCAGTTACCTTCCTATCTCCTTCATAACCCTCACCGTTACATCCCTTTTGTTGATGGACTTACTGTGAAAACGTTCCTGGCCTCTTCCCTTCCCTCCCTTTCGGACCCTTCTCAGTGTCGAGCTCGTAGATTGTCATCTCACAACAGGGTTGCATCCCCACTTCGCAGCTTGAGACAAAAGGTACAAACTTTGATTGAAAAAACAGTGGAAGTTGAACCTCTTTACACTGATCCTTTCATTTCTTAGGCGACATGTATTAATGAAAGTGTATTCTTTATAAAACAAAATTTTAGCTGTATCTAATAAATTAACACATCCTGAACTAATTTTAGTATGTAGCACCGAGTAGGAACTTTACTATAAACAGGTATCTTGGGCTGATTTGCAGTTCGGTTCTGTGATAATTTTGACGGTAATGTGTGTTCATACCCACAGTTCTAAGGAATTAATTGTAAACAGAGCCTACCTTCTGAAATATTGTTTCATGAATGAATGTTGTCTTATTTTCTTGCAAACAGTTGTTTCAATGACTATTCATGAATCGGCTAACGTAATAAAGCCCAGAGCACCAGTTAGCTCGCGGGAGTTAGCATGGGATATCTCAGGGGTTCGGACGCCCGAGTGACATTGGTAAGTGTGGTGACTGGTCTGATCACGTGGAGGTAATATGCCTTGCCTAGTGCTCCAGAGTGCTGTTACTGGTTACAATGCACAGAAATAATTTGTCTGGACAATTACAGATAGGATTTTATTTTCCTTGTCCGACATACGTACTAGTACATGTGGCCAAGAGATATTGGCATCCAAAAAATATCACAATTCTCCATCTCTCCATGACAAACAATAATTAAACTGACTAATTAAAGATGTGCTCAGTCTCTGATATTCAAGTAAATCCCTTGCTGGTTAGGATAATAGCCGATAGAGAATTGGCAGCCCATAAGACCATACACTTCTCTTCCAAACGACCATGCCTGGGGGGGGGGGATAAATAAGCTAATAAATGAGTTCCCATAAAACAATGCTATGGGCAGCAAACCTACAATGCTATGGGCAGCAAACCTGATGAATCCAAAAAAATTACTTAACTGACTGGAACTTAAAACTGGAAGTTCAAACAAAAGTTGCACTCTCCCCATGTACATGTCTTGCCTCATCAGCTATTTGTAGATTGGTTATCATGGTGGGTTCCTCGAACAACCCCTGACTTACATTTCTACACAAAACCTTTCATTTCATAATAACAATTGCACATCAAACTTTGCCCATTATATAAATAACATGGATAATATGAATAATTCCAATCTCTATGCTATTGTGATACCAGTATTTTATTATTTTTCAGAATTGTACATCAGGCAATTTTTTGTATCAATTTTCAATAATAGTATTAAAACACTGAACACATGTGGTGTTAGAATGAACATGGCTACCCATAAATGTGTTCCATTTCCAGTTTGGAGCACTGTTCATTTCGGTTTGTTAGTACATATGGGATTTATTGTTCTTTAATGGAAAATACGTAAGATGTTACATCTAACAAATTGCAGTGCGATCTCGGAAGCACTGGATGTTGTTGTGGGAGCCATTGACTAAGCTCTATATGATGTTACATGCATGTTGGGATTTTCTGTAGTTCAACTTTTGGGATTTTCTTTAGTTAGGCATTTTTTTTGCATATAAGTACAGTAGACGCCAGACTATCTGGCCTAATGTGCCGGAAGGGCAGGCCAAATAACAACAAAAGCTGAATAGGCCGGAGTTCTACAACTACTCACTTCCTGCCCCACCCACGCCATTAACAACATACTTTTCATACCAAAAACCGCTCTTATTCATATTTTCTGACCTCTTAGTACAGGCCAGTACTTTATAAATGTTTATTATACATTCTACTGTCCATTTTAAAATTTATAACAGAAAAAGGAAGTCCAAAAATAAAAATATTGCACACATTCTAAGATAAAAAACAAAACATTAACATAAAGTGTACGCCTAATTCTTTCAAAAATTATTTCAACTTATTTTACTGTTTATTAATAAATGATTACACAAATGTGAAAAGTAGGCCTAAGATAAAAGAGTCAAAAATTACAGTTCTTAGTTTTTGAAAAAGTCTTTGATAGATGACTGCTTTTGCTAATGTATTGCATCGCTGCTTCAATAGTCTTGAACCCTTCCGAATGTGGGATGAGATTTTTCCTGTCATCTAAGGATGCCTCCTCCTCTTCTCGTATTTCTTCTCCCTGTGTTACCATTTCCACAATATCGTTGTCAGTTATTTTATCAACTTCGTCGTTTACTATCCATTCTCTAATGTCCTCTATACTGACATTGTCGCAGCCTGGTACTTTTTCCAGCAATGAAACAAGTTTATCATTTTCATCTTTCACTCCAGTTTCACACAGGTTGAAGGTTGAAATGTCCACCTTCATGGTCCAAAAGAACTTTCCAAGACCTTACAAGTGATATGTTTGGAATCTTTTCCCATGCTTCGGCCATCCACCTTATGACATCTAGCATGTCAATCTTTTTCAGAGTGTTTATGTAGTCTTCATTATTAATCGCCGATACCAACGAACTGAGAAGATGCTGGTGATACTTTTTTTCTTTAATATTTCAATGACACCCTGGTCGCTGACAAACAGCCATCATATTGCTTGGTAAAAATAAAGCTTTGATGTTTCCATCTGTGAGTTTGTCAGTGGCCGGATGCGAAGGTGCGTTGTCAAGAATTAGCACAGCCTTTCTCGGGAAATTGTTGTCTTTCAAATGTTTTTCTACAGCCGGTACAAATTCATTTCGGAACCACATTTTAAAGATTTCTGAATTCATCCATGCTTTCTTTTGATGTTAGTAATATACAGGTAGTGATTCCTGATTTCCCAGTTTTTTAAAAGCTCTAGGTTTCTTTGATTTTGCTATTAATTTCAACCTAAGCTTGTGGTTGCTGGTTGCATTACTACAAGCCAAGATGGTGACTCGTTCCTTGCTTTTCTTGTATCCTGGTATAGCGGTTTCGTTTTTTGGTGCAAGAGTTTTTGTGGGGACGATCTTAAAATTTAAACCGGTCTCATCGCAGTTGTATAAATGTTCCCCAGAAATCCCCTCCTTTTCAACAAGCTTAAAAAGATGGTCTTTGAACCAAGATACAGCCTCTTTATCATTAGATAAGCCTCCCCACCTATGGTAATCTGGCGAATACCGAATTGTTTTTTCCAGTGATGTAACCATCCATCACTGGCAGTAAATTCTGAAACCTCTCTTTCTATTTGTCGCTTAAATTGCAATGCTTTTTCCTGCAATATCGGCCCAGTAACAGGCAGGCCTTTTCCTCTTAAGTGTTCATGCCACAAAAATAAAGCTTCCTCAATTTCTTTATGCTTACCTTTCAGCATGGTTTTTGTTAGTTTCATTCCACTTCTACTAACTTGGGTGGCACACCACTTTTCAATTTCTGCACAACTTTTCTTCCAGTCACCAACTGTACTTTTCCCAACTCCTAACTCCAAAGCAATAGTTTTTGCAGTTACCCCAGAGTCTAGTTTCTTTATAGCACGTAGTTTCTCCTCCATAGTCACTACAACCTTTTTTAATTTATCACCCATTTCCTTATCTTCAGTAAAAAAAACAACGAAGTGCACAGCATACACTTTATGAAGGTAACCAAGAACAGTGGCAAATGTATTCTGCGCTTGTTGACACCTGATACGTAACTGACAGAACAAGGAGCAGGTAGCAGGGCATGGGAAAATCTGCGCTTTTCATGTTGCAACTTGTGTTTTGCACACGGCATGTAGGAGGATCATACCAGATGCCCGCTTGCAATGTCGTGGCAAAGTTGTGATTTATAAAGGCGTGAAAAGTCAAGTAGATCGTTCAAAACAAATTAGTCCTCATTTTATTACAAAGAATTTATTTTTTGGAACTAAGCCATATAGTACGGAGGCTGGATAGTCGTGAGCTGGATACTCGAGAGTCTACTGTATATTTATTTAAGAGTACATAAGCAGAAGATTTGTTTTTTCATTTGAGGTCTAGTGATATAGGTGACGATGATACCAGTGCCCAACACTCCATCACTCACATGCCCAAGGTGCTGAACCAGTGTGCAGTACTTCTATCGTCTAATTTCCTGTGCAAATCAGTTATGTAACAGTAAAATTTGTTACGCATGACGAAAACCTACAGATTCAATAACTGTATGTTACTTTTCTCCTACCTCTTAAGGAAACTGCTCATGCAAGCTCTAAAAATAGTAAATTTTTTGTTATCAGTTCCACAGTTTTTTTTCTCTTTGAATACACTTATTATGATAAAATGAAAACTGTAAGGTTTTTATTTGTTTTTTGGTAAAATTCATATTCCCAAGATATCTATTTGCTGATATACAGTACATGTAAACACGCAAACAGCGAATGTACAGAAAATATGTTCAGGCTACTAACTCTTAAGGGGGCAGTACTTACCAGCCATCTTAGATTTAGATATTTTTCACTACAGTTACTTATCTTGTTACTATTTATTTTGTCTTCTGCAAAATGTAGCCATTTACTACTCCTTGCAGGTATTAGTTAAAAAAAAATCTAATAATAAAGTTTAGGCAAGGTAAGAACATTCAGGATATCATTATTTATGTTTTATCATGAAGCAAAAATTTCGGTACACATTTTAGAGTAAATTTTTTGTTCGAGTGTGGGGGGAGGGGGAGGGAAAGTTTTGTTCCCCTTGTAACAGTTGAATAGCACTGCTAAGAACTGCGCTACCTGCCATTAGCTTGGGCTTGATTTAAGGAATGCTCTAAAGTAGCAGTGTATAGTTCAGGGACTTTACCAGGGAGAATTTTTAGGGATGGTAAAAGGTTGTGACCTTTTTTTTTTTTTTTTTATTGGCCTCCGTCATTTTTGTGAGTTCGTACATGGCTGTTGTTAGGAAGAGTGAGAATGCTGAATACTGAGAACTCTCAGCATCTTGTACAGCGATGTGTCATTTGCAGGAGTAATGTTGCCCTGGCATGTGTGGCATTTAGGAAATATATATACATAATAGAGTTTTACTCACACATTTCTGAGAAACAAATGCCCATGGTTAGTTTCTATTGCGCAGAAGGAAAAGGATGATTTTAAGCTCCTTATCAGCATTCGTGACAAGTATGCTCTGCCCCAGTAGAGAGGACTGTTCTGAAGTGGAGGACCAGAGGGTGATTTACAACTGCATTGATAAAGAGGTGTTCGCAGAGATGTACAGTATGCCAGAAGACATATCATTATAGTATATTCCAGGTTTCTTCACACATTTTGAATCAAACCATCAAAAAATCACCCTGTGTATTAGGTGTTTGCTTGTTTGCTAAATATGTTGTATATTACAAGCATTGTACACTTCTGTATCCTATTGTAGGCGATATTGAAGTTTTACTTATATTTTATTCATAAATTACATGATGTTTAATTTATGAATGGTGAGAAAGTAAGGTGTGTTGGTAATGCCCAGTAAGAAATAGTGTGTGAAACATAAAAAAAAAAGAAGTGCTTATGAATGTGTACATTGTCCCTTTGGTGTAATTTTCTAGACTTGTTTAAGCTCTGTTTGCATGAGGTGGAGAAATATACTGGAAGTAGAACTTCAGACACTGAGTTGTTCAGAGCATTACTTATCCCTTGTGTGCTCACTTATGTTGCATGACAGGTCTGCCTTTTTAATGGATGTTATCAGTTTTTACGAATTTTTAACTCTAGAAACAAATAAAAAAATCCAAGGTTTTTTTTTTTTGTAGAGCACAGTGCGACACTAGAGCAGCACCCAAAGTGATGTGTGTTAGTTTCACTGACGCGTTTGTTTGAAGGACAAAACGTTTCACTTAATTATTCACTGGCGCGGGTATACAGTTGTCTACATATTTCTGTTCTGGGCTGTTTGATCACGTGCAAAGGCCAAGGCCATTATTGAAAGGAACCTTTGCAGAGAATTGCTATTTTTGCGCATGTAATCTGAATTTGGTATCTGTGTTTTGCATTTGGCATTGATATCACAATGGCGAGGAAACAAAAATTATCGCAGATATGGTGATCGTATAAACAAAAGTATAAGTGTGAATGGAGAAAAGAATTACCATGGTTTGTACATTACAAACAAAAACTACTACTTTAAATATGTAAACACCCTCATATCCACTTTTTTTTTTTCTGTAATTTGCAATTTTTTTTTATTCCAAGGATTTTACAGGATTTGACCCTATGATTCTAGGCTTTTACAGGATTTTTTTATACAGGAACCAGGATTTCAGCTTCAGGGCTGGTGGTAGCTCTGAGCTAGTGGATTTTTAACTGGGTGCTGTAGCAGTATATATATATATCTATTTTGTATTCACTGATGAATGGCAGACCTCACACATCAAGGTTTAATGTAAATTCCTGTATAGTTCATTCACAGTTATTTCCAACTTTTCTGAAGTTCTGCTGAAGTTCTTCTTTCAGGATACTCCTCCACCTCACGCAAACAAAACTTCATCACGTCTAGAAAATTACACTAAAGAGACTACTCACTGCATTCGTGTGCACTCTCTTTAATAATACTTTTCGAAAGAACTGTTTCTTACTAGGCATTACAAACCCAATTTTCTCCCTGTTGTTATTATATTAATTATAAATGAAATTTTACAGTTTATAGATTAAATATACTGTAATTAAAAGTTCAAATTAACAAAAAATTAGATACTTTATGTTAACAGAAGCATAAAATGGTTATGATATGACATACTTGGAAACAACCAAACACAAAGATTTTTCATCCAATGGTTTGATTAAAAATGTGTTAAGAAATCATGAATAGACAACACAACATTAACAAATATCAACACTTGCAATTTGTGTTTGAGGTTATGTGGACGTGGAATGATTTGTGAAGCTGAAACAAAAAAAAAGTTGATCCGTGTGATGGAAGGCTAAGGGAGACTTTGTTTTTTTTACTGTATCTAAATTTATTGTGTTTCTGTTGTTCGAAAGATACATTGTTCAATTATGACAGTGCACTGGTCAAAGCTGTAACAGAAGTTAACACACAAAATTTCTTCATTCTTCCCATATTGTCAAGTAAAGCAAGCAAGTAATTGAATGTTGTTTGCTTAAGAAAGTTGTTTGGTTGTGGGTGTTATGTGCTGTGTATTGAAAGTTAAAGCAAGATTTTTATCCCGCACACTCAGCAAAATTTGCTTAATGTGAACAAAATTAATTTTGTGAAGAGATTTTATCTTTACAAATACTGAAATATGCTTGTATACAGATCTACAAATTAAGTAGCATCATATATTGCGATTACTATTTTCAAAATAATTTGGCATTGTATTAAAATAGAATAAAATATATAGTAGTACCTCATTTTTCACCCCCTGCATTTACATGTCCTGTGTTTTACACTTACTTTATTTACTGTTTCCACAGCATAAATTTCCTGTTCTTTACAATTTCCAGTATTTTACAAAAAAAAAAATCATGGTCCTCTATTTAATAGAGTTTCTTGTGTTATAAAGTACAATGTTCATACACAATACTACATATTGACGCATGCCAGGATGCTGCGCACTCTACAGATGACTCCGCCCCATTTACGAGCCACGTGCGCTCTGGGGCGGGATATATACGCGGTAATCCAAAATAAATGTATTGCGCCAGGAAACCCACAAGCCTGGGTGGCCGATCACATCATTGCATATTACCTGTATAATTGCAATCCCCATTGGCCGTCCAGAATTATGCATTCAAAAGGCACCCCCATGTTTGGAATTATTATTATTGAGAATTCTACTACGCGTCTCTGGCCCTTGAAGTTCCTGCAATCACGAGAGATGGCAGCACCCCTGTGATCTTGTGATGTCATAGCCGCCCTGCCTCGGAGACAGGAGTTTTAATTTGTTGTCTCCTTAAACCTCTCTCTCTCACACACACAAACACACACAGAGAGAGAGAGAGAGAGAGAGAGAGCGCGCCTGCACTTGAGAACTTCCATAGCTACAGGTATATCTCGTCTTAACCTGGTAATCCCATACCTCCGTCAACTTCCCTTGACTCCGCGGTAGCGAGCCGTCGCGCTTCCTGTTACCTACCTAATTTGCTTCCCCCTGAATTAATCTATCTGTGGTAAATTGCGTTGTTATAGTTTTTCTTTTTTAACCGCTGAAAAGTTGTGGAGCTATAGTTTACTTGCCTCTGGCTCGCCTTTGCCTTACCCCCATTTATTTACGTAATCCTCGTGTCATATTTTATTATTAGTTTGTAAACAATTTAATTTACTTGTGCATTCTGTATTAGTGATTAATCATTGTGTTTTCTTCCCAGAGATCCGACAACGGAATAGGAAGTCCAGGATAAATTATTAAGTTAGGAGAACGAGGCTATTCCCCATGACAACCTTGCTAGCCAGTACTCCCGAAACATTGTGACATTAAGTTGGCAACGGTAAGGTGATCAGGGTTAGACTCCCTGCTCAACCCGACTCCCGTATCCGTGTGACATGCCCCTTGGTAGATTTCATTCAAGCCTATCAATCCACTCAGCCAACTAGTCTCTCGTTTGCTAACCCATGCACCCCCATCATCACTTTAGATTAAACCCCTCACCATTACATCCATTTGGGATCGCTGGCATCGTGCGTATATTGGCAACCCTAATCTGAAGATGTACTATTCGTCGTCGTAGGCTAAGCTGGAATTAGGATGGTCAACTTTACCGTACTACTACCTTCTAGGATAGTCATCCCCCATAGCGACGCACGTCAATATTAAAGGATATTAGTGAACAAAAACATGTGTGTTCTGTGGACCCTTCTTAGTTGACATTTAGGTGTTTTCATGTGCATTTGTTCTCTTTTTTATGAGGATTAGTTCGTTATTTGTGTAATGTTATCGTTCTCCTTTTTTATAGATCTGCCCAGCTTTCATATCCCTTATGTTTTAGCATCCGCTGTGAGTTTTAAACCACTACTCGCATGTCCTTCCCAGTCTGCCCTAGTTGGTAGACTGAAACAGTGTCAAACTCTTCCTTGTCCATTCTCCCATGTGCCCTGCCCCTGCCAAGTAAATTCAGAGGGACCTCAGCTGGGTCACTATCATCCCAAATGGTAATGAACTGAAGGAACATGCAAGAACTTTATGCGCCATAGAGCAGATGAACTGGTGTTCTTATTCACAGGATTTTCAACTGCTGCCAAAAAGTTCATCTCCATGAGTGAAATGATTTGATGGGACTACGTAACTGTTATATGTAAAGACTGATGTTACCGTATTTACTTGAATCTAAGCTGCCTTGGATTCTTTGGGGAAAATCCTGGGAAAAGAATATTGTTACACATATGAAGCAACAGGTTAAACGACCAACCACTTCAGAAGGAAATTAAAGTTCTGAAAGAAGTTTGAAATTTAATTTTGCCTTTGATAGAAATTGTGTTGTATCAAAACAAATATATTTCACTCTGCAAAATTATAATATATATTGTGCTTTTGTAAGCAAATAATAACTTTATCTGCTTCTCTCCAGCAGCCCAATTTTGATTCATAGCTTTTCAAATAGCTTACCAGCTGCTGTATTTCTATTACATATGTTCTGCAAAAAATATCACATGTTAAAAAAAAAAAAACAATAATGCAAACAAAAAATTTCAGGCAAAAAAATTGATGGTACTCGATTCTAAGCCGCACCTTATCTTTTCAAATATATTCTCGGAAAAAATGTGCATGTTTGAATTGAGTAAATGTAGTAGGTTAGTTAATTGTATCTTGTAATCATGCCGTGTTGTAGCTCTATGCTAAGCATTTACGAGTTTTAATTTTCTAGATAAGTTGAGTTATGTAATTTAAGATTATTGCATATTGTTTAAATATTTTATAATAATAGTGAACCTCTGTAGTTTAACACTAGATTTTACAACCCTTCTAGATTTAGGATGATCGTGGGCATCTTGCTTAAAGTGATTTATTCTTCTATGCATGTATTAACATTTCTGAAATGTCTTCATTTTATAATGTATTAGGCATGGCAATTTTGATTTGAGGTGCTTTTACTTTATTGTGCTTCTGTTCTATTTCAGTTGTTTTGAAATTTAATGAATATAGTGTGTAACGTTTCAGTTTAAAATCACAATGCAATTAACACGTTGGGTGCCAGTTGTAACATTTCAAATAAATCCTTAGTTCATGAGTTGTAACATTTCAATTCAGTAGAAATCACAAGGTCGCAATTAACATCTTCTCAAAATTTTTATTTGCTCGTGCTTCTTCTTCAACAAAATTATACAATTAACATTTTTATTTTCGCAATCACAATAAAATCAGTATTCCTGGCCATTATTCTTGGGGACCAAGACAATGTGCAAATTATAAGGGGAGTCTGAAGGTTCTAAAATTCCTAGCTCCTTCATTTCTGCAACCTGTTCCATTAGCAACTGTTGCCTTCTAGCAGATATCCTGTAGAGATGTTTGTAGATTGGCGCATTAGTAGTAGGCCAGATTTCGTATTGAATTGTTCTGGTTTGATTAAGTGATCCTCCATATCTGAAGGCTCTGGAATATTCTTCTAAAAAATTTTTAAATACTCGGAACTGAGGTTTGGGTAACTGGTGATGAATGTTGTTGGCTTTGATGGCTAGAGGAATTACTGAATCGGGGCAGTGTTCCCAATTGACGGTTATACTGTGTTTGTTGCTCATGATCAATTACGCACTGCTGTTGGCGAAGCCAGGGGTGCCCAAAGATCACGACTTCATGAATGTCAGGAGAGACAACGAACTCCGCTGGTTATGAAAGTTTATGTAGATTTACTGTGAGGGTAGTACAGCCGTCAACCGTTAGAGTACAGTAGCTTTTAGCCATCCTCCACACAAAATTACCTGTTGCGTCTGAATCTATTGAGGCCAGAATTCTTCTTCCATTTATTCCCACTTTGCTATGGGGGGGGGGGGCTTCAGGAGGTTCCATTTCCTCATGTAGGAGCTGAATGATGGGCCCTTGCTGTCCAGTGGTGTTTCCCGCCTGATTAGCAAATTTATTACCAGCCGGTTACAGTGTGGCATCTGGCGCTTGGGTTGTGTGCCCCAACCCCCCCCCCCCCCCCCCAAATCCAATCCTCAACTTCTCTTGCCTGGCTGCTTAAGGGGCAATATTTATTGTAGTGTCTGTGGGCAGTACCAGTATTTCGGAACTTTTGGGTGAAGGGAGGAGGCGGAGTGGGGTTCCTTCTTCATTCTGGTGTTTTGTGTGGCTCTGTCAGCTTACTAATTCTTGGCTGGTCAAGCAAGGCATGTGTCTTAAAAGTTCTGTTCAGTTTCTTTTGCCTTATCTACGAGCTCGTCTAACGTTAATGGTTTGGGTTTTCTGAATTTAGGCAGTAACATGCATGTTACATGGCGCACACAACTTGCTTCATCTTTGTTCAGAAATATTCGCTTAAACATTTGAACCTTTCTGCGCACAAATATTTCAAATATTTCGGCTTCCTTGTCTGGGGTTTCTGTGCAGCTATAGAACTCAGTTATGAGGTTGGCTAACACTTTTTTGCCGGTGAATTGGGCGGCGAGGTGGTTACATAGTGGTCCACCTTGGTTATGAATTTGCCATATTTATTTCACCAGTCCAGGGCTTTACCCTTGAGCTTGGCTTGTATACGGCTTACCTATTGTTTTGGTGGGGATTTCTTTGTATCTAGAAATTCTTTCTCACATTCTGTTGTGAATGCGAGCGGGTACTCATGTGGAGAGCCTGCAAATTCTGGAATTTGGGGTTCCCCTGTGCATTGGGTGGCGACAGTAGTATTAGCCGGCCCTGGATTGCTTGGATGGTACTCAGCTGCTCGCCAGCATAAATCACAGTTATAAACAAGGCCGGGCTTTGTCACCCTTTCTTCCGGCCACCCTATGCAGCTGTGGTGGAACAGTTCTGAATAATAAATGCAATGGACTATGTTAATTTCATGTCCAGGGCATGTTACCTAGTTGCAGAAGGCTGTTCGTCTGGTATGGCTTTCTTCACATTGGAACTCTAGCTCGTCTGTATATTGGATTCCATCTGCCCTCCTCAGGCAGACTTAATTAAATTTATGTAAACAATGTGCGTGCACTGTGCTATTGGTCCCGGTACCGGGGCAAGTGCGGTTATGGTAACAATCAATAGTGGCGTCAGCCGTATTTATTTCTAAGAGTTCGCTCTCGTTCACTTATGTGTCCGACATTTGGTGGTTAGGTCTATTGAGCACCATGAGGTGTTTCAAGACTCAGCAAAGTCTGACTTGTTGGCAATTTACTCCCAGCTAGGTCATGTAGTCTGGGGGCCGTGCTGGCCGAGTTCTGCCTAATTAATCTTAATTAATTTAGCGCAAAGGCCCCACTTTGGGCACCAGAGAAACTTTGTGTGATGTCCTTTGATTAATGGTGGGTTGTCAGGGTCAGGCTGTTTTTATTTGGTGCGAGGACAGATACGCTGGGTTACATTGACTTGTCTTTATTTAATGACGGACCGGAGCCCTGCAGGTATAGAGAACTGGCAAATTGTGTTTCCGGCTTAGTACGAAATTGGGAACGGGTAGTACGACCTTTTGTGTGATTGGACTTACTTTCACCTTTATACCTGGTCGACTTGGTGGCCGGTGGAAGGTGCTGACTCTGCTGTGGTACTGGTGGTTGCTGGCTGGTGCTGGCACCAAGACCTGGTGCGCTGACGTGTCAGCTACCGCTGTCACTGCTGGTGGCCCTAGGTGGGCTATCGGGCTGGTTGCCCCTGATCCAGAGGTTCTCTATACCAAATGGGACTTTCTCACCCCTTTGAAAGGCTTTAATGATGGGATAAGTGTCCTCTGAGGTTTTGACGGGTAATTCAAACAGGGATACCACGGAATCTGAGAAGGGAAGCTTCTCCAAGTAACGGGCAGCTTGAGTTTGTTTCTGTGTAATCAGACTGCTAATTGCAGTTGAGTTTAAGTTAGGCCCTTGTTTTTACTTGGAGGCGGTACTTGCCTTTTTATCTGTCTTTTGACTACCACTCTGACGGGAGTAGGGCATAAGGAAGTCTACTACTACCAGCCAGAAAAGTTAGAAGCATGCGATGTTTGTCCCTAGCTAGGTGTACTTAAGCTGAGGTTGACAGACTAAGGTTGCACCTAGTGCTCCCTTTGCATCTGGCACTAGGAGTGCGGTGGACACAGAGCGGGAGTTAATTATGGCTGACAACTACAACCTTCGTGTGTGGGTCCACGTGGGATTAGACCCCCAGAACTAAGTAGATACTTCCTCCGGCACCAGAAGTGCGGTGGATGAAGTATAACCTTAGGCTGGTTGACTAGCCGCCTTGGGGGTTGAATTCTTAATGGTGGTGGCTCTACCATTCTTATACACCGGGGTGTACAGAATGGGTAGCCGTCTAATGTGTATGTCATTGATGTACAGGCATCCTTGAAGGGAAGCTCACAGTCCTGCACAAAGGTTCAGAAAAATTGAGGTTAAGTTAATATTGCGTGGTCTCTTGCTTTATCCCTAATGGAACCAATGTCTAATTAGGAAACAGAACAACACACTTGGAATAATATTCAGCAGTTTGATGAAACGTGTGTATTCCTAGTAGGAATAACCCCGGTGGTACGTACTACCTCCTATCACACAAGACTTGAACGGAAGTTAAACTACTCTTTATAGGGGAAGGTGACCTGTTCTGCGCAAGATAGAAAGGCTCAATGGCTATGAAAACAACTCGACTTAACTATCTAGTCTTGGTTTCCAGAAGGGACTTTAAGGGATTTACCACTAGCAATAAGGGCAGTGGTAAGTTGTGGCATTCCTGAAGGGATTATGGTATTCACATGTGGTTGACAACTTCTGCGGGGGTTGGCTCCGTAGGATCTGTGGAGGGTGCTGAAGACGTCGGCGAAGGTGTTGCCGAGCTTCTGGTAGATCTGGAAGACCTGGGTGGCAGTAGAGGGCCCCAGCACAAGAGGTGGTGGAGTGAGCTGCTGCTGATGGTTCCTTCGGCACCAAAAGTATGGTGAAGGATCAGACTGGCGAATATGGGCGATGCACTGGTATTTATACTGGCTGGTTTGCCCTTGTCTGTATGTAGGGGGAGGGGGGAGGTTCAGGGCATGTGATGTTTCCGGCCGGAATTTCAGCTGAGGTGGCATGAGTTAGCACTTTTCCTTGTTGTGCAATCCCTTGGCGCACTGTGCTATTGCGTAACGTCATCTCGGTGGCTTTGTGGTCAGCTAATTTATGCTTATAGAAATGAGCGTGTTATTTTACCATGGGGTGAACAGTACAATTTCTCAGCATCTGTAATAGCCCCTGCACAAGGGGCCTATCCTGTTGGCAGTACTGGATGATTTGTACTGTTTATAGGACCCTATTGGTGTAGGCTGTTTATGGTCAAATGAGCACTTTTGAAAGTGCTGCTTAAGATCTACTTGTATGCCCATTGTGTATTTTTCCACCTTATGAAAAATTAACATTGCCATGGGTTTCAGCACTATATTCATGCATCGGTCAGGTGAAACTGTGAAAATATTGGAAATTAAATATTTTACAAATCTGGTCCTTTTTATACTTCGATACATTAAAAAGGCAGAAAGCGAAATAAATAATTTAAGTTATCACAAATGGGTTCCCTAACACTTTTGATTCAACGTTAATATAGTGAACTACTTCCTATTAGTTGTTACCAACGTTACTGGGCACATATCACGAGACATCACGCGTCAGTATAAAATGTGCAAGTTCATCCACCAGCTACTTTATTTGCCAGTATATCTTATGCACATTTTATTGCCATTTTTGTGGTTCAAAAGAAGTGGTGTGAAAAGTGTTTGGTGTGAAAGGTGTTTTTTTTTTTTGTTATTGTTTATGAACTTATAATGATTACATATATAACTACGTATGTTAAAAGCAACGGTTTTCAACAAGAAAGTTTTTTGACATGTGAGTTATGATAAGATAAAAGGAATGTATTTGTTTTATAATAAAACACATTGCTGGCTGATGGGAACAGGTTGCACGAGTGAGACTAAGAGAGTATTCCAAATGAGAGGTAAGCAAAAGGTGACAGACCCAGGAACCAGACTGAGCGAGAGAGAGCAAGAAGGAAACTGACACAATGGTACCTGACCAGGGTGGGGCTTGAACTTTTACCCAGTCCTGCCCTAAGCCCCCTCCCCCTCATGCCCCTCTTTCCTATCTTGTACTTGAACCGAAAGGACTGCTTACTGATTTCCCACTTCTTTTCTTCCCGCCTCCTTTTGTGGCAAGACTTGAAAGTGAAACATTAGTCTCTCTCTGTGTTGGAACCATATCATAATGACAAAGAAATTTTGCTGTATCTAGGAAAGAGATTGGGTAGCTGGAGGTTGACGAAGAGAGATTCCTGCGGTGAAGTGCCTGGCTTCTTGTCGTCTGTACAAATTACTGTTTGGTAACTGCGTCACACGTAATAGAAAATAAAAACATGAACACAGTTTTCAGTGAACAGGAATAGCTATTGGTAAATATGCATCATGACCCCATCCTCGTGCAGCCATGTGTTGAAGCTTTGTGTGCATACGATACGGAGTGAAATATATATATATATATATGTTTCCTAGAATTTGGAAGTTAAAATACAGGATGGTTAAGAAAGATATGCAAGGTTATAAGATGTTTGGGAAATATGGAATCTTAACTGAACTTATTAATAGGTTGATGCATGAAATTTCTTTTTCTAAATTGCTGCCAACTTTATTGGGAATAATTCAATCAGTGTTTATGTTTAATCCTTTACACATCCATGTCAAGCCAGGTACATTGTTTTCTAATGCATGAAAAAATGTCCATCTGTAAACATACAGGAAAATAATGGTGCAGTCCAAAACATTGAAATCTAATTTAACAGACTGGAATAAAAAATTTAAGATGTTGTACCTGTTTCAGCATAGGAGTGCCAAGGGTTATAAAAAAAAATGAGCATGGATTTTTTTTAAGGTTGATTTCAAAAGTGCACAGTTATCATGAATAGCATGTAGTATGCATGGTGCAGGGGAATGGAATACTTCCCTAGTTTGTTGTTTGGGTTGTTTTGCATGTTAGCCAAGCATAAAGTAGGGAAATTCAACAGCAGCATTATGATGCAGTTGGTGTCATTGTTATGCATTTTTCCTGCAGGTAGGGTGGTGCAGTTTGTGCGCAGCAAGCGAGGGAACCCACTTGCGGTGCTGGATGGCTACGTCTACAATAAGCATGTGACGAAGGGCAGCAAGACGTTCTGGAAGTGCACTAGCTATGACACGACACGTAGCTGCAGAGCGCGTTTAACCACCTTTGGTGAGGTGGTTTACTTAATCATGGGGTCACACAACCACGATCCACAGTATGGCAACCTGCTGCTGAGTCCCCCATACCACTTCTTTGGCCTGGCCACAACATAATACCAGAGATACATTGCCACATCTAAGTTGCTCAAGATGTAATCCACCTAGGTGAACTGGGTTCAATTCCTGGAGTTGTTGCTCCTGGATTTTTGCATATGGGAATTGTGTCAGACAATGCCACTGGGCAGTGAATTTTCTCAGGGATCTCCAGTTTTCCCCACGCTTGCATTCCGGCACTACTACATACTCACCTCACTTCACCCTCGACTCTGAAGACCTCAATGTTAAGAGCTGCCCAAATCTCTCCGCTCTACGCTCCAACCCACTTAAGATGTATTACTCAGCAAATTTCTCGTTACCATGAACGTTGTTGTAAGCGTTATAAAAACTGTTGGCAACATAATATTAAATTCTCAGAATCCAATAGAGTGATATGGAGGTTGCAGTGACATTACCGTCATCCACATTATTTGGAGATGCTGCAATGTAGTATTGCAAGTTAATATAAGAACAACCATTCTTTGAAGTCTTAAATACATAAATTATTTTGGGTGTGATTTAATTGAAATATAGTTGTTTCCAGTGCTGTAAACTAATATATTTAAGTGTGGTGTGAAGTGTTTTTGCAAACAAGGGAAATGAAAAATAAATTGCAGAAGTATGTGGAACATACATGATTCGTGCCTTCTGAAGCTTTTCACTTATTTGTTGGTTTTGAGTGTCGCAGATGTGTGGTAAGATGCAACATTCATACAAACTGGAGAAAATGTAAAATAACATAGAATTAGGTGAATTACTGTAGGTATAGTTTTATAACAAGTTTTTTCATATTTTGTGTGTGTGTGTGCATTTGCACATTTATGTGCATGTATGTGTGCATTACACATGCTTGTGTACATATATATGTTAAAAGGGAGTGTGAGTAATTTTTTGGGAAAAATTTAGTATTGTTGTCTAAGTTACTTAAATCTTAATTGTAAGATAGGTTTGAGTATTGCCATATTCACCATGATGTTTGTAATGATTTGTGTCTGTCACAACTATCAATTATTTCCTGAGGCATAAATACACAATTCGATTGTTGTACATGCATGCAAACAACCACAAGAGCCACCTCCAAGGAGCCTCTGCTTTCTTAGGCACCTTCATCTGTGGAGACATGACAGCCAGAACACCATGGGTTTGTTGTGATGTTGTGGTCCCTCAAATTACAGACACGGTGACACTCAGCATGGCCTATTCAGTTGGTAGAAGTGACTTTGGAATAGTCACCTTGCCAAAAATTTGTTCAAGTGTGTCTGTGCAAAACTTGGGTGTTTCCTTTTCCGAAGGATAATTGAAACAATCTTGCTACTGCACAGAGGTATATTTAATTTTTTTTATAGAGAATATTTGATTTTATTTATTTGTATATTGTCTGCCATCTTGCCTCCATATGTCTTAGCTTAATGTCTGGTGCAGCTATGACATGCACTGCACATACCCATCAGTAAGACAGATAATATAAGTTATTTCTCCCAGCAATGTTCATTCACCCTACACTTGTTGTACAAGATGAGCAAGTATTAACAGGTGGCGCTGAATTAGTTTGAAGTCAGTTTTGTCCACTTGTCTGTCCTTCATGTGGCATTCTCCAGTCTTTTCACTTCCAGGAACCAAAATAGCGTGCAGCGAAGATCAGTTGCAACATTAAACCAGCAAGACACAGGCTCATTTATCGTGATTCATCAAAAGTAGAGAAATGACAGTGAAGAAAAGTATCCACACTTATTCGACTTTTTGTTCAATAACACACATCTTTGAACATTTAAAGCAGGTGACTTAATTCTGTAGTGCCGATAAAACTAGAGTTTAGCTAATTAGCAGGTGCAGAAGACCAGAATATGAATAATTATTTTTGAGTTACCATATATGTATAATTTTTAGACATAAAAAAAAAAATTGATCTTGAGATGCATGAATTTACAAAATTAAATTTTACAAGTTTGAAGGCAGGAATTAGTAGCGCAGGCAGTGGGGTGTAGATTAAATGTAATTAGTTAAAATAATTAGAGATTTTGTTTTAAAAAATATTATAAAACTTATCCTTGGTTAGTTTTTATTTGTGATATTTACTCACCCAAGCATGTTAGTTCTGCTAACCACTGTAAAAAATATTTATTTAAACTTACATTTGACTTATCTATTTATCAAATTCATATTTCACAAACTACACGAGATTTGATATAATATTTAGTTGCATAAAAGCAAACCTATGTCTCATTTACAATCTGGATGTTAATGGCAGGTGTTTGTAAGTTATGTTCAAGTAACTGTGTTTTGGGTATAACCCCATCACAGTGTTGAAATTTAAGGCATCTCATATTTAACTGTTGAAAACAATGTTTTGAGGCTGTAATGTATGTTGTAAAGGATTTCTAAAAAATTTTTTGTGTAATGTGTGCCAATAAAAATTTAAAGAAAAAAGTTCTAAAAATTATTTTTGTACCAAACAAAACTTAAATGTATAAGCCTTTTCCAAAGTTTATAGTGTTGACTTAGTTATTTCCTTCAAAAGGGCCTGAGAAAGTACAAGGGACGTAAAATAAACCACTGAGATACTGACATTAATGTAATGCACCTTTCAGCTGTATTATTTATTTGCTACAGAAATTTGCTATGGTGCTACAAAGGTATTCCCTGAAGTGATTACAGAAATGAAATTGATATACTACTTGTTGGGTTGATTCAGTCTTACAGAAGTAGGCAAGTGAAAAATGTATTGATTATGAATAAACTGAAGTGTTGAACTCCAATTACAGCAGTAGTGAATAACCACAGCAGTTTCATCTTCAATGAAACATTGGTTGCAAGTCTGTCACAATGTGCATGTCACAGTAGTCTGAGTAACTCCTTTAATTTGTATCCATATTAATATTATAAAGAGTTAATGTGAGTTGGTTTATTTGTTTATATGTCTAGGGTAATCTCGGAAACTACACGGCCGATTCTTATAATTCTTTCACTATTAGAAAGCTAAATTCTTTTAGATCGTCATAGGCTATGTTAAATTCAAAAAGAAAAAAGTCCTTGAGAAATTTCAAAATTTGTAAACAAAGTCGGTAAAAAATTAGCTACTTGCCTGCTTTCTAAGCATGAACTACCAAAACTACAGGGTCGATTCTTCAAATTCTTTCACTCTTAAAAAGCTACATTCTACCAGATGGACATAGGCATATATGAAATGGGGCCACAGAGGCACAGTGGGTAGAGTATGAGTAATGCCAAGTGAGGCCGCAGTGGCCCAGTGGTTAGAGCAATCTCAAGCGAGGCCGCAGTGGCTCTTAATATTATCTGAATATTATAAATTTGCAAGTAGTTGCAGGTAGTCATGGGTAGTTGCATGTAGTCACAAGTAGTCATGGGTAGTCGCAAGTAGTTACGGGTAGTCACAGGTAGTGACAAGTAGTCATGCGTAGTTGCAGGTAGTTACAAGTAGTTGCTGGTAGTAGCAATTAGTCACGGGTAGTTGCAAGTAGTCACAGGTAGTTGTGAGTAGTCATGGGTAGTCGCAAATAGTCACTGGTAGTCGCAAATATATAGGTATTTATTTTTAGAACTCCATAAAACCTGAGCGAAGCAATGCTGGGCTGCCATTCCCTTCATAAATTGAAATGATTTTGTTAGGAGAAAGAAGTTTTGTTTGGTGGGTCTGTGTTTTTTTTTTTTTTTTTTTTTTTGGTGTTGGTGTCCTTTCCTATATTCTATAAGAGTTGCTTTATTCTCATTCATTTATGTTATATTCTTAAAAGCAAGATTCTCTGTGATTATCTTAAAAAGTGACTTAATTTTGTTATTCTGAAAGCCATATTACAAAATTGGATTTTGAAGAGGCAAATAAATTTGATGTCCAGTTAATGTTCTGGGTGGCTCAGGAAGTGATTTTTGCATGAACAGTTTTGTGTTGTGGGCGGGTGAGTTGTGTGTAGTTTCTGTGACAAGCTTGTGTTGTTGCCCACCCTGCAGGTCGCCTCAAGTTCATATTGAGCCGGATGGGCTACCCACAACTGGTCGTGGATGACTTTGTGTACAAGAGAAGTAAGATAGTGAGGAACAAAGTGTTCTGGGTGTGCACAGACTACCACAAGACTGGATGTCGTGGCAGGGTAGCCACATATGGGGACCATGTAGTGCCAATCCAGGTGCACCACAACCATGACTCTCATGTCAACAAGATTATTGAGCAGTCTTTGAGGGACTACTACTAACATACTTGGGTTGGGTTAGTTGATGAGAGTAAATGTGTGGCACATGCCCGAGACTCGTGGCAGAGTTCTGTAGTATATGCGGAACTTTGACTTTACTCCATGTGTTCGCAAATTATAAATTATGGACGTGCAGTTTTTTGTATTCCTTATATTTTGGAATACTGTACATTTTTAAAGAAAGTTTACTTTTAAATTTGTCTGCATGAAAATAAGACTTGCAGGTCAAAGGTCAATAATTAGTTTACATTATTTTAAAATAAGTTGCATGTTATGTTTTCTAGCTTGTGCATTTTATTCTCCTCTTCACCTCAATAAAATCTTAGCTGGATCTGTGTTTGTTCAAGAGGAGAATAAGTAGAAGAATTTTATCTGTTGCCTGTTGCCTAGTGTGGTCAAATGCTTGAAATTGTATGACAGTTTATTTAATGTGATCAAGTAGCTTTTTTCCTGTTGACCTCACAATGATATATTGTTTGTGTTCATGCTTTTTGTTCCTTGTTCCATCTTTTTGTTGTCTAAATGGATGTGGGTAAGTCATTGTGCATTTTGGAAAGCATTTATTTTTCTTGAAAACAGTGAATGGGTAAAGGTATTACAGTGGATCCTCTATCCATAGTTTCTCAGAGGACTGACAATAAATTTCAATACATGTGGACTTTCAATGAATGTGGCCATGAAATGCAGAGAAATCACAATGGGACCACAGAATATGTTCCGTAGAGGCAGACTTTCAATCCATCTGGGTTCAATACATAAATGTTCCACTGTTATCGACTTTCCTAAATTTTTGGTATTGGTACTGTTATTTATGCATGATATCGGTAGTACTTTTTTATACTTTGGGTCACTGAGGTCATTAATTTTTGACCTTTGAACAATGAGGTCTGCATTCAAATATTGAGTAAGCCGTAGTGCATTGTGACATTTTAAGACTTAGACTTAGTTTAATTTGGCAAGCATCTCCTCTCCTCGCTTAATTGGCCTTGCTGGAGTGAGTGAATGAGTGAAGAGATTTGGGTGGCTCTTAACATTGAGGTGGGGCCATGGTGGCTGAGCGGTTAGCCTGCTCGCCTCTCACCAAGGCGATCTGGGTTCAATCCCCGGCCGGGTCACTCCGGATTTTTGCATGTGAGAAACGAGCTGCATGATGTCGTTGGTTGGTGGGTTTTCTCGGGATCCCCCATTTCCTCTGCCCTTTCATTCTGGCACTGCTCCATAATCATCTAAATCACCCTCATTGGCTCTCAAGACCTCGATGTTAAGAGCTGCTCAACTCTCTTCCCTCCCTCCCTTGAGAGCAGAAGATGATGGTGAAGCAACGTGAGGATGGAGCAGTGCAGGAGTGAACTGGCGGGGGAAACAGGAGATCCCCAAGAAAACCAGCCGATCAGCAGCATCGTTCGGCACAATTCCCACATGCGAAAGTCCGGGAGCGACCCTGCTGGGAATCAAACCAGAGTCACCTAGGTGGGAGGTGAGTAGTCTGACCACTAAACCACCAAGGCCCCTGGCCTCGCTGGAGAGGTAACAAATAGTTATCTGGCTGGACAGCAGTTCCATTCCAGATGGAGAGCAGCCCAGCCCAGATTATTGGGTCTCTTCTCCATCAGTACTGCAAGATATCCCCAGCATCTGGCTGGTTTATCTGTACCAGTATTTTGTGTTACACTTCATAAGTAGTGAAACAATCTTGTAATGTTGGAGCATGATGATTTTCTGTGTAGGGTAGCTTGTTGTGGTGGGTTCAGATGAAGTCTACTGTGCATCCAGAATCAGCCAAGTAGTATTGCTTCCTCCAGTTATTCTTGTCACAGAAAATGTGGTTCTTCATGCACTTCAATATCTGCCCTTCTCAGGTTAGAATTGCTGAGTTTCCAAGTACTCATGCATTTTTTGGAGACTGCTCTCTGTTGTGACTGGGTGTTTGGTGAAATTCTGGGTAGTAGCAATTCTTAGAGTATGTCAGGTACATGTCTGGGAATATTTTTTCTTCTGCACTGGTATGCTGTCAGGCTCAAAGTTAGTAGACGTTTGATTTTAGTACAGTCCGATATACACGACTGTTCACAGGTCTGCATTTTTTTTCACATGCTCCTACAGGCCCCATGATCTTGGGACTATCATAAACACTTGTATTTGGGTTCATTAACTTGATATGTGGGATTGATTTTGCCATGGACTTCTTGGTTTCGAGATAGGTTATACAGCTGGTCATTCCATGAATGAATGAATACCTGTGCCTCTTTTTGGCTCACCATGCAGACCGTTGATGAGAGAGGTAGCAACTTCCACCTTCTCAAAGTGGTAATTTAAATGAACACAATCCAAAATAGTCATAAACTCAGAATTCTCTTTTTGTTAGAAGCATATCTAAATTGTAGATGTGCGAGTGCATTGTTTTTAACACTTCCTTGCATAAGTAGGAAAAAATGGGATTCATGTATTCATATCTGGTATCCTCTGGTTGTTTCATTTCTTACTGGGGTGGATTTTTAGAGGATCTACTTGGCTTAGTTTTTTGATGGGGGTAGTCACAACTTTCTTGAATGCTACACACCTGAAACTTGAGTTCTGTCTCATTATGGAGTTTGTTGATCCATTGGAGGTAGTCACTGCAAAACATGCTACAGCACAGTTCAGAGTGCATGTTGTATATGCCTACTCTGAAACAGTTGTGCATCAGTGTTGTCGGACTTTGTGGTGATATGCTTGCTTGAAGTTCTAGCAGTTTGTGTAGATATTTACTATATCTTTCTGTGCACCTTTGTTGCAGTTCATTGTGCACATGATTATACCGGAGTTCGTGGCCAGGTAAAGAGCAGCAGTGTTTGTGTTTGGTGTCATCTTACATGTTGCTTATAGGTTATTCGCGATAAAATGAGTACTTTTGAAAGCCCTGCTTAAGATCTACTTGTATGCACGTTGTGTATTCTTCCGCCTTATGTAAGATTAACATTGTCATGGGCGTCGTCACTTTATTCATGTATTGGTGAAGTGAAACTGCGAAATTATTAGGAAAGTAAATATTTTACTAATCTGCTCATTTTACACTTGATGCATAAAAAAAAAGCGTATGAAATAATTTGTCATCACATATTATTACCTAACACTTTTTATTCAACGTTAATCTACGGAACTACTTTCCCATCTATCGCTACCAACTTTACTGGGTGCCTGTCACTCAGTGAGACTGTTAAAATATATGCCACACAGGGGCAGTGACATTTTTCACTTTATCATGAACAGCCTGTATGTAGTAAGAGTGGCAGTGGTGGCATTTCAAGCTGTGTGCTGCTGGTTTCCATGCTCAATATTTTGTCAAGGTGATCGAGTGTGACCAAGCATTTAAGAATGCTCAGAAGTCCTTGTCCTGTTTGGTGTGGCCGGTAGTTCTCAAGCACTTGGCTTTGGGTCACCATTTGCGAGCTGCACATGAGGATAATATTTGTAGTTTATTGGATTCCGTCTAGGGCTGAGGCTAGGCGGTGTAACCTTATGGGACACCATAATTGTTGCCTTAGAGGATGACTGAAGACTAGCTGCTTGTTCAGGTTGGCAAACTCATGTAATTTGTTGTAAATACGTCAAGACTTGCAAAGACTTCATAACAGATAGTCCACATACGGCAGTTAATTGTCGAACAGACACTTGTTCCCAGATCTGAATGTCAGAGTGTCAATACTGTGTGGGGGAGGCCTGGTGGTGTAGTTACCAGACTGCTTGCCTCCCACTAACGCAAATTGGGTTCAGTTCCTGGAAAGGTCACCCAAAGTTTTGTATGCGGGATAAGTGGTGGATGTTGCCAGTTGGTTCACTCAGGACACTCCTCGTTTCCCTACCCGTGCATTCCACTACTGCCCCATCTTCACCTCATTTTATCTTTACCAGTTTTTGCAAGACCTTGTTGTTAAACAGCAACCAAAAATCTCTCAGTTCCTTGCTGTGTGCATTGGTTATCTAACAACCTTCAATGCCTGCCTTCAGGGGTAGTTAGCTCATCTTGTCCAATCAGTGGGAAGGTGGCAACGAGTTTGCACCTGGCAGTGATTATAGGTGAGTTGTGGAATATGGAATGGCATGTAGTTACTGCTGAGGGAGGTCGCAGCATTGCTTCTGACATGGATGTGGTGGTTAATGCAATTCCTATAGTGCCAATGACATCTGACTGGAGCAGATCTGTGTGTCTCAGCTCTGTGCAGATAATGCATTTTCAGAGGAAGCTCCACCTTCATAAATATATGTATATATATTTACTGTTGTTAACTGAAGTTATGAACAAAGGCACTCGCAAGATTGTAACAACGGTGCAGTAGCTCTATCACTCTGAAAAGTGTGTACTGATATGGTAGTAGTACATCGCCACTGTAAAAGAACATGAGGGAACAGGCTTTTAAAAGTAGTTGCTTCCTGAATCTTCTTCAACTGTGTATAATTTTTTATTTTTCACCCACCCTTTCCTTTTTTTCTAATGGGTACATGTGGCTTCATCACACGTAAAAAAGTAATGTTTTTCTTCCCCTGTCAGTTTTTTCTGAACCCCTTCCCATTTTAAAATTATTTATCATATTTCAGTTGTGCAGAATTCAAAATCACAAATATTTTGTGTATCAGGTATTTTTTAAAATTATTGTACTGTTTTGATTACCAGTATTGCTCAATGACCACTAAAACGTAACGGTGTTGGTGAGAAAATTGAACTTAATATCCTACCTGTGAGATAGTATAAAAGTGGTTTTGAACCCACTGTAATGAAGTGGTTCCATCATTAACATTTCTACTTGTAGAATTTAAATATGTACACAGTGAATTGTTATTGCCATGTGTTGTGCTGTAGCTTCACCAGGAATATTCACCTAGCATCCATCTATTTACAGCTCCCGTTTCTTCTTACTGTGGTAACTTATTTATAGACTGTTTTACATAGATTACCGCTGAGGTTAGTTTATGAAGCTCAAGGTTAGATTCCTCAAATGTTTGATTTAAGTGAGGAATTCTTCAAGTGTATGATGATGTGTAGGGACATTTTTTTTCTATAATTTGTGTACCTGTGATGTGCTGCAAAATTGAATAATTATTATGGCAATGTTTGGTCCTTTGCCTCTAAAATCATTGCAGTATTAATCATGACATGCACCATTTAGTTTGTAGTGTAGATATGTACATATTTTTTTACATGCTTTTTCTTTCAGTTATACTTATTATTAATTGTAATGCCTTTAAACTTCCACACTCATCACTGTAACATCACATTTCTCAAATGTATTTTCTGGTCTTCCTAAATGTCATAGAATTGCAATCATTTCCCCCTTCTATTTGAAGTCGTACAGGAGAACAAAAAGTATGGTATATTGTCAACTTGTACCACTCTCCCTAGGATTTTGTTGTGTTCTGTTCCTCTTTTTGTTTGATGAGAAGACTTGCTGTAAATCAAATTATTACATTCGACATCCTCCTATTAAAGTTGTCAGCAGTGTAAGGGAAATTGTTTTATGTATTAATATATTAAAAGTGTGAAGTTGTAATATTGGTGGCATTAAATATGTTTGGTACATTTTCTATTAATTTTATATATTTAAGTAAGAATTGTTGTATTATTAACATATTTACATACCTAAATACTTCACAGCATACTTGATCAGTGCATTAACAAAGCTATCTGGTCTATGGCAGTATTAATTTTACAAATGTTCATTCTGAACATTTGTTATGTTAAAAGAATTATGCTAAAAGAATCTTGCGACCTGATTTTATGACTTTTCTTCCTTTTTCCTTTTCCACTTTTTTTTTTTTACTCCTTTTGATGTGAGCATTTCATTTTCAGTTAACTCTTTTTAGCTGCTTGGCCAAATTTGGCCTTGACACAATATGCTTACCCTGAAACAAACCTTTATGTACTGTATATATTATGAAATTTATCTATTGTTTGTTTTCTTTAGTTTACGACTGTCTGTCTAATCTTGTTTAGAAAGTATTGAAACCTAAAGCTGCCAGTCACATTTTATTTTCTTTTTAATGAAAAGATTATGAAAAGATTTTAATTCTGAACATTAGTGCTTGCCATAGAATTGTGCTCATGCTCTTTTGAACAGGTATAAATCATTTAGTACTCTTGATACAGTATAAGTTTGTCACATTTGGACAGTCGATGTGTATGTTGTATCTTTATGTCTAATGGTGTGTGTTGAAATCTTTTAGTGTAATTTTCAACAACAGTTTTATCGTTATTTATGCTGCAATTTTTTGGCTGTAGCAGTAATTTTTAATGAGGGAAGTATCTATTATTATAACTTTGTGTGTTTGTTTTTTGTGTTTTTTATAGTAAAATTTAAAAAAAATTAACAAGCAGTTTTATTTCAAGAACTTTATCACTATGCCTACTTTTACTTTTATGATGAAATATTTGAAGAGTTTTTTGACTGAAGTAAGCTTGGCAATATAACTTAATATAGTGTGTCGTGCATGTCAGTTTGATTTTGAATATATTGTGATGTTACTGCTTTTAATTGTGCTATATTGGAATGGTTAGTCTCTATACAGCATATGTGAGAGTAAAAGAAAAACCATTTTCATCCTGAGGAGTAATCAACTAAGGGATTGCCATAACAAAAAGGTCTACAAAGAGGTTGAGATGAATATAACAGAGTAATTAAAATCCATAATGGTCCACCTTGTAGGCGTACAGGTTTGGCCTTGACACAAAATAAAATCCTGCCCTACCTTCGGGCTTCCTTTCCCCTAACAATATATATATATATGGTAGAGTAGGAAAAAAATGGTATGTTCACGATGAGCGAATGAAACCTAACTAGTCTTATTGTGCTGTTGCCTTACGTAATACTTGAAAGTTATGTTGTTAAATGTGGTCAAAATGAGTAATGTAGTGGCATCTATTAATAATTTATATAAGGAGAGTAATGATTTGGAGTGCCAACGTCCTACTTCAGGAGATACCATGGTCAGCTGCAGCCATCTACTTTCCTCCTCTCTGGGGCCATAGTGGTACAGTGGCTAGAGCGCTCCCCTTCCGCTAAGCAGAACTGCATTCTATTGCCAGCAGGGTCGCTCGTGGATTTTTGCATGTGGAAATCATGCAACACAATGCTGCTGGTCCGGTGGTTTTCTTGGGGATCTCCCGTTTCCCCCACCCTTGCATTCCAGCACTGCTCCGTACTCACCTCTCTTCACTCTCATTGGCTCCCAAGACCTCAATGTTAAGAGATGTCCAAACCTCCCCACTCTTGTCTGGGAAATCTGTGCAACCGATGTTTGCTGGTGCCAGTTACCAAAATTAACAGGTACGGTGTTGTTTCTGTTGCTCAATGTGTTACTTTATAGTGTGGGCAAAGAGCTTGTGTTTACTACAGTTTAGTTGCTCCTTGTATGTGTTCATCTGTCTCTTCATTCTGGTATTGTTCATTTGTCCATAATGGCGGGTGTTAACAACACGGTGTAGTTGTAGGGGTTGTGGACGTTTGGAACCCTCACTGGGGTTATAAGGAGCTTACTGGAATTATGATGACCCCCATGGAGCCCCAGATTATATTTATACCAAAGTTACTTTTTAACTGAAACTTTATTATCTCCTTACAATAACAATATTATTGAATATTACTTGCACTTCAATATTGAACATGATTCAAGGCATATGCTCAGGATGAGGCAAACATCTCTTATAAGTGCAAGCTACAAAGAAGGCAGGCATTACAGTAAAATCCTTTTAAGAAGTTTCCATTTTGAATTGTTTTCCTGCTGATTAAGTTTACATAAGTTTGCACCTGGTGATTAACACTGAATTAATTTGACCCTCTTAAGAAGATTCTTAGTTTATATGCCATCATTGTTTTATCCTCCACTTTCTTCTGAAACTTCTTGAGAAGAGTTCCACAATACTGTGGACATTAAAAGTAATATTGTACCTTTCAAGATGATAACAAGAAAAGTTTTAGGCAATACAATTCACAGAACAGTAATTTTGTGAATTATTAGTTATTAAATCTCTACAAGTTCAAAACAAAGAAAAAGACATCATTGCATTGAAGTTGTTAACATGTCCATTTTTTTGACAAAAACATTTTGTTTTAAATAAGTTTAATTGTTAACTGCTTCCTAAGAATTTCGGCTAACAGTAGTATGCCATTAATGTTCTCTGGAAACAACAAAAATAAGCACCCTAACAAATATTTACAAAAAAAGAAGTATGAAATAAAAGATTTTTACACAGAGGCCTCGTTCCCTCAGCAATGGGTGTGGATGTAAAATCTGTACAGGTGTGGTAGATATAAAAAGAGTGATCTACGCCCTTACCTTGCATGTTGCACATAGGTACTAGAAAATATCTAAAAGGTGATTATGTAATGAGAGAGAAAATTCATAATGCTGATATCATTTATGACTTTGTGTAACTGACAAATGTGGTACAGGAAAATTGTGGCCACTAATGTTTCCATACTCTCTATAAATGTTGAATATGTTGTCTCAGGGATGGAAATTTGGTGTGGTGTGTTTGAGCCCTTTACATAACTATGACTTGATCTAGTTGTGTGTTTAATTTTGACTACTGTGATTATTGTCTGTGATGGGTGAATTTCTGTGTGCACATCCTTAGTTTTATTCTTGTTTCACACTCATTTCATTCAGTTAAGGAATTCAGTGGATGGCAATGGTCGCCACCATCTAGCCATGGATAACACCACCACCCTAATTGTTTTTTCTCTGAACAAAAGAAAATTTAATTTCTGCTTGTGGCCGAGTGTACAAGATTTTTTGAGGGTTTTCAAAATTTATGATGCTTTGGTAAATTTGTGTTGAGATTCCTGTGAAGTGGAGTGAAAAATCAGTGTCGCACAATATTGTTACTTATTTGTGGTAAAGTGAAGAAGAAAATAGTTGCAGTGTTGAAGAATTCTTGAAGTTTTCTATTTAGTTTAAGGAACAACCTGAAAAAATACTTATTCTGAAAATTTCTTAGCTCTTCAGCACTTTGGAATGCTATGCTCCAGGAGTTTATCCTTGGCCAGTAGTCTGTCAGTACCAGTTGTTTACAGTAAGCAGTAATGTTAAACTTCTCTTACTTGAAATGTTTAATTACGGTACTTTCGTTACCGCTTCTGTATTGTCATAAATTTTCATAATTAGTGGATTATGCGTGTGCAGGGAAACTGTACGTAGCTGCTGATGTCTCTCACCTATTTGTAATTATTTCGTAGTAGAGCAAACACAATTTATTTTCGGTAATTTTTGTAGGTGGTGCACAGTTCGTTCGCAACAAGTTTGGCCGTATGCACCTGATTTTGGGCAGTTATGAGTACTACAAGGGCAGCAGCTATAAGGATGTGGAATACTGGCGGTGCAAGCATTATGAAAAGAAGGGCTGCAAGGGTCGTGTGACGACTTTGCAAGGGGTAGTGATGGAAGTCCGTGGAGAACATAACCACATGCCGGAAGGTCCTGCTCCTCCGAGCGTTTGCTCCTGGTGATCACGACATCCCTCCATGTGCTTCATGCAACCACTCTTGTAAAAGCCGTTTGTAGTGATGTCGGCACTTTTGAATGAAAACTTTCAATAAATTCGCTACCCATTATTACACACATGCTGTGGTATAGGCCGTTCACAGTAAAGTCAGCACTTTTTGAAGTTCCATGATTTAGAATAGTAGTCAATAAATATATTTTATTGCAGCCTGAGATGTTAACTTTTTAGTCCCACTAAATATATATACACCGTGTTTATTACTTGCACAGAAATATTTATAGTAAAAAGTGACAAAAGGATAAAAAATTGCTGATAGGAAAAAAGTAACTGAGGCATCAAAAGTGCCCACTTTACCATGAACAGCCTATACACTTTGGGATGTAGGTTCCAAGTTCGGCTGGCAGCAAATTCATGTAAATAATTCGTAGACTTTAAGTATTGAGAGTGTAATATGTAAATTCACGGCTACTGAATCATGTTTACTGTTTTTCTACACATAAGAGCAGAAATTTGCATATAATTAACACAGTTATTTTCGTAAAAATTTTTGGTTTCCATGCGGACGTCACGTGAATAAAGTGTGATGACCCATGGCAATGTGTATCTTCAGCAGATGAAGTGCTGCTGCAGCACTGCAGGTTCTGCTGAATAAACTGCTGCCAGAGACAATACTTTTATTATAAAATGGGTGTTTGATCCATTTCTACTGCGAGATTTTGGGATGTAGAAAATAAATATTTTTGAAAGTATTCAGAAGTAAATTTCACATATAAAGTAATAAAAATAAAAATTACAAAAGTTGGTAACAAGGCAGAAATTGTGCCATATTTTGTGCTTCTTCTATCCTGTCATGTGAATATCATTTCCAAAAGCTATGTAGGTAATTTCATCAACAGTACAATATTTACGTATTTCTGTAACCATATTTGCACTCTATGTCCGTCGTCTGCTAGCAGCGAAGATGCAGTCGCTTCTCAATTGCTACGTTGCAGTAGTGCAACTGAATGACATGCAGCTTACTTTACCCAATGTTTTTGTTACATGTAGCACAATGATACAAAATGAGAGTAAAAGTATATCCTAAGCAGGGCTTTCTAAAGTGTTCAGTTAAACACAAACAGCTTATAGCAGTTCATTTGAGTAGTAGGGTTATGATTATGCAACAGAATCTGGGATATGATTAGGATTCAGGGGTCCACCGTGTTTGAAGTCACTCGACTGCCATCTTGAAAGTAATTGACATTTTATCCATGATCTTTGACCGTGACCCCCAAAACTCCAAAAATACTTAAAAATACCAACAAATACCAAAAAGTCTAATAAATCTCAAAAATTATTTAAAAGGGACACCCAGAAATTTCTCATTTTTCCCTGCTGGATCAGAGACTTCAAGCCAGAGATCAGTGACCCAGGTGACCTTGGGTCAGGACTAAGCAGACCGGTAGGACCTTTGACCTTGATCTTGGATCTTTAATCCCAAAAATCCATTACTAAAATTATTATTAAAAATTATTAAATAGTCATTAAAAAAGACTTAGGTCACCCTTCACCCATACCCATTCCACCATCTTGATAGGTGACCACCATCTTGGTAGGTAACCTGGGTAGACATCACCCATCCTTCATATTGGAAGCCAATGACCTTCAACTTACCTGTATGACCTTGAATGACCTTTAAAACTAAAACTTGAGAAAAAATACCCACATAAAAGTCAGCAAGTATATTACGTTTAGCTACACCACCGTATTGGGTGCAGTAACCTCTGCCTTGACCCTATGACCTTGAATAACCTTGGAAACAAAAACTCGAGAAAAAATACATACATGCCAGCAAGCATATTATATTACAGACTACTACCATCATATTAGATGCAAGTAACCTTGACCTTGAAAACAAAAATTCAAGAATTAATTAGTAAAAGTTAACATGCTGGAGGCCAAGCAAGCTGTCGGCTCTTATATTTATAGGCATGAAAAGACTTGTAAATTTTCACCCTCTTAAAAAAAATAAGATTTTTCCAATCGGCAGTATACCTACAAGCATGATGCGGGACTTTGACATATGCATAATTTATAAAATATATTTATTTATTATTAAAAATTTTAAATTGTTCGGTTTAAAAACTTTTTTATTTAATGATGTAAGTGTACATATAGTGCAATATTACTTTATACAGTACTTTTTAATTACATTTATTTTGTATTCTGATAAATTAGGAAAACATGAAATAAAACACAATTCTATTCACAGGCATTTTTTATTCAATTAATTTATTACAATCGCTATTGCCTTCAAAAAATTACAATTTTCTATAATATGTCTAAGTAAATGGTCGTTACGGCTGCTCTGCTTACCGCGCCTGTCACACAAATATGACATGCAACAGGAATTTTTAGTACAATTAAAGCGCTCATGTCACAGAGCATGGCTGCTGCCTGTGAAGGTCTTTTTTACAGAAGCGACACTTATAATGTCGGAATGGTTCAGCAGAGGTGGTTGACCATACAGATACTGCTGGAACAGAGGTTGATGGTCCAGTTGGCATTGCCAATGGAGCTGCTGTAGGTGGCCCACCTGAAGAAATCTATGGTTCTGTCGACACCATGCTCGCAAAAGTCAATGGTGCTGCTGGTATTGCTTCCGAAGACGTCAATGGCACTTTCGTAACACTACCATTAAATCTGGGGTACCCGAAGACATCACGGATGCAGCTTACGTATTGACTCGGCTTTTTGTGGTTTTGGGAATTCCACCTGCGTAGGCTGGAGTTGTGGAAGGGGGACACGTGGCATAAACTCTTGGCTTGTGACGTTAGTAGCCGGTACTGGTTTCAAGTTGCATACTCTGTGATTGTAATAGTACTGGCATCTGGCTGCGTGCTGCTGTACTTGGATGAACTCAATGCATAACTTTGGTGGCTGGGCCGGTGAACCATATCATTTTCAGGTTGGAACGTCCATTCTTGTCGTCGGTAGACAGTACAATCTGACATCTCGGAATGCATGGTAACAATGAAAACTCCATAGAATCGAGTGGCAAGGGTTGCTCAGTGATGAGGCGAAATCTTTTAATCATTGTTGAAAAGACGTCATGCGTCAGTATGATAAAGTTTATAAACTGTAAAATGTATTTTCTTTAGTTCAAACTGTATCTGTATTGTACTCTTAACAGGTGACGGTTATGTAGACATGTTTCACATCCAAGAACTAATGTTCTGTTTTTGAACAGATAGATGCAGTAAAATAAGCAAATGGAGATATATTTGCTCTGCTTCCTGAAGTGTTGCCTAATTGCCATATTACCCTTTTGGTAGTGTCATAGGGATGTTAATTCATTAGAAACAATAGTTAAAAAAAACTATGTTTTAAGTATTTATATAGGACAGCCATAAATTTGTGCTACATACTGACCTTTGTTATTCTGCAAAGTAGATATAAGCATGAATAGCTAGTTGTTTAAAAGATTAGTGCAATTGTGTCTGTACCTGTTAAGATGCTAACATAGCAGCAGAGATTTATAGTGATGAATAGCCAATTTTTATTAAAAAAAAAAAAAAACTTCTGGATGTGGGTGAACCAATCATTAAAATCACAAAAAAGAAATTACGCAGTGTTCATTTATAAAGAGTAGTCATTTCATCCTTTGTGCAATAGAGTTCTCTTAAAAAATTATTAATGTGTGTGAACATTCTCACCCTGCCTCCGATCAACACAGATAAAACACATGCCCATAAAATATGGTGGTTGTTCCTGTGTGTATTTCTGAATAATTACAAGTCTTCACATGTCAGTCAAGTTTGTTCTCCATCGTGGCTCCATGTGCACATGAAACCATTATTTAGGTTGGTTTTAATATCAAAACTACTCCAGGAGAAAATATAAAATACCACATACTTCAGTTTTTATGGAAGATACAAAAAAATTCATTGGAAAAGTACTTGAATGGTGATTGAATAATGGTTTGTGGCCTTGTTGACTGCTGGGCTATTAGAGCTGGAACAATCAACATTATTTGATTGAGTAGCTAATGTAAAAAATAATAATTCATTATAAAAAGTATATTGATCACAATTAAATAAGTGGTTGGGTGTTGAGCTGATGCTAGGATGATAACGAGGACTATGAGAGAGTATTAATGAGTTATCAATGTTAAACTAAATTCTTTCTTATTACGCCAGTTCTAAAGATAACTACTTCAAACAAAAAGTATTCTACGTGAAATTTTTTAAGGAGTGTTGCTATGATAAGATATCTTGCTGATTGTTTTGTTTAATAGTTTTTTTTTTTTCTAAAATGTAATGTTGAAATTTACATATAACAATAAAAAGATAAATAAATAATTTATTTTTTAAAAATAATTTTGTATAGCAATAGTCTCTGGGAAATCCTGCCAGTGTTTTTTTTTTGTTTGAAGTAGTTATCTTTAAAATTAATGCAATGAGAAGGAATTTAGTTTAACATTGATTTTCCATTTGAAGTTTGTGGCTGCCAGCTTTGTATGCAGCCATTGCCGTATTTAGGCCGTTCATGGTAAAGTGAGCTCTTTTGAATCCCTAGTTACTTTTTCCTTTCTACAAATTTATATATTTCAACCACTTGTTACTGTAAACCCTGCCACTTGAGTAATAAACACAGTGTATACACTCACCATACCCAAAACCAAATGTCTGAGGCCACGTTATTGGTTATTATATCTGATGAAACAGCTTCAAAAAGTGCTCACTTTACCATGAACGGCCTATAAGTGAGTTCTCCTGCGTCTCAGCTATGCACTACCTGCTCTTGCACCTGTGTTGAAACAAGCTGATGTTTCCAGCATAGAAAACCTTTCAGAAGGGACCTCCTCTTATTGAGAAATGTAGGTGAGGTAGAAAGCCATATTTTGTCAGGAATGGAACAATCCACTATAAGTGGAACCCCATGAAACCACACTCAAGACGTGCCTCATCCTTGCAAACTGCCCCTGCCAGTCTACCTCTGAACCTTTTGGACCCATAGATCATCTTACTGCCCACTGCAATGCAGCACATAGCAAGTGAGGAAGTGGTTGAAGTCTGCATGCTAATCCTGGGTGGAAGAAGAAGCCAAACAATTTCTTTTCATTCCTCACAGATGGTGTGAACCGTATTTTCTCCACCTTATCTCCACATCTTGCTACACAGTGTATCAAAAACCAAAAGATACCACTGTTAATCATCGCATTGCTATCCCCTGCTCATCATGCCTATTCCATACATTATTTCGATTGATTTTTGAATCCTGGTGTATGGAAAGTAACCACTATGTGTGCATAAGAACTGACCCAGCTGTGGGGAGTTGAACAAGTCTTAAAATTATACTACTAGTACACAATGAATCAAAGTAATCATAGGCTGTTCATGGTAGAGTGAGCACTTTTGAAAACCCTGCTTAAGATCTACTTGTATGCACATTATGTATTCTTCTGCTTTATGTAAAATTAACACTTGCAAGGGCCTCTTCGCTTTATCCACGTGTCTGTCAAGTGAAACTTTGGAATTATAAGAAAAGTAAATATTTTACAAACATGCTCATTTTTACTCTTTGATACATAAAAAAAAAAAAAAGAAAGGGAACTAAATCATTTAAGTTATCCCGGTTGGTCTCCTAACTATTTTTATTCAACGTTAAGATAGGGAACTACTTTTCATCCAATGTTACCAACTTTACTGGGAGCATGTCACTCAGTCAATTGTGTGGCGAGATCAATTTTCCTTTTGCAATGTTTTTTTTATTTGAAAATGGTGCAGTTCTCAAGTTAATGGTGTAGTGATGAATCTTCCTTCCATCAGCCATTTAGCTTGGTGTGAATTTTCTCTGCAAGTGTTGTGCAAATTGATACACTCAAACCTCGGTTTTGTGTTCATGACCATTTTGATGTAAGAGAGGTGATTTGGAACTTCTTCTATTTCATAATATTATTTTCTTGTCCTTAGTGTTGGCACATTTTTGAAATGCTTCCATGAACTTCAGATATCCTTATGGTGCATATTTCCCATTCTCTGCATTATCCACGAAACATTGCTTTAAGACCTTAGTACATTAGAACCCTGTTATAACATTTTTCAAGGGGTCAGTAAAATAAAATGTTACGTGGAAGAAAATGTTGTAATCAGAAAACAGTATTACACATGCAGGTATGCTTAAAGTGAAACAAATTTTAATTTAATAATTTTTGTATATAAATAGCTAGTTCAACATCTTCATCTGAATAATTTGATGCGAAAATATCAATGATCTGAATTCCATGGATTATAGCATCATCAATTAATGCACAGTGACAAGCATTCTGGATGCTTGCTCTCTTATCTACTCTTTGTTGTCTTAGTAATTTTCAGGATCATCACCTCTAAAATCCTTATTATTTCAAGTATAAACTGTTTTCTGTGTCTGTCTGTAGGCTACGGCATTGTTAATATGTCTGAAATTTTACTTAAGAGAAAAATTGCATTTGAGCTGCTTGCAAGGAATTGAAAAAATATGGATGTTATGAGCAGGAAATAATAAATATGAACATTGTTATATGCAGGAAATAAAACCATTAAATCTTATGGAAAAATGGCAAGACCATAAAATAATGGTGTTATATGCAGGAATGTTATAACAGAGTTCTACTGTAATTGACGTATGCATATAACATTCAGTGCAAATTTTGAATAGTTGAAATTTTATTTATTATTTTATTTAACGATGTGAATTGTTGAAAGTGTGATGAAATATTTGTTTGAGTTTTCATAGAACTAGGACAGAAAGTATATTTTTATAATAGGCTACTTACATTTTTCAAATTGTTATAAAAATTTTCACAGTGGGTTGGTATTAAAATGCCTGAGTATTGCTCTGTAGCTATTATGAGAAGATCTGGCATGTTCTAACATTTCAAATTATATTATTTATGAAACATGTACTGTGGACAAGAATTTTGAAAATAAATGTGTTGGTATTGATTCATAGTATTTTTATTTGCTTATTGTTTCTGGAAATGAATTTATTGCTATTGGTTTTACATTTGTGTTTATATATTACTGGTTTATCCCAAATTAAGTTCTAAGGTATTAGATTGTTAAAACTGATCCTCAAATGATACATTTCTGGTGAAATACGTGTGCGTGTGCACGTGTGTGTATGTGTACGTGTGTGGATGCATACATGCAATAGCAAGACTATTAATATTAAACAAGTGGACATTTTATGACTTCTTAAGGAAAGGCACTTTCTTTCCAGTTCTTAGCCCCTTTGGAAGGTAAGGATGAACCATATGGGTTTGTATATGGAATTCTAAGTAGAATGTATATTCCAGGGAATATTACTTTTTCATAGAATTAGTCAGGTTTTGCTGGAAATGTACATAAAATATGAGTTATTCACCAACCACGAAAATACAAAGTAGTATTGTATTTGTCCCCAATTTACTATATTTTTATGAATACTGAAAATAGTGTCTCTTTTTAGAAATAACAAAATGTAGGGCAGCTTTTGTGGGAAGTGAATCCAACACAACTAAAAAGTCAAAAGTGTGAAATAGTTTTTAATTCCTGGTGTTTTGGTTTAATGGTTTACAAAATTTATTATAAATGTTATGTTTTTCATTAAATAAAAGTTTTGGCTTGCTGGTTACATTTGACGTTAACGTGATCGCGATTATTAAACTATATCTCAACTTATTTGTGATTTATCCTCTCAGTACAGAGTAGTAAAACAGTCATGTGAGCTAAACCATGCCATAACTGTGGCAACAGTAACATAAATTTGGATATTGTAGCTTGTAATATTTACTGTTTCATCCTTGTGTATTATACATACACACTCAAAAATATTTTAAGTCTTCTTTATTTGGTACCTGTAGCCCTCAAGTAATTGTTGAATCAAAAGCAAGTAAATTGACCATTACTTCTGTAACCAAGCATGTTTGGTGGCAGTAGAATATCTGACCTGCTTTCAAGGAGTCATTGGTTTGATTCTGGTTTGATGCACTGTAGGTGACTTTTTCGTAATTTTTTTAAACCCATAATCAAGCAATTGTTTTTTGCAATTCCTTAATATGTCCTTTCCATATTTATAATCTGTTAATACTGAAACTGTAATTTGTTGAATATACATAATAGGAAATGAAGTTAAGATTATATTATCCATTACTGCTTTAAGGCGCTTACAAAAAGTAACCTGGTAAAGTTAACGGGGTTAACTCGGTCATGTGACCAGGTTTACACGATCACGTGCATTAACCAGGTTGCTCTGAACATTTTAGAGTAACTCTGGTTTTGAGATGGCGGGAACTCTAAGAACATTTAGTGCAGTTATTAAATATTGTGCTAGATGACGATGACGACGACAGACTAGTTTTTGTTAAATTATGTTATGAACAAACAAAGTAAAAAAACCAACAAGCAGTACTGCGATAATACAATACCTTTATATTCAGTCTCAGTTAAATATAACATTTAATATCCGGGCTGCAATGATTGGCCAAAGCAGCTAAACATTTATCATTTTACATATTTTGATCGTTTCCAGATTTCAAAATTATTTTTTTTTTTACGTGCAATTTCACTTGTGTCGTCTGCTGATCAAGTTTACCCTGCTGTCGAGCAGGGTTAGCCCAGAGTTGGAACTCTATCACTTTTTGAATGCACAGAGTAAAAGTTTTAACCTGATCGAGTTAATCGGGCGACTTTTCGTAAACGCCTGTAGAGTGCAACGGAACGGACCCAAAGCAGTTGGTTACATTTGCTGTCTTAGGCGAGGTGCAGTTCATAAGGAGTCACAAGGGTAACCTTCAACTGGTGCTGGACAACTATGTGTACAAGAAGAACAGTGTCATGGGCAACAAAGTGCACTGGATGTGCACCTACTACTACAAGACAAACTGTCGTAGCCGGGTGGCCACTGTTGAGGGAGAAGTGTATTCTAGCATGATACAACACAACCATGGACCGCAATTGAAGGATGCTGCAGAAATCCTCCTTCAGTCTGGCTATGATTTTGTGTAGTTGACTTTGTTGACCATTATTGTGGGTTTGTCAACTTCTGCTTCACATTGTGCCATTTGCTGAAAGTATAAGACAGAGTTACCATGTGCATGTATGCAACCTGTGAAAAAATTTGCAGGACACCAATTATTTCCTGTAAATTTTCCCTTCACTGCATACTGTTTGTAGTCGTGGCTACACAGCAGTTTTCCTTATACCATGGCATCTGTTCACTCAGTATCCATACAAATGTCCCTTATGAGTTACCGCTATGTGGGGTGTGTGTGTAATTTAATGGACAAGGGTGATAATATTCATTGTAAGCAAATAAAATTTTTGGTAAGCTTCACATGTTAACTAAGCACATCTGCAAAGGATACGGCATGATTTTACAGATACTCTTGCAATAATTTAATATAAATGTGAAATAGTGTCTGATAATGACATGTTGGCTGGGATGAGAATAAGTATTTTTATTGTGTATTCACATTGGATATAAATGTTTATATGATTCTTGATGAACAGAGCATAACTCCTAATTGTGAAGTGACAGATGTTTACATGTGTACAGTCAAAAGTTGGATCTGTCACTAAAGATGATGCTATTCTCAGCTATAAATGCCACTAGATTGTTACAAAGCCACAAACAAAAGTTTCATTTGTCGAGATGTAAATGTAATACAGCATAAGGAATGTCAAAAATGTACATCTTCTTCTACAAGTTGCCTAGTAATATTTCAAGTGTAAAAAGCTGTCACTAATGTCATCTTAGATTTGCACCTATTTGATGATGAAATATTTATATTTTTGGGTGGTTATTATGTGTCGAGCAGAATTTTTCTGGTGCATGTATGCTCCTTATGTTTCCACTGCTCATCGCAATGGTGCAGGTGATGGGAAGTTGAAAGAAAAGATCACCTTGCATCTTACAGTCCAATTATTCACTCTCTCTCACATGGAAAGTTGTTCTTACATGTTTTGACTATATTGCAGTCAAGCTAGCTATTCTGTGATGTAAAAGTAACATGCACACAGCTTTGTCATAAGACTTTTTATATTAGTTTTGAGACTAGGTCTGTTTACAAGAAGTTACGTAATTTATTTACGTTTACGCACTGTCACCTTCAAAATAGTTCCCTTTCACAGCAATACAGTGCTCCTAGCTTTCCTGCCACTTCAGGAATGTGTCCTGGAAGTCTTTTCCTTGAAGCACGTTAAACATCTTCTGCAGTTAGTGCTGCATTTTCACAATGGTGAATCATTTCCAGTGACGAAACTTGGGTGTATGGGTACAAACATGAGATGAAGCAACAGTTTTCACAGAGGGAAAGACCATCCTTCCATAGCTGAAAAAGGCGAGGCAGGTCCGCAGCTCAACCAAGTATATGCTCATCATCTTTTTTGACATTCGCAGCATTGTGCAGTGAGAATTTGTCAGCAGAGTCCAGAACGTTGAATGTGCGTTCTACTGCCAGATTTTAAGGTATCCGAGGGAGAATGTTGTGTGAAAGCATCCTGATTTGTAACGCACAAGAAACTGGATGCTTCACGAGTATAGTGCATCCTGTCACCAAGCTCCCCTCACAATGTGAGTTTCTCATCGAAAACATCATGGTCGTGCTTCTGTAGTTACCCTACTTGCCAGATGTGGTTCCACCCAACTTTGCCCTCTTTCCAAAGATGAAGATCCAGCTCAAAGATAGTTGTTTTCACACAGCTCATTCACTCGTGTCAAATACAGCTATGGGCTGTTCACGGTAAAGTGAGCACTTTTTAAGGCCCTTCCAACAGGCTTTATCCAGTAACAAATATATCTTATTGCAGCCTCTGGCATTAAATTTTGAGGGTGGTGAAACGTATACACTTTATTTATTGGTCACATTCCAATGTTAATATTAAATAGCTTCAGGAAGATAGAGATGATGAATGGAAATATATTTAGAAGGGCCTTAAAAAGTACTCACTTTACCGTGAACAGCTTATATCAGTCATGTATGTCCCCTACTTTCCTTTCCTGTTTTAAGACACATGCATGTGCGTAAAAGCACAGTGTGAGGTGGCAACGTTTGGTTTAAATGATGTCGGGTGATAGCAAGCCTCGCTGGCTTGGTCAACACAAAACTGTGTAGCGTTGACAAGAGCAGGCTTCCTGGGATGTCTTTCTAAGCCACTTAACAAGGAAATGTAAAACAGCAACTCAGTATTTCTCCCCAATTTACATAGTACAGTATTCTTTTTTGGTTCTCCTCTGTGAACAAGATTACATACATACTTCATTGGGCTTCTATTTTCTTTTTTGGAAAATAGTTTCAAGTTCACTGCACATGTTTAAGTGTTAGATGCTACGTCTGTACAATGAATCCTACATCTGAATTAATGTGTAAAGTTCCAGAAAATGACATTATTACTCCAACATTTTATCATAAAAAACAATGTGACAAAACCTTTTACATATTATCAGTCATGAAATTGGTGTTCCAATTATTATTGGTTTTATTCCTGTTATTTCAGAACTATCACATTTGTGTTTCAAACAGAAACACCTATTTGCAATTGGTTGAACATTTTCTGCATTTTATAAAAAAAAATTTTAAGGTAGAAGTTGTTATGAGAACCATTTAATTTGGTTCCTTTAATCTCATGAAATTGAAATGATGTTCATGGATTTTGTTCATTTGTTTATTATTTGAACATTATTTCAAGAAATGTAATGTTTGAACATTGGCACTATTATATTTGAAGATTGTTGAACTCCTGTATGTGGCTATAACATTTGCTACTCTGAAGTGCATTGATTTTTTAGCTGTAAACAGGTTTTACTTTTATTTTGGTGTGCCTGGAATGGTGTGTGATAATTGCACAAAGTTTGTATTTTTACTTATTTTTGAAATAAAATACGCAAGGCCAAACATTCTGTATTTTTTTTTTTTTGTAGTTGCTTATTGGCTATAAACTTTCCCCATAGCCACATTAAAAATAATTAAGCTCTGGATTATTGAATAATAAATAATTTATTAGTTTTATTTTGTTACTATGCAGTGGCACTGTTAGATCTAAGGAGAAATGGTCTGCTAATGTAGTTATATTATTTTTAGTTTACTTTCCGAAAGTGAGATAGGCTTACTAGATCACTTTCCTGTCTGTGTGTCAGAATGAGTGGGCCTGTGTGCGTCACCCTAAAAATATTTTGAAACCATGAACCCAATTTCATAAAACTCACACGTTAGTACTTAATAGGAACATCCTACTTTTATAGTTTCCAACTATGCTAGGTGCTATTTTCCAAACATTGGCCATTTTAGAATTTAGGGTGCTACGTTATATTTAGGGAACATTTTAACCCTTTAAAACCAAATTTTGTTTGTCAATGGTGCATCATGTATACATTGAATTTAGAGATGGATATGGTTGGTGGTTCAAAAATACTATTGCCTTTTGGGAAGATAGCACTACATGAAAAAGTAAAGCTTGATGCATGATGCTCTATGCAGCTTTGATGCACACTTGACTTAGCATTATCTGAACGCTGTTCCATTTCGCTAGGCAAGTCATTATAAACAGTACGTGTCATGTGAATGCTGTTTCATTTCACTAGTTAAGTCATTATAAACCGTACTGAAGAGGTTGGTCACTTGCCTACAGGGTTCCTTCTCACAGTGAGAAATGATATCACAGATGCACCAGTGCAACTTATACTGTTCACTTTATTCTCCAAGCAGACGTCTTATCAAACCCTCTGAAGGGAGATTGCACTCTCGGCTGAGCCACCGAGCCCGTCACCGAAGGTCACACAGTTCTACAGTGTGCCAATGGAGGGCACCACATATCCTGCAGAGAGCTAAGGGATGAAGCCCACCGCATCAGCGATTCTTCACGCAGCAGACGACACAAGCAGATCACTAGAGGACTGGAGTTTATCTCCTGCCTCATCTCTCGTGTACTCTGGTTCAAGCGTTTATCAGTATATAAGGCCCTGCGAGACCCACAGATGCCAGTCTGTGTTTCCTCCACCGCTCAGTCTTGGGCCAGAGGAAACCACCGGTGGTTCATGCTCTCTAGTACGCCTGCATCACACCGCTCTCTTCAGGGCCGAATGAAGCCTACTATTGACATCAACCCCTCCAGAAGCCTCTTCTGCACCTGCACAATGCTCCATAGAAGCTCCTGGAAGACTCTACCACCAGCTCCTGAAGACGCAGACAGCTCCGTCCTTACCACCCCCTGGTAATGGTCGTCAGTTGTCCTCTTCAAGGACCAGTCTTACTGGATGGTAACGGCAAACCTTACCACTACCCTTCTGGTAGTAACCACTGCCTGTGCCTTCAATAAAACAAGATAGTTAGAGCAAAGTTGCTAAGTACTTACCTAGTCTATTATCACCTTCCCAGTCAGATTAGAACCAGGTCGCCTTCACCTGGCTATACATAGGTCTAACTTCCGTGTCAATTTCAGGTTAGTTTTAGGAGGTAGTTCTGGGCACCGTGTTTATTCTTATTGAATATACACGTGATCTAAACTTACTTCTGAGTACTGATTGCTGATTGTCTTTGTAGTAATCTCACCTAGAAACCAGCTCACTAAAGTGAAGCCGGAAGACATAGCTAACCATAGCAATAGAACACACACCCACTAGACGGCCACCTGTGCTATACCCCAGGGTATAGTGCAGTAGGGCCCCAACCATTAGGAATACCTTTACCAGATGTCTAGCCAATCAAGCTAACCTATACTCCATCCTTTACCAGATGTCTAGCCAATCAGGCTAACTTATACTCCGTCACCGCTCTCTGCAGGACCGGAAAGGACTAAGAGTTAGTCTTGATGAACTAACCTTTGTGGATACCACACCTGAGTCTCGTAAGTGTACAGCCCAAGGAAACCCATCACTCTCTACAGGGCCGGGATGAAAGAAGTAAAGGGTACGACTCGTGTGACTGCGGTCCTTGGCCAAACACATTAGGGAATTGTGTTGCCTGCTTCACTTTTGCGAGGCGGTAATTTGTATCTGTTCCTATGCCGTACACCCGGAAGGATGGTGTCCAGAGGAAGAATAGAAGGGCAGCTTACGCCTCCAAAAGTAGCCTGAATTGCGATTCTGGTTCTTCTCCGGCATTTGGCAATACCTCACTGTGGGGCAGAGTTCTTACCGCCCGCCCACTTGAGAGGTGCAACCACTACCACTTTTCCCCCCTATCATCAAGATCGCTTGTTTACTGCACTCTCTGGTGGAGGCTATAAAAAGAGGAGAAGAACCACCTCTGGGGATAGCTAACCCCTGGTTTGGAGGCCAGCGACCATCAACCATCCGTCTACTCCAGATGTCAGCAAAGCTAGCAGCATACCACAACAACTGGGACAGTAGCCTCCAGTGAGCATCCTCCAGCAAGGTAAACCAGTTAAGAGCCAGCCCACCTGCCAGGCTGTGACAGTAGTGCCAGACTTTGTACCACTCCGACAGGCCACAGGACCTGTACTATATACTGGCTGAGCACTAGTTAAGCACTAGGTCACTTACCATTATGTTTCTCGTATTGCTGGCATCACGAAACAAAATCATAATATTGACCACAATGACAGTCTCTTACCTCAAAATTCACTTAACAAAGATTTTTGTCTTAAACTTAAGGCGTCAGCCATAAAAGGTTTTTGTGGCATCTAACCTAAGGCATCATGTGTCAAGCTTTTATGTTATATGTCGAAAACTACTCAAGAGAGTCTTGCCAAGTTTGCCGTGTATGTAATACTATGATAGGCAATATAAACATATGTAATTTAAATGGCTAAGGCATTTAACTTTAAAAACGTAATTTATACAAATATATTATATTTTTTCCTTCTATCTGTTATACAGTTTGGTCATTTTTGCCCAAATTTTGCATGCTGAAAACATTTATTTCAAATATGATATATCTATGCCAACACAGAGTCCTTTTCTACTAAATGTGGCAAACAATTGTACTACATTAGGCCATATCAATTTATACATTTTAAGTTATTGAGACAGTATATTTCAAACTGGTAACCATTTAAACATTTCAGCTTATGTTATATCTATGAAACTATGTAATCAATTTCAACTTAACTTTGCATGCTTTCAGTAACTATTTTAACATTCAAATGTGTTTTTTTTTCACAGAGCTTCTTTGTTCTGCCATTTTGTAATATGGCCCACTTTTTTCGCTAAACAATATACCTATTCATATCAAATTTGGCAACTAAGTTGTACTATAGTAGGTCATGTAAACTGATACAGTATGTTTTAATTGCAACAGATAATTATTTTCAAAATGACAGCCATATAAACATTTTAGCTTGGTGCACTAGATTTATGAAACTATGTAACGAATTTCAACTTAATTTGGTGGGCTCACAGTATCTTTTACAACCATCAAATGTGTTTATACAGAGCCACTTTCTACCTCAGTTTTTTTAGATGTCACATGAAAATATGAAATGTTTTTGACATATTTCTGTAAACATGAACCGATCACCATCAAATTCAGGTGACCAATTTTACTTTTGTAGCCCATTTAATTAATGAGTTAAGGGGGTAGACACATGTTTTCAATATAACAGCTGTGTAAATATTTTAGGTTAGCATACCATATGTCCCAAATAATTTCAACCCAACTTTATATATTGGAAGTGTGTCTGGCAAACATTGACTGTACTAATAGATAATAATGTTTGTCCCCGCCATATACAAAGGTACCATCACACAAGAAAATGGTACTTTTATGCCATATATCAGGGATCAGTCAACTCTCTCCCACAAAAATTTTGCACCCAAGTAATGTTACACAAGGGCATGTAACGTTAAATCATGTAAGTGACTCATTTTCTTGATTTTAAAACGACTGCCCGGTAACAATTTCAGGTTAGCAAACCCTATCTACCAAAACATCAGACTGATTACAACCAAAGTTGAAGCTCCTAATCCTACCTCTGTATCGCAGTAGGTTGTATGCCATCTTATTGAAGGAAGTGTTCTGGGTTTGAATCTTGGGGAAGGAATTCTCACTTAATACAGCTTATGTTTCTGCTTCCATTTCAAATGATACCTCAGTCAACATGATTTCAGGGCGTGCCTACAATCTACAATTTTAAGAACTTCGTCAAAACTGTTTGCATGTACATAGAGAAAAATAGGCTTATTAGTTACTAGCTGTTACCCGCGGCTTCGCAGGCGTGAAAAAATCAAACCTTAATTATAATGACCAAGTGCTCTATCTTAATGGTTGGTGGCATATTTTATCTATTCCTTAAAAAACTGTTTGTTTTTCCGGATAAAAAGTACCCTATATGCTAATCCAGATTATTGTCTACCGGGGTACCAAATTTAATCCAAATCCGTCGAGGTGTTATGACATGATTGAGTAACAAACAAACATACAAACTTTAACATTTATAATATTATTAGGATCTCGGTAACTTATTGTTTATTTAAGTTATTTTCTTTCCCCTGAGCATGTTTGGGATGTAAATGAGAAAGCACATTGAATAATTTGTAATTAAGTACAAGATTATAAATTTAAAGTGTAGAAATTTAACCAAAATGACATAAAGGTCAACTGAAATGTAGAATAAAACTATATCTTCTCAAACTCGAAGTTATCTCTAAATACATAAAATTCAGTGCAGAAATCACTATTGCAGAAATGTGTGTTAAATAATTATGTTTTTTATTGTACCTATTAAGGTATTACATTTATGGTACATTTTTACAAAAGCTTAATTACTATCCCAGTAGTTTTCTGTATTTTATAGACCTGCCCTGATATTACTACATTCAAATTATAAACACCATAATTGAAAGTCACTTCTAACATCTGCAGCTGGCATCATGGTAAGCGAAAGTTTGTAATGTGAAATATGCAAAAGCATCTTCAATTCTTTCTGCAAGTATTGATTCTAATTAAAATCTTGAACATTACTTTAAATGTAGCTGGTGTCGTATTACGAGGTTACTAGATTTTCAACTGATTTAGGCGACATATTTGCCAAACTTTGACTTGGCAGGGTTGTGTGTCTATCCATACATAGCTGAATTATTTGCACAAGTGGCAGTACAAATTCTCTTACCATTGGGTTGTGACATCATGAAACTAAACTGTTTCAAAAAGAAAAAAAAAAACTAAAAAATTTTGTTGTACGTACTTTCCAACCAGACTATTTTTTTTTTCATTCTTTAAACTTGTTGCAAAATATTGTTTTAAATTATGCTGCATGGTTGTCAACGTTGCTTATGTTTCAGTATTATTACCACTAGCAAGTATTGTGGATAACAGCCTTAAGCAACAGCAGCTAAATTGTGTAGTATTGATGCAGTAACATGATGGAAGGTTGCTTAAGGTATCTGGACTCAAACAATGCAGAGAAAATGTTCCCCAGCCATAACTTTGCCACCACCATGTTGTGTTCTTTCAATAATGGTTTCAGGATGTTCGTTCTTTGACATTTCTTGCCTGACGTGCCAGTGCCCATCCTTTCAGTGGAACAGAAAACATTGCTCATCAGGGGGCTGTGATGGCTGAGCGGTTAGCCTGCTTGCCTTCCACCAAGGTGAACCAAGTTCAATTCCCGGCCGGGTCACTCCTGGATTTTTGTACGTGGGAATCGTGATGGACGATGTCGCTAGTCAGCTGGTTTTCTTGGGGATCTCCCGTTTCCTTCCTCCATTCCGGTGCTGCTCCATACCTACCTTACTTTGCTCTCATCTGCGTTCAAGACCTCAATGTTTAAAGCCGCTCAAATCTCTACACTTACCCGTTCATGGCTCTTCAGGGAAGGTAATCCTTTGGTAGTCAGAAGAGCTCCAGTACTGGTAATTTTGTACAAATTAAAGTTGTTTCATCTGAGGAATTGTTAGCATGGGTGCTGTGGCCAGCAAGTCTGCTTCCAAAGCCCATGCACAACTGGGTTTGCTGTGCTGTCAGTTTACCATGACAATTAGCCCCGTGGTTCGTTTGGACAATGATTTATTCCAATCGGGGCATGTCGGGTCCTCGCACACCGTTGAATCTAATGTTTAATGTTTTCCCTTGAATGAGGTGTGTGTGATGCTCTGTACTTTCCATGTTGTTTATTCACAGGGGTGTTATTTGTCCAATCACACTACACAACCACAGTGGCACATGGGCAGTTGCAAACTACGCTGTTTCAGAAATAATGCCACATGCCACTCTTATCCTGAAAGCCAGTGATCATCCCATTTCAAATGTGTGGTAAATCACACATTTATCCATATCATTAATTGCTGATCATGTTTCCAGAAGGCCTACGTCTCACCATGTATGTATACTCACCAAGCCTGCTTGTGACATGTGCCTCATTTCATTTTACTATATGCTACTGGCATCAAATGTAGTGGATGTTCATAATAATTCAACTCAATCTTGTTCTAGTGTTCATTGACCCTATTGCTTAACTGATTACAAAATTGTTACTTCAGTGCACTTTTGTTTTAAATTAATGAATATTTGCTAAAATCATTAGGCATATTTCCCAGAAATTGTCTTCATATTCAAGCCTAATCACGTGGACTAGAGCCTAAAAATGTTGTGGTTTATCTTCAGTTATTTCTTTTGTTTTTGTACCCTCTTTTTCTGTATAACTCATAAATCTAACAATTTGAACTTTCAGACACTTTTGTCACTTTTTCCTTTTACAAGTCTGGGGAAAAAAACAACCATCTATTGATTCCATTGACACCCCAAGTACTCTTATTAGTTCATTAGTTGAACATACTTACCAGCAAGTATCATCATACACATCATACATTTAACAACACTCCAGTACTAACAATTAGAAATGTATTTAAATGTAATAATGATTTTTATTTAAAAAATTCTACAAATTGTTCCAGAAATTTCAGAAACATGTTGAATGCAAATGGGCTTTCAGAATGAAATCTTGACTCTGTTTTGTCATATGCTGTTGAGGATTGTGATTGTAATTGGGACCAAAGCTTGTGACAGTGTCTTACAGTAGAAAATGTATTTCTTGTAGTTATGTGATCATCCATTCTAGTGAACAAATTGAAAACTTAAGAACATGAGAACACTAGGATCAAACATCATTTGTTTATGAGCCAATGTGACAATAGAATTTCTTTTGGTCATCTGTTTGTAAAAATACTTTGTAGAGAACAATATTTTACATATTTATGTAATTTATTTAGTAATATGATATTGTACATAGCAAAAACACCAACACTCATTGAAAAAAAAAAATTATGCTTGAATAGAAAGACAAGTTGTCAGTTTTGGTATTGCTTAATGTCCAACATGGCATTAAATAATTGAGCTATACCAAAACACCTATGGAATATTGTGATTATTGCCGGGTGTCATATACATTATTTGCTATATGTAAATTATGTTAATTGTAGTAGTTTCTTTTACAGTTTGATATTCTAGTGAAAGGATTACTAAAGAGTCTTATTATTTAGAAAGCTGGCTCCAGGAAATCAGATGTTCAACCACTGAAAACTATGTATGACACCTTAGACTGCTGTTTTGATTAAAAAGTGCTATTTAGTTAGTTTTTTTATTTTTTTTATTTAGATCATATTTTTGACTTCTTTAAGGTTAGTGTTTTCATTGAGCACCTGTAACAATTTGACAGTTCTGTCTGCCGAGGAGCTATGCAGGATCATAAACAGGACCCTCATGCTTGGTTTTTGTTTATCGGAGGGCAGGTGCGAGTATTTGTGGTGGTATCTGTTCCAGTGAAGGTGCAGGGAAAGCTCATAAAACAACGGGATGGCCAGTGCATCCTCGTGCTAGAAAATCAAGTGTATATCAAGGATGCCGTCATAGGCTCAAAGGAACTGTGGACATGCATCAAGTACTACAAGACTGGCTGCCAGTGTCGAGCAAGCATCGTCGACGGCAGGCTGTACGTGGACAGCCTCAAACACAATCATAGTCCGTTGAAGTGGAAACACAATGGCAAGACAGTTGCTGTCATGAACGTGGAAAACTAGGAATTTTTGCTGGTCAATATATTGTGTAGACATGACATATGCAAATAGCAAAATTTTTAAAAGGGGAGGAAGAGCGAACAAAGTTACTACTAATCTCTGATAAATGTTATAACTACATAATGTTGTGATGGGTGCGCGCGCAGATCACCAAAAAATACATAGTTGTATGTTTGTACTAAATATAGTTAAACGTGTATACATGAACACATTTTTCCTCATCTTTTCTCACATAAAAAATTTTAGATCACGTAATTTTTGCAATATGGTATTTAAAAATGACAATGTTAGTGTTTTTGAGATGTGCAAATGAAATAAACTAAAACATAATTTATTTTACCAAAAGTCATAAAATGGTACAAAGCAAAAACATCCAAAAATACCTTTATTTTAAGCAATTAAAAAAAAAAATTGTTGATAACATTTAATAGCGGGATTTGAAAGATTTCTTGAAGTAAGTCTTATTATTTCATTGTGACTGATCTCGTTTCGGTGAGGTGGTTTTTATTATTTGTATGTCCCAAAAAAAAATTAAAATTGTGGTTTTATCATGTCATTATGCAAGGAGTGTGCAATCTTAAAAATTTATATGTGAAGAAATAGTACTTATAATGTCTACACGTGCATACAAATATAAAATAATGAATTTTTTGGCGACCGGCACCCTTGATATCTGTTACTCTCTGTGACTAGAATTTTATAAATGATAACGAAGAGCAACTTGCAACTTCTACAAGTTACCATGTAATACACCTACAGAGTTAATAACTGGAGAAAGCACTTTGTCTAGAGAAATGTTAGAGCAGTTTTCTTCTCCCATCTTCCATTGTGAGTGCCTTTGGTCTTGGTTGTAAAGCAAAATATTTTGAACTCTATGGAAATGAGACAGTTTTGATAGCTCAACAACAAGCAGATTGGGTACTATGATACAATATGAATGCAGGAATAGAGAAAAAATAATTTTCTATTGCCTGACAGTTTCTCCTTCCATTCACTTATAAGAAATTAGTCCTATTTTATCTTTCTATTGTGTTAAGTATATTTTTATATCAAATAATTGTGTTCAAAGTTCCTATTACAGCAACTCATATTACCTACACTAGAAGCGCCCCACAAATATAGCTACGTCTTTTTATGTGTATAACTAGACTGCATTCAATCATTATGCCATTCTACTATTGAATTTTACCAACACATAAAAATTGTGTCAGCCAAACTTAAACAGCCAATTTGTGTGGAACGAAAATATTCCAAATAACATGCATTAATATATTTATGGAATTGTTCATGTTTTACAATAAATGGGTCCAAATAGCTAAAGCACCTAGTTCTACAGACCCAATGATGCAGTGGGTAGTTAAAATTTAATTCTGCAAAACAAGGCATTGCAAACATGTGTTTAGGATGACGCCGTAGGGTGAGACACGGAGACAATTACGATACACTTTTTACCTGTGGTAGATGGGCGCCAACGGTGGTTCCTACACACCGCATGAGACTCTGGGATCTCAGGGATTCTGTGGGTTTTGTGTGTTTGTCTCACCCGTGCGTACTTACAAAACAACTTTTATACATAACACTGCACAAATCGAACACTTTTGCTGGGCTGGGTACTGACGCTACAAAAAGAGGCATTAAAATCTTGCACTGATACACAAACTGCGTGGGCCGCATGGCCTCTCCGACAGCTCCTCCTCTCATCTCGTTTATATTCAAAAAAGCTTGAAAGTCTGTAATTAATTAAGTTAAGCGGATAGCATTATGCTGGGGATGTCTGGCTAAACATACGCAAGGCAAAGGTTAACCGGTATACTAAAATCAACTATTGAAACCTACATCAGTTTTAAAATATGAAGTTTGTATGTGACAGCGTCTTACCTCGCCAGCTCTCCTAGGACGACTGCCCAGAGGCAGGCGTCATGTGAACCTGCTATGCACTTGCATAGAAAGTAGGTGCACAACAATACACATGTAATAATTTAGTGTCACGTGGTGTTGTATGCTGCAACTGTGAACACGATTATTAGATTTAAAAATACATTTCTGGATATAGTTTTTTTATGACATTTTTATTACTATTGGTCTGGTCCAAAAAAAAAAACTATGTCTGGCGTTTGGACATTGAGTATCCGAACACTGTTCATATAGTGTTGTAAGAGTTTTGTGTATTGGTGTGTTTAGAGTTATGACAATAAGGAATATGCTATGATAAAATGTTGCAACTAAAATATTGAAGTATTGAAAAAAAAAAAAAAAAAATTCAGTTTGATGAAAACAAATGTGCCTTACTACAGACTGATGTACAAATTGTTAAGGAGGGATCATAGTTTAGAAAATGATAGTGTTTATGCCAATTCAGTGGTTGTCTGGGTGTAGGGTTTAATGTTTCTTTAATGGGGTGTTTTTTTTTTTTTTTTTTTTTTTTTTTTTTTTTTTTTTTTTTTTTTTTTTTTTTTTTTTTTTTTTTTTTTTTTTTTTTTTATAATTAATGTTCTAAGCTAAAAGTAGGCTTGCACATATAAAAGTCACCTGCACTTAACTAACAGACAGTCTTATTTAATTTATGTTTTTGTTCATACATGTTTGACGGTTGACACATTGATAGTTTTTTTTACTAATAATGGAATTCGTTCTTACCTGGTGATGCAGATGGTTCACATTTCACATTTTGTTAGTCATGTTACTTACAGTGGTTTTAAAGGCAAGTGAGTTTTTTTAGTGATTTGCTATTTAGGAATTATGTCGTCAACAGTTCATGTTAACATTAGCCGTTGGTTGCTGTTGGGGAGTACATTTGAATAAAATGGTTTTATTCTGTAGTTGTAACAGATTTTTGTGGCTTATAATGTTGTATATAATTTTATACTGTGTTAAAACTTTTGTGCTCTATTTGTAGGAAATAAAGTACTTTTATAGACAGAGTACTTTGATGATGTTTTCTCTGTATAATTAAGCATCTCCTTATAAATGTATTAGATATGTGTGTGATATATATTTAATGAAATAATTCTTGAAGCTGTGAGAGAATGTCTCTCTCATCAAAATACAAATACATGCAGTACAAGGCTTGGACAAAGTGTGTGTGGAAAGGGGTTGGGGGGGGGGGTTAAGCAGAGAAAAAAGTGCACTTTGTTTTGTACACACATGGTTGTGTTGACCAGTAAACAAGTTCATTCTGCTGTTGTTAGCACCAGTAATACAGTTAGGTCGCCGAATTCATATGTATATGTCGAAATAACATTGGGAATAATTTTATCTTTCTGAACTAAGATTGCTTTTTAGTAATTGTTCTATATAAACTGATGGAAGAATTTTATGCTGGGATTGTGTCACATTAAGTTTATTTTGCAAGGACATTTCATGTGTGAAGCTGTCAAAATTACTTGTTCAGATAGTGACTTGGCTTTGTTTGTATTAACTTTTTTCTAATGGATTCATGCTTTAAGAAAATATTAAGCATAACTTTGGTATATGTCAGTTGCGTTACAGCTTGGTCTAAGTAAGTAAACTGACATTTCAAAGTGCATACCGTACTCATGTGACACTGTCGGGTGAGACACGAGACAAACAAAGACACTAATTACTTACTGGTTGGTGGGCGCAAGCTGTGTTTCCCAGACACCGCACTTTGAGACTCAGGGTTCTCAGGGATGCTGTGGGTTCTGTGTGTCCGTCTCACCCAAACGTCTTTACAAAGCACTTTGCATTACTGAACATTTGTTGAAAACGCTGTCAAAAGTAGGCATTTGCTGGGATCTTACGTTACAGATAAACACATTTTGTGCACTGAGAATTACTTTTGTTGTTCGACTTCTTACAAATCATGCCAATACTGAGTTACTCTTAATCTCGGGTGTGACTAGCTAACTCTGGTCTGTGATTCCCCCAGCTCCTGATTTAACTAGCGTACTCTGTGATGGATGATTCCTCTGTGGTGCGTGAGAGCACAATCTCCACAGGGTAAGGGGTCTACAGCCACTGTGATGGACTGCAGATTTCAACCGGAGATGGGACACGAAGTACAAACTTGAACACTAAACACGTGTGATTACCTGTGTCACTAATGCATGCTCGTCAGGACACGTCTCCTAACCACGTAATGTGTGGTGATGGTCTAGGACGAAAATAATGTCAGCGTACAAATTACACAAATATTCATTACAAAGCATGGGGCAAAACCTGAATAGGCACAATAAACATGCAGGTGCTTGAAAGCATTCTTAAATGATGTGGATGCCGCTGGATAAAGTTCTTAGCGGGCTATGTGGTGCAGGTGAAATTGCAATATTTTCTGTAAAAATTATTGGAATCCTATTGGACAAAATTACGATGCTCTTCAGAAAATTATTCTGGTTATATCTCAAGCGTACAAATGCATCTGAGGTGCCTGATGGCGGAAAATCAAACGTGTGAAGACTGCGTGGTCGTTTACGAAAACATCAATCATGGAAATTTACAAGAACCGTTAAGTGAAACAATACATATTACTCTGAGAAAATACGGCACACATGAAATTACAAATAAGAACACTTTAAGCGCAAGAGTGGCGCAGATACGGACTTGCCGGCCGTTAACCACGTGGTCGCAAATGGCGTGGTCGTCAAACAATTTAACATTACAGAACCCTAAAATACATACATGCAAATTTACCCTTAGTATTGCTCGTGGCAGTGAAGCAGAAATTACAATGCAAAAGCCTTTAACATAGGTGGATGGCACCTGATTCAAAGTTGCATGGGCCACATGGCCTCTGCTACATCTCTCCTCCTCCCCTCGATTTAAGTTTCGAAAAGCTACAAGGGCACAAAATTTTTATTTACGCGGAAGCATTATGGTGGGGATGTCTGGCAAAACGTACGCAAAGCAAAGGTTAACCGGTAAACTAAATTAAACTATGGAAATCTAACTCAGTGCAAAAATATGATGTGCGTATATGACAGCGTCTTACCTTGCCAGTTCTCCTCAGACAACTGCCCAGAGGCAGGGGTCGCGCGGACCTACCATGGCTGCCTATGGGGTTCACACAAGCGGAAGTGCTATGCATGCTGAGTAAAACTTTTATCTTTAAAATGAAAAGGTACAAAAGAGATTCAAATACACAATAACAAGAACAATTTAAATTGTTAAATATTGGTGTTTTGATGACTGTTCTTTTATAGGTATTTATGCCGGAATATTATTGTCCTCGTTCATCACGCAGCACACATTTTAAATTTGAAAGTAACAGTGCACAATATTTTAGAAAATATATATTACACGTTTAGAACACTTTTGACCTGAAATAAACGTACATGGCACTGGAACAATGTCACTTATCCCTTTTTGGGAAAGTCAGTGGTTGTGTCGTCTGTGCACACGTGCTCATTCACGTGTCACATGAGCTGTGAGGGCAATCATGGTCTGGCTGCCGCTGGCTGTTAGCCGGCGTCACATGTACACGGTGTGATAGATGTGAATGCAATTCAAGTGATTTGAAGTGTTTTAGAGGTAACAGTGGAATCCACTGTTCGGACTCGGAAGTTGGTTATCATGCAGCAGATATGTACTGTATATACCATATTCCCTCGGTCATTCCATGTGAAATCATCAAGAGGCTGATGTTGCACCACTTTTGATTTTGATAAAATTTTGTTCCTATGTTACCGTATCCTCAAGGTGAAAGATAAACATTAATTTATATTTTTATCTACAAGTGGATGATGGCAGCTATTTTTCATATACACTGCAAGCAAATCTCACAGATTTTGAAGTTCTGCGCAACTAGCTGTAACTTTTTTAATATGTCACCAATTGTGGAGTTTTTAGTGTCATTCGAAAGCTTATGTAAGATACTATTACATTGTATATTTATACATATTATAAAATTCATTTTGTATTTTCAATATGGTGGCCATCTTTTAGTATTCAGATAACTGTTTACCCCTTTACACCAGACCCTGCTTCACAAAAGTTGCATTTAGAGATCTGATATTTTGTGTGCTTATTGGCTACATGTAGAACAGTTTGCAACATCAAAGTTATCTGGGTTGAAGATATCCTTCCTAGAAAAAATATAACTAGGGAAAAAATGAAAACGTGCTTTTTTTGAAGCGAAAAAAGTTGTGGGGCGTAAAAGTAAAATATGAGTTTTCTTATGAAAGATACTCTTGATGAATAGCTATAGGACATGCTCTATCTCATTCTGTTATTTTCACTCCTGTTGAGTACATGGAACTTTAAGCAAACAAAAAAAGTTGATTTTTTAATTTAATCTGTTTGCATTACATAATCCTACTTAATCCTGAATGTGATTAAAGTGTGTCAAAGGAATGCAAATGTGAATTACCTTTGCTTCAGGTGAAGAGTTTGCCAATATAATTTTTCTTCGTATGTTGGCGAGTGCCTATTGCAATGTTTTGCTAAAACAGTTCTTTAAATAAAATAATTAGTATTATATATGTTTGGGGTGCTGGGTATGAGCAAATACATAGGCCATTATTGATATGGTGTTATTTTTCTCAGATGCGCTGGAATTCCACCGCAGCGAACGGGGTGGCCTGTTGCTTGTGCACGAAAACTTCCTGTATCGCATGTCATACCAAGTGGTAAATCGCGCATACTGGAAGTGTGTGGATAATGATGCCCTGAACTGCAGGGCACGGGTGATCACCATAGGAAGTCAGTTGAACGTGTCCTGCAGTGAACACAGCCATCCCCCACACCATGACAAGATCTGGCAAAGGCGGCAGTTAGCCAAAATATTACAGCATCAGCATTCATCATTTGTGAGTGGTTCTCATGTTGAGTTTCTGTAATTCAGATTTCCCTTTCCGCATGGAAGTGTACTGTAAATATTGGCTTTTTCATGACACAAAAATAAATTTATTAAATTGATATTTTCCTAGTATGACTGCGTGTTTTATTATATAAAATAGTTTAAAAAACTTTTTTAATCTCTTAATATATTTATTATCATTAGAAGATTTTAAAGTAATGACAGTGGCTGCAACAAAGGACTTTGAGTACAGTGTCAAGGAACATATAAAATGTAATATTATGAATATTTAGGATAAGTTAGTTCTTTGGGATGTGTGATATCTAGAAGCAAAATAAATATTTCTGGATGCCATGTTCTTTTCATATTTTTCCTCCCCTCTATTTTATTATCAGTCGCTCACACACAAACATTTTTTTAGTGAACCATGAATGAAATTGTGTTAACTACTTGCATAAAGCCTTAACTTAAAGGAAACCAACAAAGTGTGAACAATAAACGCTTTGTCACAGTTGAGCTATTAGGTTTGCATCTCCTGTTTGAAGTGTTTAATTGTAATAGTGAGTATATTTTGATAGTTGGAAAGCAGAAGTCAGAGTAATGGATGAAGTATACATACTTGAAGGGTTGGTTCCAGAACCATTGCCAACAATTTTTAGAACCAAAATGAATTATTAAATCATCAGTAGCTGGTGCACAAGTTACAACAAAAAAAAATGATGTAACTGTAGCTGCACTCACTACAGAGGGAACCAGAACACCACCAAGTACAGTGGCTTCTCTATATACAGTTTTTAAGGGGACTCACAAAAATTTTCCTACATTCAGGGTTTCAGTAGATAAGGAACTGACACATAAATAATAAAATACGGCTTCTAACCTTGCTAAACATTGTGTGTAATATGTTGAGATCTGTGAATAAAGTTTACCTAATAAACACAATAAAAACAGGAATTTTTATAAATAAGAATTATTCTATTAGTATTACTGTAAATAATACATTATAAAATTTCATCTCAACTAGTTTAAATAAATAATATAACATTACAGAGTACCATATATATTTAATTGTAAGCAGACACTGAATGGAAGCATACCCCAAGCTTTCAAACATGAAAATAATGTGACACAGAATGCAAGCAGCTGAATTTAGAATGTCTTGCACACACTCAATCAGCTGAGAGCATGTGGGCTAGGTTATTGATGGGCAGAGGGTGTTCACGTTTGGCAACATGGAGAAATGGAAGCATCAGCGGTGGCAGGAGTGTAAGAATCTACCTCTCCACAGGCTACTTTCTCTTCCAAACCGGTTGGTAACCAGAGGGAGGCTCGAGGACTCCACATTGGTTTCTAGGCAACTAACTCCCATCTCGCCAGTTGTGTAAGGAAAGGAAACAAAGTCATGGCTGGGATCTGCCGAGTATCCCAGAGGACATCCAAAGCTTACTCAGTTCAGGCAGCATCTCTATACTTTAGTTGGCAATGCCGTGCACACGTGGAAAACATCTGTCTGTTGAAGTAATTAATATTTCACTTAAAAAAAACATAGGATTTTGAGGCAGAAATGTATAAATAAAATAATTAAGGTTTATTTCTTTATGATCTTCGAAAATTAATAATTCAAAGAGAGAGTGTCTGATTTTCCCATACACTTGCACATGTTGCAGGTTACACATTGCATGGGCATCATTTGGCGACATAAGGTGTTGAATAGGCCCTTACACGCTATCTGTTTGTTCAGAAGATGTGTATGTATTGAAATAAATAGATATAAACCCTCCAATATTCCCGTAAGATATGCCAGATACGATTAAACACAAATTTAAGGGGGAAAAAAAGGTCCTTTAAATACACAAATTGCAAATAATTATTGGTTAAATTTTATTGCATAGCATTTTCAGGCAAAATAATTTGCTTTGAACTACAGTACTACATTAACGATAGGTGTATTTGTTTCAGGCAATGCATGATCTTGATAAGATTTCTGCAATCTGGGATACAGTTTGAAATGTGTAAAACTGAACATCTTTTTACATTTTTATTCTGTAAATCATTGCAATAAATGATAAAACTCAAGTTTATGGAAGCCAGCATAGAAAATTCATGAAATGGCAATTGTGCAGAACTGTTTTTACTAACTTTGTGAACAAACAGTTTAACAAAGTAATATTTTTTCTGTCAAGCTATTTCTTACGTCATAAATTTTTACAGGTCATTGTGGTTCAACACATTGTGCAAAACATAATTTGTTCATCTGGCTAAATATCTGCTGACAAAATTGGCAGAAACCATTATCTAGTATTGCCTTTTCTTAGATTTTCTGTGCTGGTTTCCAAAGGCCTGTGGACTTCAGATAAAATATTTGGTGATAATTCATACCTTGTGCACTCTCAACAAAATTCAGATGGTCTGTAGAGCACCATGTGGCTGCACTATCTACTGTTGATGACGGTCACATGAATCAGTGACGTACCATATTGATGGCAGCTTGGTCAAATATATCAGTTCAACCGTAGCAGGGCTAGAACTGATCTGAAAATTGGAAGCCTTTCTTAATCATTTAGTTCATAGTTTATCAGGGTAATAGGTTTTCTTAATAAAGTTTTAGTTTGAAAAGAAATGGTTACCACTTGGCTATATTTGGCAACAGCAATACTGATATAAATGTAGTCATTGTAAATATTTGCTATTAAAAAAAGGTAAGTTGTGTATTCAATCTGACATGAATGTTTCTTCACAGAAGATACATATTTTACAGCTCATTTATCCTTTCACGTGTGTTTCACCCAAACATTTAATGTAATTCCATGCTGCATTGGCAAAACAACTATAGAATGACTGTATATCCAGCAGGCCTAAGAAATGTTCTGGTAGTGCGATTATACGCTTGGTTGTAATGTGCCACCCTTATTTTTTTCTGGCTGCTCTGAAGTTTGTACCTCATTTAGATCTGTTCACACAGAACTCCTGTTTGTTCATTGAAAGGAGCCACATTAACAAGACTTAACTCACCAGCTTTTCGCCTAGGTGATCTTTGTTCAATTTTTTGTGTGAAGTCTGATTTTCGCATTTGGGAAACATGGGATAACATGGGAAACCCTTCATCCAATGGCAGCATCTGCCATTGGACGATGGGTTTTCTCAAGATGCTGCTATTTTCTCCACTTTCACATTCCTGTACTGCTCTAGTTCCATCTCTCTTCATCTCCATGAGTTTAAAGACCAAGCTGACAAGTGTCCTATAAATCAAATAACTGAAATGATTTATTATAGTCTTATATTTTTGCACCTGTCCCTGTCTTATTTAAAAGTCTATTTGCAGACAGAAGAACTAGGTTTCCTTATTGCCCAAATTATTTTAGCACACTGCCCAGAAAATACTTTCCAGCATAGACATTTCTATTTGGGGGAGTGGGGGTTGCAAAATTTTATGAGCATAATCTGAAATGATAATTGTTTCATATGTATTTGTGCACACCTGCACACACACACGTGCATGCACACGCATGCACGCATATGCACACACACATGCATGCACATATGTAAGCTACACACACAAACACACATATGTAAGCTGCACACACAGAAGAGAATAACCAATTTATTTTTGAAGCTACACAAACTCTAACAACACGCAAACTGTCTGGCTGTTCTACTCCACTGAGGATGTTATATGATTATATGGTATTCAGTGCGTCACATTGTAGCCACAGTCATCCTGCACTGAGGTGTGCCATCTACGGGAATCACAGTCTCGCTACATCTTTACATTCAGCATCCCTATTGGTGTAAACAGATGTGCAGTAATGATGGGTGGGAGGGTTTCCCCAATAAGGGAGGGGTGAAGTGAGAAGAGAAGTATAGTAACTTCATTGTCATGTAGGAAGGAAGGAAGGAAGGGATGGGAAGAAGAAGAGGGGGAGGGAAAAGACACACTTACCACTAGTGCCATATTTGTTCACTTGTGTTCATAAACAAAATAACCATCCTGCACGTGTAAAATGTAAACATGTAGGTAGTCACATTACCATCTGTGGAATAGTAATTGCATGGCGTATAATTGTAAACATTGCAACATAATACCAATATTCTGTCTCAAATTTTGGGGAGAAATTAAGTTGGAATTTGTTATGTTTGTACATAATTGTGACTTAACAATATTTACAGGAGTACAAAAATTTTGTGTGGCCTATACTTGAAGTATTAATTATTTCTAATTTTTCATTATAAGCTTTAGGTGCGGCGTATACATGCATATGGCCTACACACGCCAAAATACAGTATATATGGTATTTTGTGTTGTTATATTCTTGTTTAAGAAAGCTGACATTTTTCTAATGTATTATTTTCAGTAATACAGTACAGAAATAGTAATACTTTATTTGAAAATTATCATTATGCTTAAAATAAAATTTAATAAGGTTAGAAGTTGTATAGTACTAATGTACATTTCAAACCCTCATCTACTGAAATTCTGGATGTATGGAAATTGACGGCCACCTGAAAAACCGTAGATCGGGAGTTAACTGTATTCACATTTAAAAAATTTTTTAGCTCCAACTTCAAAGCGGTGTACCCCCACTTTTAGGAAGTATTTTAGATCATTGGTTGTGCTATGTTTTCAAATTATTTTTTCATATGTAGTATGCAGGCGGAGTTTGTCAAATACAAACTCATCGTGTATAATACTGCAAGTATGTTAACTAATTTACACAAGTTTTTTATCAACTTAATGTAACTCCACCCTACTGGTTGATGAAGAGTTGCAATTCTCTTTCATTCTTCTTGTATTGTACTTTAGGTCCTTTCTCTTACTCTCCTGCATCCAGTAAGGGTTTGTTTGTGTTCTCCTAATGTAACTAAAACAACTGACAGAACGGAATGCCTGTGATCAAAAACACCGCCAGAATTGAATGCTAAGTAGAAAATTTAATGTCAAGTGTTACACTATCAATTTTTGAAGAAGCAAAGAAAAATGCATTACAGCCTATGTATCCTTTTATATCACAGAACTGGATGCCAGGTAGGGCAAATACAAAATTTCTCCCAGCGCTGTATTTTGTCACTACGTTGCATAATAGGGGTGTGCGAATGTGACTTTTTTCTCACGAAATGGAAATGAAAGATGTGTTATGAACTTTCATGAAACTGAAACGAAAATGAAAAAATTATATCATTAAGGCTCAGCCTTAATGAAAGCTTAATGAATTTCCTAACATTATAGCAGGTTATTCATTATAAAAAATTCAATGGAAAATTGAAACACAAATATGTAGGATATTGAGTATTTACCAAAGTGGATTTTTCCTACATTTAAATTTTCATTTTATGTAGTTATTTTAGTTATAAAATAATGAAAACAAACAAGATTATTTACAGGCAAAAATTTTCTTTGCTGGTGCACGTAATGAATATTCATTAAATACCCTAAAATTCATCGAAATCGAGGATTTTCGTTTTGTCACCACTTTTGATAACCAAATTTTGTGCCGAAACGAAAATGAAAGCTGTCATTTTTCATTTTTGTTTCGTTATACCGAATATTCGCACAACCCTATTGCATAGCCTTATAATTGTATTAGTTTCTGTATCACAGCTGTATAGTGCCAATAAAGTGGAGTGGAGAGATTTTGGCTGTTCTTTACAACGGGATCTTGAGAGTTAATGAGGGTGAAGCGAGGTATGGAGCAAGGCCGGTATGCAAGGGAGCAGGGGAAATAGGAGATCCCTGAGAAAACTCGCAGACCAGTGCCATTTTCTAGCATAATTCCCATGTGTGAAAATCAGGAAGTGACCCTTCCGGGAATCGAACCCTGTTTTACTTTGTGGAGGGTTGTTGTAGTCTGACCACAACACCGCGGCCCCCCGTCAATAAGGTACCAGTAGCGCAGGCTTGTCGTTTTAACTGATTTTTATCAGTTTTTATGGATTTTTAACATTATAGTAAAGGTGTTTTTTTTTTAATTTAGATATATATATATATATATATATATAATAATTCTTCTGTGCGTGTGTATGTCACTGAACTCCTCCTAAACGGCTGGACCGATTTTGATGAAATTTTTTGTGTGTGTTCAAGTGGATTCGAGAATGGTTTAGATTCACAATTCGGTCCACTACAAAATGTTTTTTTAATAAATTTTTTATTTATAAGTTATTGTTGATCTTGGAAAGTTTTACATTGTATCCGGCAGACAGCGCTGCGATCGCGGTGTCGAATATCCAAAAATATTTCATTTTACTTCCAGTTTGTCCCGATAGTGGCGCTGCGATCAGATTCAGGAGAATTTCGTAACTTTGTGTTGTTATTGTGTTAAAATAAATCGCGTGCTAATTGAAATATTACATTCAGATGTAATTAGTGTGTGAAGGGGTTTGAAGTGTAAATAAAAACTATACAGTGTGCAAATTCGGTGCGGTATTGAAGTGAGTATTTTACATAAATTCCTATCAAATTTACACGTGCGTTGATTAACAATCATCCTAACCTACAAATTTATGCCCCTCAAGGATTAACCAAAAATATTGTACATTCAATGGCATTACGATAAATTTAATTTTTGTACATTAAAAAAATATACCTGTTATAAAAATAGCTCGAGTTTTATCTTTTTTACCCTTTAATTAAAACAAGTTTAAGTTTCTATTCAACATAGCTTCTATATTCAACTTAGCTCATAGTGTATACATATTCACACGCAATCGATAGGTCGAATTGTGGTAACTGTACATGTGATGACGTCAGGTATTGTAATAACTTTTTTTATAAAAATTTTCATCAGAACGGTCCAGATTCTTACAACTTATTAAAAACAGTTTTAAATTTTCGGATTTAAGACATATGTACAGGACAACGTATACAGTTATCTACATATTTCTGTTCCTGGCTGTATGATCGGTCACATGCAAAGGCCAAGGCCATTATTGAAAAGAACCTTTGCCGCAAATTGCCTTTTTTATGCAAGCAATCTGAATTTGGTGACTGTGTTTTGCATTTGGCATTGATATCACAATGGTGCGGAAACGAAAATTATCGCAGATACGGTTGTGTTAAACGAAAGTATAGGTGTGAGTGGAGAAAAGAATTACCATGGTTTGTACATTACAAACCAAAACAACTACATTAAATATGTAAACGTCTTTCATGTCCAATTTCTTCTGTAATTTGCAATTTTTTTTAATTCCAAGGATTTTACAGGATTTGACCCAATGATTCCAGAGTTTTTATATGCAGAAACCAGGATTTCAGCATCAGGGATGGTGGCAGCCCTGCGGTAGCGACATCTCCAGCAGCTGTATCTCATATCTTCACGCTGCGGCCAATGCACAGTATTCCTGCTGGCCCTAGTTTGGCTGAACTTATTGCTGTGTGCCATTGCAGCTGATGCAGTGCAGCACTGCTCTAGCGAAGGAGAACATTGAGGCATCTGTCATACAAAACATCCAAAGGGAAATGCTACGGAAAGTTGTGCAATTTGCTCACGTCAAAGTTGTCACAGTACTTAGCAGTTAACATCTTTACTCAGGAATAACGCCTGTCCCCATATAACTCCCTCCACATCAGGAGAAAATTAATAACCAATTTTCTGCTTCTATCAGTAGTCCGTGCTGCCAACCTTAGCTTGACTGTGGTAGGAATGGTCATGTTAGCCACTTGGCATTGATAAAAGCAATGTAGGAAAGTATTATGGGGTACGGGGGTGTAATGAGAGGGTGGCATTTATCCTGGTCCATTAGCACAAGGCCAGGCAAGCGGACAAGCAGTGACATTTAAGGTTTTTGTTGAAGTGTTTAATGTTTTTCATAGACAAGTAACTTTTTAAACAGTGCTAACTACAGTAACAAAGAAATATGACAAGCTCACCATATTCAAACATATTTACACTGAGAGTAAGGCTTCGTGAGTTAAGTGGCTTTTTATGTTTAGACATCTTGTCTGATTGTATGTATTTGTGTCATTCGCAACCTGTACCCGTTTACTGAACAGCTTCTCTTTGGTTCCGTTATTGATTGATTGGCACTTCCAGGTAGCAGCAGTGCTGCTATGCTGCTAGGAAAAACTGCCTAAGTCTCAAATGTGATGCCCCTCTTATTTCCAAGGTGCCAATTTAAGACTGTTAATTGGCGGGGGGGGGGGGGGGTCGTGTACATTTATTTTTAGTAAATATAATAATTGCCCTAGATCTGGTTGTTTTTCCTGCCTCTAGTATAAATTCAGTTGACATCTGTGGCCTTACAATAAGACAGTCAATAGAGGAGTTATTGACATATACTTTTCATATTAACATAGTTGCCAATGTCAGTAATAGACATACCACTATTTTGATGTACAACTTAATTGTTAATTTTTATATATCATATTTGTGTGTACCAAATGAATTCCATAGATAGTCTCATGATTTCATTTCATATTACAGTTTTAACTAGATTTTCATGAATCACTTTTAGAATGTTGATACGTATTTAACTTTAATGTCAAAGTGACATTTACAGTAACGATACCTTCCAGCATGCATCTTGTCTTGTTTGCTTGATTGCCAATGCCAAAGCTCTGTTAATAGTTATACATATGTTCAGAATGTTGTGTATGATTTATCAGGAAGAGACATGGAAGAAATGTAGATTACCAACGTGAAAATACATAATTAGAAATGCATGTTATGTTTTACATATTATTTTGTTGAGTGTGTGAAGTTATATTTGTAAGTTTCATTATAAAATCATGTAAAGAGTATTTTTTTATGCGAAGAATTTTCGATGTATAAAATTGTAGCCATAAATATAAACACTAAATTGTATAAATTGTGTAAAAGTTTTGTAATATTTACTTTTTGTGTACAGTTAACTTCCATTTGAATATATCAGTAGATCACCACTATTGCTGTGCCTCATTTACACCTAGTTAGCCTAATTGGATAGTGCTGTTCTAACATTTGTAAGAAAATCCAGAAATACGTGATTGACATTATTAGTGTACACTACACAAGTCATTAACGTGCTACATTGTTACAGGTGGTTTGGAAGTGCACACCAGCAAGCAGTGATCTTAGTGTTATGTGAAGTTCAAAGACGAACATTAACAGGTTTTTTTACTTCAAGCTGTATACGTTATGAGTTTGCACCATTTCACTACAACAGGGAATGAAGCTTGCTTGTAAGGTGTGAACTCTCAAATGTTTTACCAACAATAAAAAGTATTTTCTAAAATCGTATTTTATGTATATATTTTGGTATTTTAGGAAGATTAGGGGCAAAGAAAAACATGCTACTGTCTATAAAGTTGTACACAATTGGATTCAAGTTTTCATCCATAAAAGTTGATGGATGTCTTTGTGTAAGACAAAAACAAGGTAAGCATTTGCACTTTTACGTCATTTAGTGTTGTTGTCACTGATCCAAATACGTACAACATGACCAGAATATCAAAGAAGGTGATATGAAAGACAGCTAACAGTGTGTACTCTGTTGCAGGTGAGGTGTACTACATTCGTAGTAAAAAGGGCCTGCCTCTGCTGGTGTACAACAACTTCATATACTGCATGTCACACCGGCTGGGTGACCGCAAGTACTGGAAATGTATTGACAGTCGCAACATCAAGTGCCGGGCACGCATCATCACCCACAGTGACACCTTGTTCAATGTGAAACAAGTACCACACTGCCACGCCACCCACCAGGAAGAGATCCATAGGCGAACCAACGTACAAGGATATGCTGTCTCTCCTTGGGGACAAGAGCATGTTCTGCAAAGCTCTTCCTTAAAATTATATGACTAGAGACCTGGAAATATTACAAATTTTTCTGGCAGTAGACTAGAGCTCACAGGATGTTGTACACTTCTGCGAGTTACATTTGTTCATTGGCTGCATCTCTTAAGTGGTCTATATGTGATTTGATCACATGGCTTCCAGGTTGTCTGTCATTGGCTCGTTGACCACCAGGGCATGTCAAATTTCTGTCTGATGACAAAGGTCCACAATTGTATTATCATTTGAAGTTTAGCCTGACCCTAAATGAATCTGCGAAATTTATGCATCACTTAATATGACACCTTAAATATCATAACTTTTGTGGACTTTCTGAATAAATACATGAAAGAACAATCTTAAAAGTATTTAATCTTTAGTTTGGGCAGAAAGTGATTATACTTGAAAGTTAGATATGAATTGTATTGTTTTGTATTTATAATATTAATGCTGCTCCCATTTTGTGATGGCTTTAAAGGGACTGGACTGTGCTTTTTAAATATGTGGTCATGTTTTTCTGACGTACTGTAATGAGCTCTATTAGTCATCCTTTTTGCAGGAGAGTAGGAAGCTATATAGTCCTTGTGACTACGTGGAACAGCATAGAGGATTGGCAGTATGGTGATTGATTTGGACAGGCGAAAATGCCATCCCATCTATGCTAATGACTGGATGCTTCACAGGATGGGAGTAGAGATAGGTGGTGTGACTTTTGAGATGGTTTGGTTCCCAGGAATGAAGGGGCATGGTCTGATACTACTGGTAGGCCTGTTTCAGTAGATGTCCTGATGAGTGTGATCATGATCAGGATGTGAAGGTCTCTTCTCAGGTGTTGCCTTGTTAGTTTTGGGACGTGGATGAAGCTGCGAGTGTCTGTTGTTCCCGGTTGGCGTTGCCACTTCTGACAACTTGACACACATCATCTGACCCCAGTAGAATTATTGATAAATGTTTTAAATAATATATGTAATGTGTAAAAGTCAGTTTTACACATCAGTCAACATTTTCTCTGAAAATATGCAACAAAATTTAACTTGCAATTTAGTCATAATTCAGTGTGATTCGAATGTTTGATTTAATCAGCTTTAAAACTGACAACACCAAAACACACTGATAGAAAGGTTCTGTAACTTACACGTCCATGAACGCACTTGTTAATGCCACTTATCTGCATGAATTCATGAATTATAACTATCTGTTGTTATTTGGGTTTAGAATATTGGAGTAAATACACCTGGAATCACGAAAGTTATAACTTACTGACACTTTTTTTAGTAAAAATAATTTTATTTTCAAAGAAGTCAGATATAGGATGTACGACGTCCCATATTTTTTCTATACAGATAGTTCTTTTAGCTGCAGGATATGGGAAATTTTGTACAATACAGGACAGTTGGCAACCCTACTGTTATGCCTTGCGTAACGAGCTGTGTGCAGTCAGGTCATTAATCAGCACTCTTGGAACTAATCATAGATCCTTCTGTTCTCACTGCTCCTGGTACTGAGTTTGACTAGCATGAGAGTTGAATGTTGTGTAGAAGAAAAGAGGGATGTGTCATGCATCAAGATGCTCATCAACAATTTTTTTTTATACAAAGTTTGGGAATTTATGTATTATGGCCATTGAGCCAAGCACATATCTGCTGATGTACTTGTAGAGCTTTACAAATGAGGCTTTGCCTATACCTGCTTGAAATATGAAACATGGGAATTTTAAAATTATTGTTACCAGTTAGTCAGTTCTGCACGTCTTCATGTGTTACTCTGGTGGATGTTTCACATAACACTGTAAATAAGTGGGCAATGCACAGAATTTATTTAAGAGCATGCTAATTATAGACTATTGTGCCATCTTTAGAATATATAATTTATTTATTGTAAGGTAGATGGCTGTCGTTTGTTTTGAATATCAAGTCTGTCTTTCAAGTGTTTTTTTGTTTATCATGCCAGTGTTCTTTCTTATGTCAGTTGCCTTAAGTCTTGAGTTATATCTTGTATTGATAATCTTGCCTTCCATTAAGGCAATCCGGGTTCAATCCCCGGCCAGGTCACTCCGGATTTTCGCATGTGGGAATCGTGCCTGACAATGCCGTTGGTTGGTGGGTCTTCTCAGGGATCTTCCGTTTTCCCCGCTCTTTCATCCCGGTGCTGCTCCATATTCACCTGAATCACCCTCATTGGCTCTCTCAAGACCTCAATGTTAAGAGCCATCCAAATCTCTCACTTTTATGGATAATATACATTCCACAAGTGTGTTAGTACATTTTAGAGTGAATTTGGCACTTACATTGTGAAATGTATATTTTTGTTAAAGGCTGTTCATGATAAAGTGAGCACTTTTGAAATCAACCTTAGAAATAAGTCACTGCTTCTACCTGCATGTATTTTAATGGGTGCCCTGAGTGACATACACCCAGTAAAGTTGGTAGTGATGGATGGGAAGTAGTTCTGTATCTTAACGTTGAATAAAAAGTGTTAGGTACCATTTCTGATCATTTAAATTATTTATTTCACTTTGTGTTATTTTTAATGCATCAAAGTGTAAAAGTGACCATATTTGTAAACTATTGACTTTCATAATAATTCACAGTTTCACTTGGCAGACGCATGAATAAAGTGATGAAGCCCATGACAATGTTAATCTTACATAAGACGGAAGAATACACAACGTGCATACAAGTAGAACTTAAGCAGGGTTTTTGAAAGTTCTCGTTTTGCTGTGAACAGCCTATAACAAGTATAATGGAAAGTAATACAGTTTGTATAACTTATGTAATCAAACAATGACTGAAGTTGTCACGTGACAAGATGATAATTATTAATGTAAAACTTTTGTTGTATTAGTCCATGGAGAGTGGTTTTACAATCATACTGAAAGCATTTTCAGGTTATGCGAACCGCAAGTAGTATTTGAGCGTAATTCCATTGAATGTAATAATTCTGTCATCTTTTTATATGTGTGTACTCTGCAAAGATGTCAAAGCGTGGGAAAAAATATTTTTGGCTTCAATTTTGGCTGTGCAAATATGGATGAAATAATGTAGAAGTGAGCTGTTACATACAAATTCTTAAAAGCTGTTAATGTTTTATGTATTTTTGATTTAATAAATTGTGCACCCCCAGCATTATTATATGTTACAAATTCATGGTGCACCACTCTGGCAAAATACTTGCAAAGTTGATAAAAACTGTGGCCGTTATTTGATTTTTGTAAAGATCTAAAGACAAAATACATGCACATGTGAATTTATTATCACAAATTACTGTCTCCAATAAACAGTTTTCACAAAATGGTGTTGATTAACGTGTGCTTAGCTGAAATGTAAAATGATACAAGATACTGATAAACTCCCAAGATCAGTAAAGAATGTAAAGTTTAGTAACTTTGAGTAATTGCTATGGCCAGGACTACCTACCAAGTTGGGTCACTATATATGATCAAGTTTGGGAAAAAAATTTAGGGGGCAAAAATTGGCAACAAAAATCTGTTGCATACTTCTAAAACCCATAGCATATTCTGTGAGAATTTGTCCATAAATACATCCTTTATCACCAGACATGTTTGAAGTTCGAAAGGGAATTTTAAGTGTGTGTAATGTTGAAATGAAAATTTTTCACCGTGTTTTATCATGAGGTACTGACATATGTTGTTTCAGCATACATTTCCCATGTGTTTTGTTTCTTTCCCTTTGTGATTCTCAGATCACATCTTGAGATTATGTGATACCTATACTAGTGTGTGTCACCACAGACCCATTATAATATTTATTCGGTATATGTTTACCATTCCTCGTTATAATGTATGTTTAACGTGTAATTTTTAATTTAATGTGAATTGTGTTTTGAGCGTTGTTCAGGGGTTAATCATTTTTCCTCATGATACTGTTTAATGTTTAATTTAATGTGAAATGTGTTTCGAAGTATTGATCAGGGGTGAATATTTTTTCCACCGTGCTACTCGCAGGAATTAGCTATAGGTTGAGACGAAATGATTTACTCAGTGTCATTAACTTTTTCCAAATATTTGCGCTAAAGTGACTTAATTATATGCACGGGCAGTAATTGAATATTTTTACATAGGCCTAATTTTAAAACTTTACTTATATATAAAAATTTACTTCATCACTGGATTAGGGCATTTTGCTGTGATAAAATGCTGCACCCAAAAGTTTATGCAACCTTTTACTTTTACGTGTAAAGAAATTTTGTTTACGTACTACAAACATGAAATTTTTAGAAATTATTGTATTTGAGCCTTTTTATTGTGATTGCAACTCCTTGCATACCTTCATGTATTGCCATTTTTAGGAATGATAAACCACAAAATTATGCTTTTAAATGCAGTTACTATGCAAAGCTATAATAATATTGTAGAAAGGTACTTTACAAGTTGTATTATGTCCCTGTGGTAAGAGACCTGTGGATTAAAAACATTAATATTGGCGAGAGAAATACCATAAAAGTGTTGGCAGCAGGAACATCAGAGAAAAATAGTTAAAAACAGAGTTGTAATTTATGTAGCCAGATTGCAAGGATGAAATAGTTTGAATGGAAAAGAAAGGTTTCATGGGAAAATAATGGGTACAAGGTAAAAAGGAAGAGACCATAGTGAAGGCCGACAAATAAATAAGGATAAAACGGAAGAGGATGAAATTAAGTTAGACTTAAGGATTGGGGGATGTTATTCCTTGTCATGAGTGCATTGTTTGTCATACAGCTGTAACTGTAAAATTTTGAAATAATTTCATTCTCAAAAAATCTAAACATTGGCTAGTTTCCATATTATAAATTTCTGTTAATATAATTTCCTCTGTCACTGAAATTATTATATTGGTTGTGATACAGTTAGTGTATGTTGTATAAAAAACTGATCAGCAAGAGAAATCTTGGAAGAAAAAATGTTGTTTTCTCCAGGAGTTATAAACCATTCATTTTGAAGTATTTAAATTGTACGGAACTTAACCGTTATCATCAGTACTCGTGTAAAATAGGGTCCCCAAATCATGACAGTGCCATCCATGATTACAAACTGGTGGTCCCAGTTGTTGAGTGTTTAGTGCATGTGATGTGAAGTAGATTCCTTTATAAACAAACCATCCACATACACATTGTCGTGATCATGATCATAATTTATTAGAAACAATTGTTTTATTAAGTTTATAAACTATTTGACTGGTTGCGTTGAAGAAGGAAATAAAAATGTATTTAACTGAAACATGTGTACTAACTATGGACACACGTTATGTTGACATGCTGGGCAAGCTGTGTGAGATTTGGAAGTGTAGCCAAAAGTTATGGTGTTGCAGGTGTTGTGGTTCAGTTTGTGCCTGGGCTGAGGAACAAGCCACAAGCCATCCACAACGGCTACCTTTACAACATCTACCATGAGAACCAGTCGACGAGGTTCTGGCGGTGCTCCAGGTACTACAAGCAATGCCACGCCCGCATTGCAACCACCGGCAACCATCTCGTCAACAGAAGCTTGGACGGCCACAACCACCTGCGTATGCCGCAAGCAGTCATCGACGGCAAGCTTAGCCAGCTTCTTGTGCTTCAAAACCCACTGTTCGCAGCCAACGCACTTGACCAGCAATAACTGCACTGAATGTTTCACATCGTGATGCATGATTGCGGTGGGTAACCACCTGTTTGTGGCAACCTATACATGTGTAACGTGGGGAATCTCAAAACACTAAGCTGAGCCAGCTAATTCTGCTCAACCCTCTGCTCTCCAGTAACATACTTGACCCAAGCAATTTGCCAGGAATGCTACATTTAACTATGTCCATCTTAATTAATTGAATCTGAGGATCTTTTGAGTATCAGGGAGGAGTCACAGAAAGCAAGTGTTGTTTTCAAGAATTTAGGCTGAAGAAGCAGCAAACTATCTATATAGTAATTGTACTGTTATTTGTTTTTATAAATATGTAAAGGGTTAGCCTGTTATCATGTGGCATCCACTAGGCATCACCTTTGTATGATTTTTTTAAATTAAGCGTGCACCTCAGAGAGTCTGCCCTGTGTGCAGAAACTCTTTTTTGGGGCAGTACAGACTAAGTAAACAAAAATTAATGAGCTTACCCAGGACTGCAACCAGAGAACTTCTGCTTGTGACAAGCAGCAGTTCGCACCACGTATTTATTAACTGTTCATAAAAAATTAGTTTTTCTTTTTGGTTATTCCTTTTAGTTTTGCTTATCCTTTGTTAATAAGCTAGAGCAATTGTGGGAAATTTAAAGGAGAATGATAGAAATTTTTAAGTGCTTGTATTGTATTTGTCATGGACAAGTCATAATTTTTTTATTAATTTCATAGGAATATCTTAGCATAGTTTTGCCCATGTTGTTAGGGTTGGTACATCTAAGTTAGACTACTTAATGAATTGTACTGAATTTCAGTTAGCATGTTGTTAAATTTTGAAAGCTGTATTTACTTTCAGTGATGACAGATATTGTATATTAACTACTATTATCTTCTAGTAACACAATTGGTTTTCAAGCAAGGTTTCTGTTGTCCGATTTTTTGTATTTTGGCACATAACAATGCTTAAGGAATGTCAATGTTATGAAAATTTTCACAGTAGCTTCCACTATGGCATTAAAATTTTATGTTAAAAGGGAAATTTAATATTTTAATGAAGATATTACTCTTAATGCATATTTTATTTTATGTCTATTTTAGAGTTTAAATAAAACGTGTTGATATTTTTTTAAAAAATGAATGTGTCTTATTTAACCTTTTGAGTACAAAGTAGAGTGATTTATAGTTGATATTTTTACATACTCTCAATTATCATTGAAGTTAAATACAGTAAAGTCCCATTATAGTGAGATGTCACAGTTCCAGGTTCGATCCTCGGTATAAATGTGTCCGCGCTGTGTCCGAATTAGAGCAATTTTGTTCCCCAGTAGGGCCTGCTACTTAAAAATTGCCCTAAGACTGCTTTTAAATTGTGTTCAAACCACCATAACGTAAAAATATCCTGTTATATGATTACTGATTGCGTGGCAATGAGAGGAAAATCTGACCGTGCCATGTAAGTATAGCCACTCAGCCTACAATCAATTGCTCGGCCAACGCAGCATTGTCCCACAATCACTTACTCGACTGCCGAAGCACTGCCCTGTAAAGCGATAACTCCCGTCACAGCACCGCACGACCGCCTCAAACCAAATACCCGTATTTACTGGCATAATTCTAGCACCTATTTTACAGGATTTTAGTGCAAAAAATTAAGGTGCGTTAATTATGCAAGGAATCATCAAGACACATGCATGTAAACATTAAAATTGGGTCTACTGTAAGTAATCCCTTACCAACCGCGGGAGATACGTTTTTTAAAAACGCAGCACTTTTTTTATTGATAATAGATATGAAGATACATATTCAAAATTAAATCACTCGTGTTGGGACTAACAGTGAAAACATTGCCGTGTGCATGTAGCTTGGCAAGCGCCCAGATCCTCTGCAGCGTGGCCAGGCAAGCTCCTAGGTCCTCGGTAGCGTGGCCAGGCAAGTGTCTAGATCCTCTGTAGTGTGGTCTGGTGCGGCATCTTGCCACTGTTGCTCAGCCCTAGATCCTTGGGTGGGGCAGCTGTCGGTTGGTCGCTACACGATTATTCTGGCAGGCAGTGGCTGCCTGCTACCCGTCACTGCCGTCGTTACAGGCCTGGTATTGGGAAAACATGTCATGCATGTTAAACTCTGAAACAATGAATTTTCGGTCTGCTTCTGTATTGCTGTGTTCCTCTGCATATGCAATTACCTGAAGTATAAATGCAGCAGTTTGTCTGGCATATTTACCTATTATGCATTTGTACTAAACAAAAATTAATATAAATGTAAACTATTCTCTTTGCATTAAAAACCACCCGCATATAAATGAACGCAGTGACTGATTTTGTTTACATGCTTACAGTGAAAGCATGGCAGCCAGAAATCGATAACTGGACCACTGACCTTGAAGTGTCAGTGACCTGGCGCGATCGAACAAAGCGTGCTCCCGTTAGCATTATATGCCTCATTGAGAGAAACACGCTGCGTGAAATATTAAAGGAAAAATTTTTTCCCCCTAATTCGGCACCATAAAAATGGGTGCATGAATTGTGCCAGTGTGAGAATTATGCCAGTAAATACTAGTCACTGGAAAATTATACGTTTTCAACTAACAAAATCTGCATGGTGTGAGACTTACTCAAAATCGGCAAAAATTCAAGAAAACTGTATAAAATGGATTAAAATTAAGTTTGTTATAGCACAGCAATAAAATGTAGTTGTAGTTGTGTCCCTATCATTAATTAGTATTCCACAGTATGGAAAAAACTGGCGAAAATCTGTTAATATATAGCTATATTCAATTCCAGCTATCGCTTGGACTGTTACGTTGAAATTAAATTTGTTTTCATTTAACAATAACGTTCGACCCACAGAAGCCAAGTTGTTTGAAACCAAATACAGTTGACAGCACAATGACTGTGAACGACTGGAAAAGCAGAACTAGTTCATGAAAACGTTGTCAAGGTATAAAGGGCGGTATTCTATTTATAGAACAATGCACCTGGTTTGTGAGAGAAGAAGAAAGTGACACATGAGAGTGGCACACGGTACTTTGGGAAACTAGGGGGCTGGACGAGGGAGTGGAGTTACAACAGACCGATAACAAAAGAGCACTTCACACAGTCACGAGTCCCGCCGCAAGCCTGCTTCACACGATCTCACTGCACATGTTTCAACTCGTAAAATTACAATTTTTCATGGAATATTTTTGCAATTTTTTGACGATTCCTCAAGAAGACCTCATAATACCCGTGTTCTTGCAGTCGTTGTGCTCACTACAACAGGATTCTACTGTACATTGTGGTTTACATCATGTAAATGTCAGGTATTAATATTGGAGGAAAAAATCATATAAATCTAAGTTCATATAAACAAAATGGTTCTCCGTAATTGGTTGCAGGAATTGAAAGCACATAAATGTGTCAATGTAACTGGAAATTTCTAATATTTACATCTCTATATGTTAATTATTTTTGTGGTTTAATGTTTAGTAATAAATGGATTGTGGAAACTGCCTTGGCCTGTAGTTAAGAATCATCCCAAAGTTTGGCTGGAGTGATTTTGGGAAACCACGGGAAAACTGAACTCGGGATGCCTGAGTGAGTGTGAATCAAAGCACAGACTCTTCTGAATGTAATTCCCTGTATTACAAGTGCACCACATCGCTTCATTATCTATGAACTGAATTCCTTTTTAATAATAGCCATTTGTATATGAACAACATAAAAAAACATTAGTTTGTTCATAGTGCAATAAAGTACATTTGATAACTTATTTCCAGGTACATACATCCGTACTGGGAATGATATAGTAATGCAGAGTTTGAACTTTAGTATGCATGTCGGCTGACTCCATGTACTTGGAACAGTTTGAATTATGTTATAATAACCTAAATATTTATAACACTATTTAAAATCCTTGGATGATTCTCACAGTATACGTGGCAACTTAACTGTCAGTTGAAGTGGGTCTCTCAATATGGAAATCCACATCTTTGTCAAATGTGGTTTGTGTAACCAAAAATTGAACTTTGTGGGAAAGGGGAAGTTTCCTCAGCACATCTATAAGTTGTACATATTCATCATGAGCTGAATGCAGAATTTTGGAACTACAGCGTTACCTGCCAACTTACATCTGACATTGTTACTACCGAAACTGACCCAATTACTGCTTCTTTATCGATTCATGTTCTCTCTAGAACACAGACGTACAGTAGCACATTTCTTGCTTTTTTTTTTGCCCATTTAATATGCTTTCTGTAATATTGCATAGTAAGAAAATATATTAAGACATATGCTTTTTGTTTTACATAGCGGAGCATATCTCATTATCTTTCATGTAATGCGATAGGGTGACCCACCATATGATATTTTAAATACAAAATAAGTTTGATGGTTTTAATAAAAATATTTTATGGCAGCTTCAATTTTTCATTCATAGATATAAGTATATAAGAGCTGTCCAAATCTCTTCACTCTCTCAGCACTTTTTAATCAAACCTTTGAAAAATCACCGCATATTTGACGTGATTGTTGTTTCTGAATTTGTCATATATCACAAGCATTTTATACATGTGTTAACATAACAGTAATTTTTTTTTGTTTGTTAAATTGAACTTTTACTCATATTTAATGTATAAATTATAATATTTCAGTTATAGTTAACATAATGAAAACCTGTGATTGGTGTGATTCTATTGCCTAGTAAGAAATTATTATGCAAAACATTATTACACTGAGTGCACACAAATGTGGTGCATTGTGGTTCGAACAATTTGAATTGTTTGCTTGATTACAAAATTTATTTTTTTAGAAATTAATTAATTTAAGCTTTTTATTATATGAGAATTCACAAAATTATGCTGTAAAATGCAGTTACTGTGCAAAGCTACAATCATATTGTAGACACGTACTTTACAGGGTGCATTATCTTCGTGTGGTAAGCTCGCAGATTTAGACATACTGCCGGACATATCTACTCGTATGTAGCTACCCCAATGTTGGTTTGGGTTTCCTTTGTTCCTGGATGACCGGCCTCGGGGTGATCATGCTGGTGTCTGCAAATGTCAGCTCGTAGGTTCTTGGGGACCCATATTCTCCATTTGGCCACAAGTTGGTCCTTTTGGGACCACATGATGATGTCCCTCAGTTCGAACCACTTGGGTTGTTTTTGAAGGAGGTTCTGAATTTTCGGATCTTGCTGCTGATGGAAAGCTATTCGGCTCTGGCTGAGTTGCTGTTGTAACAGCTTTGTGTGTTCCTCTGGGCTTCGGTCTGGAAGTGGAGCTGGATTCATCCTTTCCCATCCTTCATCAACTTTGGTGCCTCCATCTAGATCTGGCTGGTGGGATATGGCATCTGGAAGATCGTTGGTCTTGCCCGGTTAGTGCTGAACCTCGTAGTCAACTTTGGTCAAGAACATGTTCCACTGCCCGAGCTTGGCTTTGGCATTACTGAACTCACATAGCCATTCAAGAGCTTTGCTGTTGGTCCATATGACAAAGTGGTTGCCTTCCAGTTAATACCTATATTTTGGGACTGCCCAGATAACGGCTAGGCACTCTTGTTCATTTATGTGATACCACTGCTCGGTGCATTCTGCCTTCTGCTAGCATACGCTATCACCTGGGGTTGTCTGTCAGGGCTCTTTTGATAGAGATCAGCTCAGGCAGTTCTGGCAAGCATTGGTTGGAAGTATCAGTGGGCTCCCCTTCAGGCCGGTGGAGCTGCTTGATATTCCAGAAGTTTGCCTTTTTAGGGCATGAAAGGTGCTCTGGTCCCCACTGCCACCGGGCATCCATGGGTAATGGGTTGCAAAGGTTCCATGTGGCTGGCTATATGGGGTAAAAAATCCCTGAGCCAGTTACACTGTCCGAGGAAGTGGTGCAATTGTTTCTTGTTGGCAGATTCTTCTGCTTCCTCGATAGTCCTTATTGAACTGGCTTGTGGGTAATTTCCCTCGAGAGTCACCACATGACCCAGGTAGTCAATGGAGGATTTCCCGAAGTGGCTTTTTGAAAGTTAAAATGTCATCCCATGTAACTGTAGGATTAGTTGGAGATGACCGAGGGGCTCTTCCCAAGACTTTGAGTATATTATGATGTCATCCAGGTAGGAAAAGCAGAACTTGCCTCCGTATCCTGTGAACACCTCGGCCGATACGAGTCATTAGAACATGGTTGGTGCATTTTTCAGGCCGAATGGCATGACTCAGAATTGGAAGATGTCTCCCTCCGGGGTGGTAAAGGCTGCGTATTTTCTGCTGTCTGGATGTACCACAATCTGCCAGTACCTTGACTGTATGTCGATGGTACTGAAGATCGTTGCTTCTTCTATATCCCGCAATGTTTGCATTAGATTAATGGTTGGAGGAGCAATTGGTGGGGGGGGGGGTCACATCGTTTAGAGCTGTATAGTTTACACAAAATCGTAGCTCTCCATTTTTCTTGGGGACATACTAAGTGTATGGGGAATCTGAAGGTTCTACAATCCCTTGTTGTTTCATTTCTTCAATTTGGTCCATTATCAGCATGCGTCCTTTGGCTGATACCCTGTAGAGACAGTTGTAGATAGATGCGTTTGTAGTGGGCCATATTTTGTGTTGGATTGTCCATGTTTGACAGTGTGTTTCTCCATGCTTGAAAGCGCTGGCATGTTCGTCTGGAATATTTTTAAATTCCTGGAACTGTGCTTTGGGGAGTTGGTGATTGATATCCTTGGCTTTTATGGCTGGTGGGATGGCTGCATCAGGGCAGTGTTCCCAATTGACTGTTACGCAGTGTTTGTCTTTGTCACACAGGTATACTTTACTTTGGCTGTGATCCATTACGCACTGCTGTTGGTGGACCGGGGTGCCCAAGTATCATGGCTTCGTGAATGTCAATGTCAGGGGAGACTACAAAGTCAGCCGGTTTTGAATGTTTGTAAAGTTTGACTGTGGGAGTGGTCCGGCTGTCGACTTAGGGTGCAGCCACGTTTAGCCATCTTTACTGTATGGGTTTGCGGGCAGAGTGATGCCCTTTGTTGGACTGTGAGGACATCACTCCGCACGAAGTTTCCCGTGGTGGTAGAGTATAGTAAGACGAGTGAGTACTCTTCTTCTATTAATTCCCGCTTAAGGTAGGGGGCTTCAAGTGGTTATAACTCTTTATCTAGGAGTTGTATGATGGGCTTTTGCTGTCCGGTGGGGTAAGCCTGCTTTGCTCACCGGCTGTGGCATTTCCCACCTGCAGATAGGATTTCTTATCGGCTGGTTGCTGCGTAGCGTCCGTCGCTCAGGTTGTGACCCCTTCTCCTGCTCATCCCCGTCCTGTCGGTCTGTGCGGGCAGTCTTTGTTAAAGTGATGTTCTGGACAGAACTAATATTTCAGCAGTTTTGGAGATAGGGGTGGCGGCAAGGGAGGGTTTCTTCTTTGCTCAGATGTCTTCTCTGGTTCTGCAGGCATGCTGATTCTAGGCTGTTTCAGTATAGCCTGTGCCTTGAAGTTACTTTCAGTCTCTTTTTCCTGTTTACTAGCTCATCTACTGTGAGCATGTTGGATATCAGTAGCGAATTTCGGAGTTAGTGTAGCATCATGCGTGTTATGTGGTGCACATAGCTCTCTTCACCTTCGTCCGGGGAAATCCGCCTAAACGTTTGAACTTTCCGTTGGACGAATATTTCTGCTTCCTTGTCGGCAGTTTGTGTATGGCTATTAAATTCAGTGGTGAGATTGGCTATCACTTCCTCGCTAATGAACTGGGCAGTGAGATGGCTACTTAGTTGTCCCCACTCAGTGATAAATTCGCCATATTTCTGCCACCACTCGAAGGTTTTATCGCTAAGCTTTGTTTGCACCCTGCTTATCCATGGTTTTGGCAAAATTTCATTGTTGAAAAATTCTTTTTCACATTTGGTTGTTAATGCAAGCAGGTCCTCATGGACGTCAGGCAAATTTGGGGATTTGGGGTTCCCCTGCGTATCATGTGGTGACGGTATTAACGGCTGGCCCTGGGTTGCTTGGATGGTATTCTGCAGTTCGTCAACATACTTGGCAGTGATATACTAAGCCTGGCCTTGTTCCTCTTTCTTCTGGCCACCCAATACAACTGTTTTGGAACAGTTGAGTACATAGGACGCAGCAGACTATGTTAATTCCATGTCCCGGACATGTCACCCAGCTGGAGAAAGCTGTTTATTTATTTCACGCCTGTCTGTGTACCGATTTTTGCCAATCCACCCCAGGTAGATGTAATGAAATTTGCACTGGCAATGCGCACGCTCTATGTTAGATGTTCCGGTGCCGGGGCAATTGGGTTTATGGCAATGTTCAACAATGATGTTGACTATGTTTACTTAGACTTGCTCGGATTCGTTCACTATTGTATCCGACATAGTGGCTAGGATTCTTGAGCGTCACACAGTGATTTAAGACTCCCCAAAGTCTGGTTGGTTGGCAATTAGCTCCCGGCTAATTCACTTAGGCTAGGTCGCACTGGCCTAGTTTTCCTTAATTACCTCTTGTTATTAAGCTCAAGGACCCCACCTTGAGCACCAGAAAACTCTTTGATTCGTAACTTCCTTTTATACGGAAGGTATGTCACGGCCTAAGTGGTTTTGGTGGGTGTGAGGGGAGACACACTGGGGTGAGTTTGAACTCTAATTACAGAGCGGAACAGGAGCCCGACTAGTGTATAGAGGACAGGTCGTGTGGTTTTCCGGCTGGACACAAAGTCGGGGATGGCAAGTACAATCTTACGTCTAGGTGGAGCCACTCTCACTCATTGCGACTGGTGGCCTGCTGAACCTGCTACGGCACGGGCAGTGATGAGCTGGGGCTGGCACCGGGACCTGATGCTTAGATGGGCAGGTTGACGTCGGCACTGCTGGTTATCCCTGGTGGGTCGGAGAGCTGGTGTCCCCTTATCTAAGGGTTGGCAATACCATAGGGGACTTCCTCACCCCTGAGGGAAGGCCTGGATGATGGTGTGGATTTCTCCATTGTTCTTGGTGGGTGGCTCGAACAGATCTGGAAGGGGGCTGGGAGGATCAGCCTCTCCAGGCGACAGGCGGCCTGAGCTCGTTCCCGGGACTGTGACCGTCAAGTACAGTCAGATTTGAAGTTGAGCCCTTGTTTGTACTTAGAGGTGGTAGCAACCTTTTTCTCCCTTCTTTGAATACCATTTCGATGGCAGTACGGCACGAGGATATAGATTTTTACTACCAGCTCCGTAAAGGTAGAGCAGGTGACTTTCATCCCTATCTAGGTGTACTTCTTTTAATGTAATTAAGACAGACCAAGGTTGTCCCCTATCCCCGGGTCTGGCACCAGAAGCACGGTGGGCACTGAGCGTCGGTTTCGCGATGGTTGACGATCATAATACGTGGATGTGGTCCCCAAGCGGTTAGGCTCTCAGACCCAGGTAGATACTCCCTCCGACACCAGAAGCGTGGTGGACGGAGTATAACCTGTACTGATTGTCTAGCCACTGAGAGGTGAATTCCTATGGTTGTGGCTGTACCTTTCTATACACCGGGGTTTATAGAATGGGTGGCCGTCTAATGTGTGTGTTCTGATGTATCCATGAAGGGGAATTCACAGTCCTGCAGTAGGTTCGGAAAATTGGGTTTAGAAAATATTCCGCGCTCTCCTGCTGTCCCTTGGTGGACCTTATGTCTTACAAGGAAGGTTACAAGCAATGCTGGGAATAATTTTCTAAAGTTGGGTGAAAAGTGTTTATTTCTGTAAGGAAATAAACACGGTGGTTTGTACTTCCTCCTATCAAACAAGATTTGAATGGAAGCTGGCTACGGTAAACAGGTGAAGATGACCTGGTTCTAAATTGGCAAGGTAGGAAGGCTAAGTGGTTATTAGAATAACTTGACTTAACTAACGATATGTGTTGTTTCGAAGGTACCTGAATTTTCGGAACCCGCTGGCCAAAGTTCCAGCTGCTTCATAAGTTGGCGATTAATACTACTAGTGCCATCACTTGGCGCGTTATAGTACTAGGTGGCCTTGACTTGTCATCTCGGCGACTTGGCTGGTAGCTTATTTATTTTTTGGGATGTGAGCATGCGTCTTTTACCGTTGGGTAAACAGTACAATTTTTTGGCGTCTGGAGACTGTACTGTCAATCAAACTCCATTGGGTGTGGCAGGAAGGTTCGCACTGATGAGGTGAAGTTGATTTAAATATGTTGAAAGGATGTCATGCGTCAGGCTTGTTTAAGCATAAGGTACTGACAAACGTTTCAGCATACATTTTCCATGTATTTTTGTTTCCTTTCCCTTTGTGCTTCTCAGATTAGATCTTGAACTTATCTGATACATGGTGTTTGTGACCACAGACCCGCTACAATATATATTCGGTGTGTTTACCATTCCTCATTATAATGTACGTTTAATGTGTAATGTTTAATTTAATGTGAAATGTGTGTAGTGATGTAACTATTCCACTTTTCCTCGATTCTCAAACTTGATGCTGATACCACTCTCGATTCTCGATTCCAAAACTTGTGATTCCTTTAGTTACGGACACTTACTTTACAGAACTAATTAATATATAGAAGGGTGTGAAATTTAATTATTTAAACTAGGCCTATTACTAATATAAATAATATAACACTTGAACAATGATAGCAAATTCATATGAAATTCCCAAAAGTTCAAAAGAGGCATATGAGATAATATTGAAAATGTAGATATATATATATATATATATTTATTTATTGTCCACATAGTTTATTCGAAAATATTTCCAAACCTCATTTGCCGTGTTAAATGTTCACTAACATAATAAATTATTAAAATGTTTGCAAGATTGGCACTTATTGAAAAGCAATCATAGTTAAGAATTTTTAAAGCAGTAATTATTTAAAATTCTCAAATTTTAAAATACAGTATCATTTTGGTTACTTCACAAACAATTTTTCTGGATATGCATAGAAGTTTTAAAAAAAATATTATTTACTTATTTACACTAATAGATTTTAATGCAAAAGAATTATGACATACATAAACTAGACAAGCAGTATCCACGTAATATCAATATCATCTGGATTTTTTTTTTTTTTTTTTAAAGTCTTCTCCAGTTCAGGTCTGTGTTTGTATTAATTTCTTGCACACTGCACACTCCCCTTTGCACTTTTATCTTTACATATAATGTCCAAATGATAGTCATTTTACGGTCTTTTACATTGGCTGCATCATCTTCCATAATTTGTGAGACTAGATATTTTATGAATTAGTCCGTTTAATGTGTCGATTTAGATATCACACATTTCTTTCACGTACATCCGTCAATGTTAGTAAACAAGTGGCTGCCATAGATTACTGCACACATTCGAGTTGTGAGCGTTCACTTCGCATGATTGGGGGCTTATCTTGAAGTACACGTTTTACTGCTTGTTTAATCTTTGGAATATTTGTTTACATTTAGTTTCGCAAGAAAAAATAATGTATTTACGTGTGTTGTTGCATTTAGAAGTATGATGTCCGAGATTTAAACATTGTATCGAGACGAAATAGAGAATTTTTTCATCTCTAGAATTTCTCAATATTCCAGAGACTCACACATCTCTAAATTTTTACCGTGCCGAAGTAAATACATGATATAATATAGGAAAAGAGTTAATTTCTTTTGAAGAAAGCTCATTTCGTGAGATATTGCGCATTTGTTGTATTTAGTGTTATTTCACGTTTTAACTTGTATTTCGGTGTTATTTTGTTTTATCGCGATTTACAAAATCGTGTCTCTAGTGATTGGTTATGTATTTATAGGAATTGGGTTTTAATGCTTTGATTCTTTGTCTTCTGATTCTCGATTATACGATTCTTCAAGAACTGCGGGCATCGAAGAATCATGGAATCGAGTTTGACATCCTTAGTTTTGAAGCTTTGGTCAGGGGTGAATATTTTTTTCCAGTACTACTAGCTGGAATTAGCTTTAGGTTGAGTTCAAATGATTTACTCATTACCATGCTAACGTTTACCAAGCAGTTTAGTAAAATGATTTAATGATATGCATTGATAGTAATATAATATTTTGACAATTTGAAAGCTTCACTTGTATATTAAAATTTACTTTGTCACTGGATTAGGGCATTTTGCTGTGATAGAATGCTTCATACAAAAGTTTATGCAACATTTTTCTTTTATGTGTAAAGAAATTTTGTTTACTTGATAAAATTAAATTTTTATTGTGATTGCAACTCCGTCCATACTTTCATTTATTGCCATTTTTAGGAATGAGAATCCACAAAATTATGCTGTAAAATGCAGTTACTATGCAAAGCTACTATAACATTCTATAAAGGTTCTTTACAACGTGTATTATGTACCTGTTGATTAAAAACATAAATATTGGCAAGAGAAATACCATAAAAATGTTGCAGGAACATCAGAGAAGAATAGTTAAAAACAGAGTTATAAGTTACGTAGCCGGATTGCAAGGATGAAATACTGTATTTTGGCATGTATACGCCGCATGCGTGTATAGGCCACACCAGAAGTTTTTAATGGAAAAATTAGGGATAATTAATATTTCAAGTATATACAGCACTGAATTTTTGTATTCACTCAAATATTGTGAAGTTACGATTCTGTACAAACATAACTCAGACGTACTTCTCCCCTACAAAACATTTGTGACAGAAAATTTGTGTTATGTTGCAATGTTTACGATAATTAGAGGTGTACGAATATTCGAAAATTCAAATATTTTCCAATAATAAATTACTATTATTATTATTCGTATTCAAAAAACGAATACCAGGTGTTGAAATTTTGAAGCATTCAGGCAATTTTGAATACTTAATTTTAACCAACTTGTTACATAAATCGCTGCCTATACTCTGTTATATGTGTATGAGCCTCACAACATTTTTTAACACTTCAGTTAATCATAACTAGTGCTGATCCAGGTACCCGATGTCAAATATTGGCCTGCCCGAACTGTTTTTATTTTTAGCGGATATTGAGACCTTATATTTAGACCCTATATTTTCCGGATATTGAGACCCTATATTTTAACCATAAGATGATGGTGGCAATTTGGAGTAAGAGGGACTCAACTGCTGCTGTTTTTAGTCAGCAGTTGCCGTTCTTATTCCAAGTATTAAACTGACAGCTTGTCACTCCAGGACCACCCAAAGGGAGGAAGAGGCATGCCTCCCTGCTGTGAGATAATCATCTACAGGAAGAGAAAACAGTGAGGAAGAGAGAGAGAGAAATGCTGCTCCCACTCCACTGTGGCCGCCTGCTGTGACAGTCACTTTAGGGTATAATCATCTACAGCTTATATTGCCTTTGCTGAATTACCATCTTTGCAGGCGCCACACTTGCCTTACCCTTGTCATACCATTATTTAAAATCTTTTAAAAGCAATGATTCTGACATTCATAACCCGGTAACTGACAGTGCTTCAATTTTCCTGTCAGTAAAACAGGGGAGTGCTGAATTTAAAAACTATATTAATAACTAGCAGACCCGACAGACGTTGTCCTGTACATATGTCTTAAATCCGAAAATTTCAAACTTTTTTTAATAAGTTGTAACAATCTGGACCGTTTTGATGAAAATTGTTATAAAAAAGTTATTACAATACCTGACGTCATCACATGTACAGTTACCACAATTCGACCTATCGATTGCGTGTGAATATGTATATACTATGAGCTAAGTTGAATATAGAAGCTATGTTGAATAGAAACTTAAATTTGCACAATGTATAGTTTTTATCTACACTTCAAAACCCTTCACACACTAATTACATCTGAATGTAATATTTCAATTAGGACACGATTTATTTTAACACAGTAACAACACAAAGTTACGAAATTCTCCTGAATCTGATCGCAGCGCCACTATCGGGACAAACTGGAAGTAAAATGAAATATTGTTGGATATTCGACACCGCGATCGCTGCGCTGTCTGCCAGATACAATGTAAAACATTCCAAGATCAACAATAACTTATAAATAAAAAATTTATTAAAAAAACATTTTGTAGTGGACCGAATTGTGAATTTAAGCCATTCTCGAATCCACTTGAACACACACACAAAATTTCATCAAAATCAGTCCAGCCGTTTAGGAGTAGTTCAGTGACATACACACGCACAGAAGAATTATTTATATAAAGATATATACATATTAATGATATAATATAAAATAATATAAACATATTAATAATTTTCTTAATATGAACAAAAGTTGAATTATGCTGAGAACTGTGATACACAACCTGGTAGATTTAATTATTTTAATTTTATTAGTTGAGAACATGTTTAAATTGCCATGACCAAAATTTAAAAATTTATTATTAAAGTATATTTTGAGTGCTGCTTTTAATCTCTGATTTTGAAGAATTATTGTGAAATTAGTTTTCCTGATGCCCTTCTCCCTGCTCATGTCGAGCAGTTAATTTTTTTATATGAAAATTAAAAATAACTCAAAATATTTTGTTTCACACAACTGTCAGCAAATATTTATTTACTAGTGGTATCTTATATAGTAGGCTTAATAAAAAAAAACAATTTTTTTTACATTTAGGCCTACCATCAATTTATACCATCCATACCAAAAACAATTTAAGGATTCTCAATTCTTGTGTAATAAGTACTAGTAAAAAGTAATATCTTTTCTCTTTTGCTTTCTTAAAAACATCAGCAAAGAAGTAAAAATTACTTAAAAATAATTTTTTTCATACAGATATCAGCAAATGGTTTAAAGATATCGTACAGATATCAGTGGTGCATTCTGCAGTCATAGTGCAAAGGGATTTCTTTACACATGTTAACAAAGAACTAATTATTTATCTGTTGTGCCTTACTATTTGATGCCAACTAACAGCCAGCGGTGTTAAAGCCCATGACAGCGCTCACCACGCACGTGACGTGTACATGCATGTGTGCAAGGAGGCTCCAATTTGAACTTCCCTCTGAAGGAATATTATTTGCAGCGTAAAATGTGTCTTCTTTATTTTTCAGGGTCTAAAATGTCTTAAAGTGTTTTTAAATGTGTCTTTGTCAATATTGGAAAATGTTTGGTTATAAATCCAAACCGTGCGATGCGTGGAGATCAAGAACAGTTCTACTCCAGCCAGAATGCTGTAATAAAAGACATTAGAAGAAGATGAGAAATTACAAATTAATACGTATAATGTCAATTCATATTTTAATTTCTGAAGTGCCTTTTATTTTTCAATAGTAAAATATTTTACTCTGCGTGCATAGTACTTCCGCTTATGTGAACCCCGTAGTCTGTCTAGGAGAGATAGTGAGGTAAGACCGGTTAACCTTTGCTTTGCGTACGTTTTGCCAGACATTCCCCATCATTATGCTTCCTCTTAAATAATAGTTTGGGCCCTTGCGGCTTTTTTAAAACTTATTCGAGGAGGAGGAGAAAATTGTCGGAGAGGTCACGCGACCTGCGAAACTTGAATCAGGCGCCATCTGCTACTGCTAAAGGCATTCCATTGTAATTTCTGTATTATTGCTGCATGCAATTTTAAGGGCTTTAATTTCATGTATGTATTTAAGGGTATTTTTCATACATCACATATGACTACGCGGTCAGATATAGCCAAGTATGTATCTGCGCCATCAATGCGTTTTAAGGGTTTATTTGTGTAAAATCATATGTGCCCTAATTTTTATTCAGGGTTCTATATAATTTTCATGTAAATTGATACTTTTTGTGTATGACCACGCTGTCTCTTTCATGTTTGCTTTTTCCGCAATCGGGCATGCCACAAGCTTGTAAATGCTTTAGTCGTAAAGTGTAAAATTTTCCCAACAGAAATAACAATTTGTCTGAATTTAATTTGCAGTCTCTATGAAGAAATATTGCAATTTCACCTGCATCACGTGGTCCGCTACAAACTTTATCCAGCGGCATCCGCGTCATCTAAACTTGCTTACACGCATGTGTGTGTTTATTATGAATACTCATCTTGTGCCTCATCGTGTTCCATTGATATTTATGTAATTTTGTAATTTGTGTGTGCTGATATTATTTCTGTCCTAGCCGGCTATGTGTATAGGCTGTCACCACACTAACCATGTGCTGGAGGGCGAGCCCTGACGAGTCTGCGCTAGTAATGCCAAATAATCACACGTGTTTATGTATCATCTGTTGATTCATCTTGAAATTCTCAGTGTCCTATCTTCAGGGAAAAATCGTCAGTCCACCCTAGCGGTTGTCGACTCCCTTCCCTTGTGAAGATTGTGTTTTCAAGCACCACGGTGAAGTCATTCATATAGGCGTGTGCTAGAGTAATTGCGGGCTGGGGAGCACCCAAGCGGAGTTAGCTAGACATGACTTGAGATTCATCTGTAAATTCCTTGGCACGTTATTTGTACAAATCGTATCAATAAAAGCAAGTACAGTGTTCCAATCCTTAATTGTAGTGACAGTGTCTTAGCCACATGTGTTAAATGTTTTGTAAAATTTTAATATTGCAAAGTGTATCGTAAGTACGCTCGGGTGAGACGGACACACAGAACCCACAGCATCCCTGAGAACCCTGAGTCTCAACAGTGCGGTGATTGGGAAGCACCGCTGGCGCCCATATCATCACTAAGTAGTTTGTGTCATTGTTCGTCTCGTGTCTCACCCGACGGCATCATAGTGCAAGTATTTTTCTTGTACTTTAAGAAATGTGAGCTAAGAACTCAACTTTATCACCTGTACCATCTGTAGCATAAAAGCATATTTTTGTTTTATCATAAACATCAACATAAAAGAAGAAGAAAGCATTTTGTTGTAAGTATTGGTACAAAGTAACACATTATGTTGGTTTTCAAGACTCTTCAGGGTTTTCATGTAGATTAAATAACATTAGATGCATTTATTTATGAATGAAAAGTAGGTTTTGGTGTCTGTTTATGCAAGATTATGCAATCTTTGCAATTTGAAAACTACAAAGCAGTATTCTAAAAATATTAGATAATTATTTGAAAAAATTTGTATTCGTTGGAAAACTATTTGAAACACTAAAAACCCAGTATTCGCACACCCCTAATGAATATACATTGCATGGTTACTATTCCACAGGTGGTATTGTGACTTAAGAAAGTATAACCACCACAGTGTGTTAAACAAAATTGTGTCTTATCAATGTGCACTTGTAGAGCTGCGGCGGGCATGCAAACTATGTAAGATATCTTTTTCTTGTACAGCAGAAAAATTATTTTCTCATGTATGACATCATCTATGGCCAAGCTCCAATGTGTTTACATTTTACACATGCAGTATGGCAGTTATTTTGTTTATGAACGCGAGTGAACAAATAACTGCACAAGTTTTCTTTTTCCCCTTAAATTTTTTCCTTTTCCTTTCCCTTCCCTTCCCTTCCCTTCTCTTCCTTCTTTTAAGAGTTAAAACATTAAAATGTACTGCACTTCACAAATTTGTAAACATATTTGAAGAAAAAAATTCCCAAAAAAAATTGTTACGCCAATATCTCGTATATTAGCAGCACCCCACCTTTTGTAGTCATTTTTTTTTTGTAAAAATTTGCGATCTATACACACCGAAATACAATAGTTTAAATGGAAAAGAAAGGTTTCATGGGGAAAATAATGGATGCAAGGTGAAGGGGAAAAGAATATAGTGAAGGCCAAAAATTAGATGAAATATGATAATGGGAAAGAGGATGGGAATAAGACAGACTAAGGATTGGGTGATGTTATTCATTGATATGAGTACATTGTTCGTCGTACAGTTGTATCTCTAAGATTTGAAACATTTACCATTCACTAAGAAACTAAACAGCGGGCTAGTTTCTATATTATAAATTTCTCTTAATATAGTTTCCTCTTGTCACTGAAGTTATTATATTGGTTGTGTAAGGGTTCTTTTCGCAGAGACAAATTAAAGTCTAGAATGAACACTTCCGAATGTTTTATTTTGCCCATTACGTGTACACATGTTAAAATATCTGCGTGTTACTAGGCACCGAGCATCACCGTGGTATAGAACCACTGCTCATGCGTCAGCGGCAGGCACCGACATATCACACACGACTCACCTGCCCGGCTCCAACTATACCAATCTCTGTCTACCTGCTTCCTGGGTTGCCTGTGGCCAACTGCCTGCATGCCCACTGCTACGCTGCGAAGACACTGACACGAGGCATCGTGTTGCATCGCTTCCTCCACAGCGTGCACTCTATACTCAGTGCCTCATATGCTGCATAGACTCGGTGCAACATACATTACCTTAAAGTTGCGATACAGTCAGCGTATGTTGTATAACAAACTGATCAGCAAGAGAAAGCTTGGAAGAAAAATGTTGTTCACTCCAGGAGTTATAAACAATTAATGATGAGGTATTTAAATTGTATGCAACCTAACCGTTACCATCTGTACTCTGTGTAAAATAGGGTCCCCAAATCACAACAGTGTCATGATTACAACCTGGTGCTCCCAATTATTGAAGAGTGTTTAGTGCATGTGATGTGAACTAGATTCAATCATAAACACTCTCTCTACATACACATTGTCGTGATTATGGTCATAATTTATAATAAATAAATGTTTTATTGAATTTATAAACTATTTGATTGGTTACTGTGAAGAAGGAAATAAAACTTAATAAAAATGTATTTAACTGAATCATGTGTACTATGGACACACGTTTATGTTGACATGCTGGGCAAGTTGTGTGAGATTTGGAAGTGAAGCCAAAAGTTATGGTGTTGCAGGTGTTGTGGTTCAGATTGTGCCCGGGCTGAGGAACAAGCCACAAGCCATCCACAACGGCTACCTTTACAACATCTACCGCGAGAACCAGTCGACGAGGTTCTGGCGGTGCTCCAGGTACTATAAGTCATGCCTTGCCCGCATTGCAACCACCGGCAATTACCTCGTCAACAGCAGCTTGGCCGGCCACAGCCACCCGCCCATGCCGCAGGCAGTCATCGACAGCAAGCTTAGCCAGCTTCTTGTGCTTCAAAACCCACTGTTCGCAGCCAACGCACTTGACCAGCAATAACTGCACTGAATGTTTCACATCGTGATGCATGATTGCGGTGGGTAACCACCTGTTTGTGGCAACCTATACATGTGTAACGTGGGGAATCTCAAACACTAAGCTGAGCCAGCTAATTCTGCTCAACCTTCTGCTCTCCAGTAACATAATTGACCACAGCAGATTGCCAGGAATGCTACATTTAACTAAGTCCATCTTAATTAATTGAATCTAAGGATCTTTTGAGTATCAGGGAGGAGTCACAGAAAGCAAGTGTTGTTTTCAAGAATTTAGGCTGAAGAAGCAGCAAACTATCTATATAGTAATTGTACTGTTATTTGTTTTTATAAATATGTAAAGGGTTAGCCTGTTATCATGTGGCATCCACTAGGCATCACCTTTGTATGATTTTTTTAAATTAAGCGTGCACCTCAGAGAGTCTGCCCTGTGTGCAGAAACTCTTTTTTGGGGCAGTACAGACTAAGTAAACAAAAATTAATGAGCTTACCCAGGACTGCAACCAGAGAACTTCTGCTTGTGACAAGCAGCAGTTCGCACCACATATTTATTATCAGTCTTCATAAAAATTGTTATTTATTTTTTGGTTACTCCTTTTAGTTTAGATCATCATTTGTGTTCTATAAACATAGGCTAGAGCAATTGTGAGAAATTTATAGGAGGATGATAGAAATTTTTAAGTGCATCTATTGTACTCGTCATGGACAAGTCATAATTTTTTTTTATTTAACTCCTAGGAATATCTTTGCGTAGTGATGGCCCATGTTGTCAGTGTTTTGGTACACCTGTGTTAGATTACTTGATGAATTGTCGTATTGAATTTAATTTAGCATGTTCTTAAAGTTTGATAGTTCCATTTACTTTCAGTGATGACAGACATTGTATATTAACTACTATTATCTTCCAGTTACACAATTGGTTTTTCAAGCAATGTTTCTGTTTAATTTTTTGTATTTTGGTACATAACATTTAAGGAATGTCAATGTTAGATTAATTTTCGTAATAGCTTCCACCATGACATTTAAATTAATGTTAAAAGGGATACTTAATATTTTAATGGAGATATTACTCTAAATGTATATTTAATTTAATGTCTATTTTAGAGTTAAAATAAATCATTTTGTTGTGGTTATTTTAATAAATGTCTGTTTATTTCTTAACCTTTTGAGTACAAAGTAGGTTGATGTATAGTTGATTTTGTTATATACTTTCAATTATCATTGAAGTTACATACATTGTGGTTTACGTCATGTAAATGCCAGGTATTAATATATTGTTTGAAATTAGTGTAGGAAAAAATCATATATATCTAAGTACGTATAAACAAAATGGTTCTCTATAGTTGGTTGCAGGAATTGAAAGCACATAAAATTTGTCACAACTGGAAATTTGTAATATTTTGGGTACATAATTTTCTTCCCATTCTAAATCCATCTCTATATGTTAATTTATTTTGTGGTTTAATGTTTAGTAATAAATGGAATGTGGAAACTGCTTTGGCCTGTAGTTAAGAATCATCCTAGAGTTTGCCTGAAGTGATTTTGGGAAACCACGGGAAAACTGAACTCGGGATGCCTGAGTGAGTGTGAATCAAAGCACAGACTCTTCTGAATGTAATTCCCTGTATTACCAGTGCACCACATCACTTCATTATCTATGAACTGAATTCCTATTTAATAATAGTCATTTGTATATGAACAACATAAAAAAAACAGTAGTTTGGTCACAGTGCAATAAAGTACATTTGATAACTTATTTCCAGGTACATACATCCGTACTGGGAATGATATAGTAATGCAGAGTTTGAACTTTAGTATGCATTTCTGCTGACTCCATGTACTTGGAACAGTTTGAATTATGTTATAATAACCTAAATATCTATAACACTATTTAAAATCCTTGGATGATTCTCACAGTATACGTGGCAACTTAACTGTCAGTTGAAGTGGGGTCTCTCAATATGGAAATCCACATCTTTGTCAAATGTGGTTTGTGTAACCAAAAATTGAACTTTGTGGGAAAGGGGAAGTTTCCTCAGCACATCTGTAAGTTGTACATATTCATCATGAGCTGAATGCAGAATTTTGGAACTACAGTGTTACCTGCCAACTTACATCTGACATTGTTTCTACAGAAACTGACCCAATGACTGCTTCGTTATTGATTCATGTACTTTATAGAACAGGGATGTAAAGTAGCTCATTTATGGTATGTTTGTCCATTTAGCATGTTGTCTGTGATGTTGCAAAGTATGAAAATTTGTTAAGGGATAAAGAGTTAATGATTTTTAGTTACAAAAAGTTTTGTGGGACTGAAGTAAAGAATTTGGTTTGGATATATGCTTTTTGTTTCACATGGCAGGGCATGTCTTGTTATATCTTTCTTGTAAGGTGATAAGGTGACCACCATACGATTTCTTAAATCCGAAACAGGTTTTATGGCTTTAGTAAAAAATATTGTATGGTATCTTCAGTTCTTCATTCATAGATATAAAGACATCTAAATGTTTAATACAGGTTCAGACAGTTACAGCTCAGTGATGTCTGAAATATAAGAGCATATAGTCTATTTGCAGTTTCTTCACACTTTTGTAATAAAACCTGGTAAAATCATTCATATTTGACATGTTTGGTTGTTTCCTAAATATGTCATGTATCACAAACATTTTATACGAACAATATATATATTTTGGTTAAATTGAACTTTTGCTCGTATTTTTTCTATAAATTATAATATTTCAGTTATAGTTAACATAAATAAAACCAGTGAAAAATTGTTGTGTTGGTATTGCCTAGTAATAAATTGTTATTATGCAAAATATTATTACACTGAGTGAGCACATATGTGGGGCATTGCCACTTTGGTGTGATTTTCTAGACTCGGTTGAGGTTTGTTTTTCATGGCGTGGAGGAATATAGTGAAATTATAACTTAAGCAGGGCTTCAGGAAAGTTGGAAGTAACCGTGAATGGACTACAGAGTTGTGTGTTGTGCAGGTGCAGGGGGGTGGTACTTCATCATGAGCTCGCTGGGCAACAGGCAGCTGGTGGTGGGCAAGAATGTGTTCTACAAGGAGTACGTGTGCCGCACAGGCGAGTACTGGCGTTGCAGGAACTACTGGCGCACCAAGTGCATGAGCCGCTGCTTCAGCTCCGGCAACAGCGTCACTTGCCTCCGCAGTGAACACAATCACTAAGATGAACTGTAATGCCTTGCCGTCCCTGTGTGATTCCTGCTTTTTCCAACTTCCTAGGACTTCTTACTTGCTTGTTATCGACATCCCGTTTTTTCATTGTCTGGCCACAGTGTGTTTCATTACTTGTTGTTCGAGTGTTCCTATTTGTAGTGTTCTAGAAAGGAGCTAGACGAGCGGTGTTAAAACACTAAAACTGTTTTTTTAAACAAAAAATAAATTAAAATTTAATTCTATAATTCAGTCAGTATTAAAGATTACCTCAAACAGCATTAATAACATTTCTGAGTATTTTTTAAATTACAGTTTTTTTTTTATATTTGAACTTGCTGAACGGAATTTTAGTTTGGATAGCTTCTCCGTATGCGTGTACAGGTGGTCATTGTAATCATGCTTTAAATTTTAACTCTGATCTCAAGACTGCACATATTAAATGCTTTGTATAGAATACAATGTTTTGTATGCCATCTTGTAGATAGTAAAGCATTTTCTGATAATTTTTGGTACTACGACTATTTTATGTTCTTTTTTTTTTCCCCAGCCATTTATTAAAGCTGTTACCGTCATCTGTTAGTGTAGGTAAATAGTATAACTATGCAGTTATTTAATGTGTGTAAACAAGTTGTGTGAGTACTGCGTTAATGTTGTGTTCTGAAGGACTGTTGATAGTTGAACAGTCTTACAAGCACACAGCATAAGACAAATCATTTATTGCAGTTTCTTTGATATTTCAAAGAAGAAAAAATGAACGTTTAGTGTTCAGGTGTGTATTTTGTATTGAATTGTCCTTTTTTGTATAGGCTGTTCATGGTAAAGTAAGCACTTTTAAGGCCCTAGTTACCTTTTCCTTTCAACCATTTTGTATCCTTTAACTGCTTTTTAAATAGAATATTGCCATGTAAGATATAAACTCAGTATGTATGGTCCACCATACTTGGAAGTAAACGTGTAAGGCCAAATTAAAAATATATTTATTAACTATTATTGCATATAAGAGGACTTTCAAAAATGGTCACTTTACCATGAATAGTGTATGAAAGTGATATAAATTATAAAGATTATGAACACACAAAACAAGTGCGGAATAAATTTAATATAAAGAATCTTGGATAATATCACAATTTATATTTGAAAACGGATGTATTATTATTAGCAACTGTATGTTTTTACAGAGACATTAATGCTGTTTTGCACTCACTGTTATGTTTTCAGATTTGTATTTCACATGGTTTTCAGGAGTATTTTTGTATAAGTATGAAATGATGTAGTAATATCTGTTCATCTTAACATTGTGTTGCTGCAGACATATATAAAGATATACAATAAACCATAGTTCTTATTGAGAGATGTAAAATTGTGTGTATGTGCCTCCTATTTTAAAGGAAGACAGAAGAGTTAAAGATTGCAATGAATATCACATCTGGTAGTGTATATTTATCTGCCTGTACACCTCTTGGTCCAGAACAAATAGACATACAAGAATGATCACATGTTTGGTAAAGAGTTAGTCTCTTGGCTAACATCTGCTAGGCTGAATCTCTGTCCATATGTGTCTGTTTGAACTACCATGTTTACCTTCAAAAGGGTCACCCAGGCGTATGGGTCGCATCATACTTTTGCCATCAGTAAAACATTTTTCTAAACTACCAGGATATATAAATATGTATTATTGTTTGATAGAATAACAATAAATGTGACATTTATTTTGTGTCATGTCTGCTGTAACAAGGGTGCATAAATACTGCACTGTGCATTGCCGCATGTTCCTTGCCTGTCAGTTCTGCTTTGTATCACATCCAGCCACCCAGCGCCAGCCCAGCTTGCTCGCTCCCTTTCTCTCTTTCTCTCTCTAGTTCGGCGTCCCGCCCTCTCAATACCTCATCTGCCCCTCCATCTTTCCCACACTCTTCCCCCCCCCCCTCTTTTTTCATTCGCAGTTTCTCTGGTGCTGCTTGGAGGAGAAATGTGGAGGAGGGGAAGCACTTGGAGGTCAATGAACTGCCAGATGCTAACACTCACATGTCACGCTCTTCCCCCTCTCTAACCGTCTCTCTCTCTCTGGCCGGATGCCACAGCTGCAGCAGCTCTGTGTGTGTGTATGTGTGCGATGCACACAAAATAAATTTTAAAATATGCTTCTTTTTTTAGCAAAAGTGAAATATCTGCATAAGGGTGGCACCCCATGGTTTGGATACACAAATTGTGGATAAAATGTGCGGCCCATACTTCAGTAAACACGATACCTGAGATTTTCATTCTGTGGCTGTACCATCAAACACATCATTGTTAAGCATAGCCAACAGTGTCACTTTAGACAACCATAGGCAGAACAATATTGGTTAGACCTTAGGGTGTAATTATTTAATAGTACATGCAATAACCTCTACGTATGAATGAATTTGGAGAATGTGGTGGAGCATGACTAAACTGCTTTGCGCATGAGGTGATACAGTATTATGGAAGGAAGGGAGTTGTGTGAGGAATGAAGCAGCTAGATGGCATGATAAAAGCATTTAGTGCTGGATGTTACGGATGACAGAATAAATGGAAACGTTCTTCCCAGATGGGTTAAAGTATCATGTTGCAGATGGGTTGTAATAAAGATACCACACTTGTTCAGGAGGCTGCGCTGGTTTAGTAATCGGACTACTAGCTTCTAACCAAGGCGAACTGGGTTGGCTTCGTTAACTGCCCCCCCCCCCCCCCTTACTTGATTTCCATCCATCCCGGCTTCCATCCATTGTTATGTTTGTAGTGGATGGGATTTGAACCTGGAACATGGGAGGCTACATCTGGTGATGGGCATATGTATTGTCTTTGCAGTGGTCTACTCCTCTTGGTGCTCTGTGCAAATGTCAACACCTTTATTAACCAAGAGGTAGGGCTGTAGTGTTCAGAGAATACTTGGGGACAGAGAGAGATTATAAAAGGGAGACAAACTAAAAAAGAGAGAAAAATGGTGTGAAAGAGTAAAAGGAAAAGAGAGGAAAGTGGGAGAGAGAGAAAGATGGAGAGGAGAGAGTAAATGTTTGGGTGACTCTTAATGAGGTTTTGCAAGCCAATGATGAAATGGTGCAGTCTCGGAATGCAGGGGGGGGGGGGGGGGGGATAGATCCTCGAAAAAACCCAGTGAACAGCGGCATTGTTCTGCATAATACTCACATGCGAAAATCCTTATGGGGCCCCGCTAGCAATCAAACCAGGTTCAACTTGGTGGGAGGCAGGTTCTCTAGCTGCTATGCCAGTCATGGCTCCAGGTGGATATATATATATATATATATATATATATATATCCTACTTCCACTCTCTCCTCACTCTGCCACTGTTTCATTCCCCTTCTTCCTTTTGATATATATCAAAAGGAAGAAGGGGAATGAAACAGTGGCAGAGTGAGGAGAGAGTGGAAGTAGGAAAGATATAAGAGAAAGGAAAGAGGGAAAGAAAATAGTATGGGAGTGGTTGAGGAGAGGGTAGGAAGAGATGATGAAAGTGAGGGGGAGAGAGGTGGGTGATAGGAAGAAGAAGAGAAAGCACTAGAAAGCAAAAGAGTGCCAGAGGACACGAAACAGAGAGAAATGAGGCCTCAGAACCATTCTGTTTCAGATTTTTCAGCTCGTTCAGTCTTATACAAATCTTCCATTAAAGCTAAAGATACCCTAGCATTAGAAGTTTCTAGGAGTTCTTGAAAGAGCTAGTCAAATCTTGCCTAGAGTTGGAAGACTGAAATCCTTAGCAGATCTTGGCCTCTGTTCGGTCAAGAAGAGCCAAACAGGGAGTCCTCAAGAAGGCTAACAAGAAAGTTGGACTTATCTATGGGAAAAAGCTGCCATTACAACAGTGACCAAGACTATTCAACGTCATTAAAATCGCAGCACCCAGCCTCGTCATGCGGGACTCTGTGCCGGCTGCTGAAGTGCAGTGCTGTATCGCAGAAGTACAATTTCATACTAAAAATTTCCTTGAAAATTTGCGGTGCAATTATTATGTCAATCATAGTGCTACAATTTTTAAAAATCTATCTGCATAGTCATGTTGTTTTAGGGATGGAGGTACTAAGTAAAAGAGTTAGTAATAATTTCTTAATTCTATTTATCAACAATTAAAAAAACCTCTAAATTTTGTATTTCGACAACAATGCCTATCACTTGCTATTTACAACTACAGTAAAACCTCGTTAATTCGAAGTTATCAGGACCTAATTTTTGAATTCAATTTACATAACTTCAAACTATCAAATTTAAAAAAAAGTTTTTTTTATGTCGGTTAAAGAAATGCACATTTTCCCTTTTCAAAGTATACAACCCCATCCCCGGGAATGACTACCCTCTCGAAATTACAATCCTGTTTTGGGGAACCATAAAATTTTTGATTTAAAAAAGGCAAAAAATTTGAAGGAAATAGCTAGAAAAGATAAGTTTGTTGCATTTATCTGGGTCATAAATTGGGTGTTCACATGCAGTAAAATATAAGTGTTGTAATAATTGCCTTTAATTGCTACGCCAAAATATAAAACAAAAAAGAAAAAGTTATTAAGTTTGGTTAAAAACTGCAGCTGTGGTAGCCAGAATCCTCTCGCTCCCTCTACTATGAATGCACTTCCGGCAAAAGTTCTCTCACGCTGCCTGGCCGGGTGCTGGAGCTAAGCGTCGCGCAGTTTTTGTGTCAAGCAGCACCCCTCGCTAAGCTGGGTCTGACATCTGAAAAGGTCGTTCTCTCCCTGCTTCTTCTTTGCTGCCCCACCCCATCCACATTTATAGTCTACCCACCACCGGCTGTCCATCATCCCTGCCCTTAGCCACGCCACCCACACCGCTTCTCTTCCTTCGTCCTGTCTTCCTCCTTTCAGCCTCATCCATGCCCATGCCACTACTCTCCTTTTCACTCTCTATCAAGCCACGCCCACACCGTACCAAGCTTCCTTCCTCCCTCCATCACAACAGGCAGCCCAGAATTTTCTTTGTCCTACTCTGCCGAACTTCGCGCAGTGCGTGGCACTGTCGCATCTTTTCACCTCTTCAGCGGGCGGAAGAGGCGACAAAAACTAGGCAACACACGGGAAAACTCTGGCACGATCAATCACATCATTGTGGCGGGTGGTGGCAGTGGCTGCGTCAGCTGATTACCGTGCCGCCACCCACGACATTTTAGTTGATGCATGTTTATTATCATAATTTTATAGCATTGATTAATTAATCTGAACTTCACATATACTTTTGGATGAAATCCAACTTCGAATTACATAAAAGGCGAATTTCGAATTAACCAACCTGAAAAGCATATAAAATCCTATTCTCCTGTTTGGGGGTGAATACACACTTCAAATTATATATATGATTTTGAATTAACGAGGTTTTACTGTAATATTGAAATATTTGTCCCTTACCACACAGAAATTAACATCATCAAACATGCAAAACCAGTTTTTATAAACAGTTTTCTAAAACCTACTGAATTACTATTAAAAGTATATATTTGCTATCTGACATTTACAGTATTTACTATCAAGGTGGTTTCACTTGTCCATTAAGTCCCACCTTATTTCAATCCAGGTATCACCCGTCTTTCATGTCTAATGTTTTAGAGCATCCTGAGTGTTCCTGTACACAAGCGCACTCTACTAGCCGGTTAACTTGATCTCCGCAGCACTCGTGTTCTTTATTTGTCATCATCGAACACTTGCACATGTCCACCATAGTCTCGTTCATCTTCGCCATTGGGCCTCTTCTTCATTTACAGTTTGCAGCACTTCGCTAAGTGGCTACTGCAGACTACCAAGTCCCCAGGTGCAGCGCTAATTATAGGAGCTGGTGCTTGATTGAGAACAGTTTTCACAGGGGGAAACCTCCAGAAAGAGGGTAGGGAGGGTGTGTCAAGTGTGGGGACCAACCCCCCTGATGCAGTGAGGAAGGTTTGATACTTGGAAAAAATCTAATAGTGCCAGTTTTCAATCAAACTCTTGTGTATTACTGTGGATAGCTGAAAGCCTTCTTTGTCCTCTTTCTTTTGCCTTTTGTAGTCTTGTGACGTGACTCAAGCATTCAGATATCCTATGCACAGTGTACGTGCTTATCTGTAATAAAAATGTACCATTGTGATATGTAAATAATTTCAAACAAACGTCTGGTTTTGTAGTTTGCATCACCAAGTAATAAATGTGGTCCTGGAAAGTGTTACTAATATGGGCACTGTTTCAACTTTACTCACATATTTGGTTTTTAAAGTTTTTTTCTGAATTAAGGTAAAGATGCTTCAGACATTAATATTGCCTTTTTTAATTATTATGTTCTATCATATTGCTTTGCATGTGTACTACCGTCATGGTTTCAGGTGCGGTAATGACAGTGCAGTATCTCAGCTCACCTGTCTCTCTCATTTTACAGGAAACTGCTTTTTTGTGGAGAGTTCTCATGGCAACAGGCACCTCCTGTTCGATGGAAACGTGTATTACCGGAGGTCAGAGTCACATGCTGGCGATCACTGGCGGTGTAGGTTCTACTGGAAGACAAAATGCCACGCCCGCTGCGTCACCAGTGGCGGTCAGGTTGTGCGCTGCTATAACCACCACAATCACTAGGTTGGGACATCTTGTGTCAGGTTGCCAAAACGATGCTCGGACGTGAGAAAGCATCATGACCTGTTATGTGCTTGTATTCCTCTGGTATACGTCTGCACAGCGTTAGATCATGTGTGTTGCACATTTTCTTCAGCACAGCAGTAAAGGACAATGGATTTCATGATTGGGCTGGAGCAGAACAATTTGGGTTCTCTAAAGAATTTTTAGGGGCAGCAGGGGCTGAGCGCTGAGCCTGCTCGCCTCACACCAATGCAAACCGGGTTCAATCCCCGGCCAAGTCACTCCTGGATTTTCGTATGTGAGAATCGTGCCAGACGATGCCGCTGGTCAGCTGGTTTTCTCGGGATCTCCCATTTTCCCCGCCCTTTCATTCTGGCGCTGCTCCGTACTCATCTCAATCACCCTCAACGGCTGTCAAGATCTCGCTGCTGATAGCCACCCAAATCTCTTTACTCACTCTAAAGAATTTATTTAACAATATTATTGTGTACGAGTGATTTGCCTCTTTATGTTCTTGTTGATCTTGTGGAGGGCAGGAGGAAAAAAATACGTACTTATTTTCATTAAGTTGCAGAATGTCAGTGTGAAAAGAAGAGAGACTTATTTCAAAACGTGTCAAGAACCAACGTGCCCAAAAATTTATATGTAAATAATATTTTTTTATATACTATATATGTATATATGAAACATTAATTTTTTTAGTCTCACTGTAGTTTATTTTATTTATTTTGTTAGCTAATTTTTTGTACAAAAAAACACCTAATAGGCCACATTGTTATAAAGTAGTTTGTGGTAAGAAGAGGTAATTCGTTTTTTATTTTGTATTCAATTATTGTTATACAGAACATGTATGCAGAAATGTATTCTTTATGGTGATGTTTGTATTTAGTTTTGAAATAAATATTTTTCTGATTTGAAATATAAGTGGTTTTTTAAGGAATTAGAAAACTTTTCAATTTTTTTTTTTTGATAAAAATGTTTAATCTTTTACCGTAGTTACTTTGTGAGTGTTGTAAATGTTAATATTCAAATTACTGTGAACTCTACTATATGCTTGTTTTGGAGTATCATGTTATGTGAAATTTTCAGTCTATGAACGATCTATCTGTGTTTCAGACTAAGTTGGGTTAGCAAAATAAGGAATTAGCCATAAAATTTTGGTATCCTTTTCTGTATTGCACTAATTTTACTTATACATCAATGTTACCCACTTTATTTCCATACCAGTGTTCATTTGCGTCCAATAACATTGTGTGTTATCCTTGTATGTACTCCATACCTTATAAAAACATGCACAGCATATGAAAACTATTGAATTATTAGTGTCATTTTTGTGACTATTTTATTTGTGTATAATTTTCCCTGTTGTTTTAAAATTTATTTGCAAATATCAATGATTTTCCCATACAAAATGGGTAAAGTAGGCGCACGTCATAAATAAATAACTTAGTTAAATAAGTACGTACATCAATAAATAATGAGTGCTTTATCATGCAAATATTGAACTTTTTGCATCATGATTTTGCTTCTTTTTAGGTCAGTACAGAAAAATACAAATCACATGATGTCACAGCTAGAAAGAGAAAACTTAAAATTTTGAATTAATATAAAATATAAACAAAATTCATGCATTCAAAATTTTTTGTATGGCCTAAATTTTTTAAATGACAAAACAATTTTTTATTGAATGTTATTTTAAGAAATTATGGTATTGTATATACATACATGTGTGCTTTGTGTGAATAAATAAAGAGGCACACACCCCACCTACAGTAGTTGATGTGTTTCAAGAAAATTAATCGATAAACAGTATCTTTTTAAAAATTATTAGCCTGTATTTAAAAATTATTGTACACGAAAGCATTACTAAACAGTATTTACGTAACTTTTGCCACAAGTGGTTTTTCAGAGTATTAAAATTAATTTTCAGCATAACAAGACATGCTAATGATTTGTAATACCTTCTTACATTGTTAGATGTTACTGCCTTTATTATTCATGGAGCACTAATCTGAGATAAGAAAAAAGGATGTCATCATCGGTGCTCCAAAAATAATAAAGGCAGTGAATGTCTACCCATGTAAGAAGGGGTTAAAAATTATTATTTGCATCTTGTTGATCTAAAAGTTTTGATAAACCATCTGAATGACAACTTTAATGCAAATTTAGCAAATTAACTGATTTTGTGCATCATCAGGAGCGACTATAATAATGAATAGTTCTTACCGAAAAGTGATTTGTTGTGGATAAATGAGTTCTTTGTAATGTTGTATATTTCACTGTAGTATGTGTTTTATATACAGTTTCCTTGGATCATCAGCAATAAATGCATCACTTTCCATTTCCCAGTAAATGCTTTTGCATCATACAGTAAAACATCTTTAATTCGAAGTTGATTAATTTGAAATCATATATAATTCAAATTGTTTATTCGCCCCCAAACAGAAGAATAGGATTTTATATGCTTTTAAGTGTGGTTAATTTGAAATTCGCCTTTTATGTAATTCGAAGTTGGATTTAATCTAAAAGTGAATAGAAGTTCAAATTAATTAATTAAAACTATAACAATTATGATTATAAACGTGCATCGCCTACACTATCGTGGGTGCGTGCACGTAAACCAGTAATGGGTAGCGGCGTGGCAATCAGCTGACGCAGCCACTGCTGCCGCCCGCCACAGTGATGTCATTGATCCTGCCAGTTTCTTCATGTCTGTTACTTGGTTTTCGTTGCCTCTTCCGCTTACTGAAGAGGTGAAAAGAGGTGACAGTGCCGTGCACTGCGTGAAGTTTGGGAGAGTAGGACAAAGAAAATTCTGGGCTGCCTGTTGTGACAGTTGTCATTAAATGTGGAGACGTGTTTGGAGTAAGAGAATGAGAAGGCAGATGTTAAGATGATGTACAAAATGGGAAGGGAGAAGAAAAAGAGATGAAAAGAGAGGGGGATTGAAGAGAGCTTAGAGCGTTGTTGAAGTATGCTGGAGGGGGATGGGGAGAGGAAGGAGCTGGATGATGGAAGGAGGTAGGGAGCAAAGTGGAGGGGTGGCATGTATAAGGAGGGGGGGGATGACAGACCCCTGGAGGGTAGTAGACTGACCATGGGAGGAGAGCAAAGATGAAGAAGGGAGTGACCTTTTTTGCTCCAGAACTCCTGGCTGGCTGGCCAGGCAGGGTGGGATTGAGATAACATTCCCGGGAATTGCATTCGTAGTAGAGGAATTGTGAAGATACTGGCTACCAGGTTGTAGTTTTTAACCAAACTTTACCATTTTTTAAGTATTTTGGCATTGCAATTCAAGGGAACAATTACAACACGTATATTTTACTGCACGTGAACATATAATTAATGACCCAGATAACTGCAACAAACTTATATTTTGGGCTATTTCCTTCAAATTTTTGCCTTTTTTAAACTAAAAATTTAATGGTTCCCCAAAACAGGGTTGTAATTCCGAGCGGGTTGTTATTCTCGGGGCCGTAGTTGTGTTTAGTTTGGAAAGGGAAAAAGTTCATTTCTTCAATACACATAAACAAACTTATTTTTAAATTCAATAATTCAAAATTATGTAGTTGAAAGTCGAAAAATTAGGTCCCAGGCACTTTAAATTAATGAGGTTTTACTATACTATGCACAGTGACATATTTTTTCCCCTCGCCTATTACTAATTTGAGGAATCGAGGCTGTGTGTGTGTGTGTGCGCGTGCATGCGCTCAGTCAAAGTCGTGGCAGGGTGAATAGATTTTGGATGGTTATTCTCATGTTGGTAGTGTTATGAGAGGTTTTTTTAAGGTGCTACCATTAGCCAGTTTCACTCCACAACTGTCTTGTGTTTTTGTTTTTGGTCACCCATTTTGACGTAAATACATCTTAAAATCAGACCAATCCATGGGGTACCAGGATGGAAATAGTGATGTAGCATTTGCAGGGTTAGGGTTATCCATTTGGACATTAAAACTTAGTGACTAATAACATGAGTGAAATAAATGTGATCTCATGTGATGGCTTAAACATCTCTGATGCAAGCATGACCTTGAGTTGGTGCGGTGCATGTGTGAGGCACGGGTGGACCTTTGTGACTGGCAGTTGTTTGCATGTGGGAAAAATCATCCAAGCAGTATATCTTGTGACTCGGATATTTTAGCATGCCAAGTATCCATTTTGTAACTTTAATTTCATCCCCACATCCCAAAGAAAAAATACCCTTCTAATGCAGATGTATTCACATAAAACCCATGGTAGTGTCCCAACACAGCCATACCCAAATTCTTTTATGTCATCTGAACGTGATGGGTGACTTCTAGGGTAGGATAGTCTCTCAAAGATAGGAACACTGTGTAGTTATTGCTTTGCCTATACCTGTTATAAATGGAGGGTGTGTGGCGTGTGGAGCAGCATGTTCATATTGATGTTTGGTTTATACTCTTCCGGTAACAGCACAGTTGGAGAGTATAATCCAGGCATTTCAAACTTGTGGCCTGCAAGCCGCATGCAACCCCTGGTTCGTATGTGTGCGGCCCCCATCTTATTATAGAGAAGAAAGTAGTATGCGGCCCACAATCTTAATGCTTGTAAATTAAACATCAAAATGATGCATGGTATACCTATTTTAAGGTTCAACGGGGAATGTAAGTCAGTCAATATGATGAATTTTAAAAATTATTTCTGTGCATTGTTTTTATTCCTTATGACACGTGACGGGTATACTAGTATTGTACTTACTGCACCAATGAATAGATCCCCTGCAGTTTTAGGCCAGGAGCTAGACCGAGCGCTACTGTAATATCTGGGGTCCAGTCCTTGCGAGTTGCTGGAACCCTCGTGCTATATTTAACTGGCCTGGTTGGCTGTTGGCAGGGGATGAAATCAATTACTTTTACTGCAATTGGGTGTTTGGGAGCTGCCACCTGTTTCTGTGTGCCTGGGTGATGGATCACTGAGTGCGGATGTGTTACAATAGGCAATGCAGGTGAGGACTGGTGTATTGCAGGCTTTGGCGTGGGAGCAGGACTGAGCACGTCAGGTATCCTATGGGCAATGACAGGAAGCTGCCGAGGTGTAGGTATGTGAAGCAGTTCGGCGATTTACGGCGGAATCTCAGCAGGTCCTGTGCGGGCAGGCTCACTGAAGAGGCAAGTGGGGATCAACGTTGCCACAGGGTCTTGCAGTTGTTGCACAGCTTGGGCGTGCCCTCTAGGACTAAATTTGGCGATAGACGCTACAAAGGCCGGTGAAAATCTGTGTAGGCGTCCAGAATCAAGCAAGGTTTGCCTCACTTTTTCCTTAAGGCCACGCCTTTTGGAATAGGGCATTTAGTAACACAGTACACCCTCTCCGTCGAGGAATGGAGAGCAGACTCCTTGTTTTCGCAATTATGTGTAACATCACATGTAGGCCGTAGAGTCTTGGGCACCCTATTCCAGCACCTGGTGGGTACCGCAGTTCGCACTGGAAATTGGGCAGCACACGTCTAGGGACTAACACATGGGTATGGCTTCCTCCAAGTTTCTCCGGCTCAGGAAACGTCCATGTCTCTTTGCGGGGACCGTTGTGGATAGGCTGACGGACACCGAACTGACAAGCTGGCTGAAGGCAGTGTAGCTGTGTGACACCCCCGTTCCACCTACGGAGTAGACAGAAGGGCGGGCCATGCTAGTGCGTGTGGGTACAAAAAGAGGGAGTTGATGCGCTTGAGTAACTTTCCCGGCATTACCTACCCACCTCCCTCCCTTCCCCCGGAGACTCAGCTTGGAGCTAGGTACATAGTCTACAGGAAAGGTGGTCTCAATAATCAAGTTTAAGCTCATGTTTATTCTCTTGAATGGAAATAACTGTAATGATGTACTCGCTCTGGATGTTGACATGAGTGAAATAGCTCAGAAGCTGTCTGTACATCTTATTAGCCGGTAGAGGCAACCGGTCTTAAGCAGGGTGTGAAATGTGTGCGAAGTGAAGCATGGCTGGCTAAGCAGACTTCTGGTCCTATTGTTGCCATATGCCGAGCTGGGTGTGATGCTGGAAGACTAAGTTTGAATAGTCAGGAGGAGTCCTAAGAACAACTGTGGGAGAGGAGTTTCCTATCTCGAACACGTCCGTGTTGAGAAGGAGGTGGGAGCTAGCAGGGATTTTCGAAGAGAGAGAGTCGCCTGCTAACGTCGCAGTGTGGTCAGAATCACTGTTGAAACTAGACTTGATATATGCCGAGCAACGAGCGCTGGCATGAAGCTGGTGAATGTGGGGATGCATCTGAGCAGCTAGTGTTAGACTGGTGGGTGACTTGTTCTAAGCAGCAAGTGCTAGAGACAAATACCAAGTGCTAAAATGCCCCGGAGGTGCAAACGAGACCTCGTTTTATACTAAATTTGGGTAGTCATGAGAGTGAGGGGTGAGCGGAGGGTGGGGTAGGTAGTGAAGGCATGGCTTACAGTTGTGATGTCACTGGCCGGCAGGTGCATGGAAATCAAAGACAAATGATAAACCAATTAGTGTAATCTTGCAGGGGTTAAATGAACTCATCCTACACTCATAATTATAGTGGGTTGGTAAATAAATCAAGCTACAATGGTAGGCAGTACAATCTCAGCTCACGTGTAGAGTAACGGTTAAATAAATTCTATCTCAATAATGCTATATGTAAGGATGGAGCTGAGGTCATCTGAAAACCAATAATAGTGAAAAGCGTCATGGGTCACTTATAAAGTTAAACAAGACCAAACTAAGAAGTCAACTCTCGGATGAACATTTGAAAATTGTAATAAAAATTCTTTGAAATCAATATATTTACCAGATTTTAAACTGTTGGTAGCCAAGAAGAAATACAAGACTTCTAATAGTACTTTATTCAGCTATGTATGCTTTTGTAATTCCACAATTGCATAGTGCTGGAGTTTACATTCATTTTTGCACATGTTTAATTTTTGTAATGCTTTCAATTGTGGAAGTTTAAAATAGAATGGTATTTGAACTCTTTTTATTTTCCAGTACGCACCCCAATATGCTCCTTTGATTACATTTTATGGCCCACACACCAGCTTGAGTTTGACACCCTGGACTATTGTCTGATGCTAGTTGTTGCTTCCCTGCAGGTACAGTCCACTTTGTGCCAACAAACCGGGGCCGGTACCAGGCAGTGCATGATGGCTGGGTTTACAACATGTACCACTTCAACAAGGGCAGGATGTTCATGAGGTGCTCTAGCTACGTCAACAAGGGCTGTCCTGCTCGCATCACTATTGAGGGCTCAACTGTGATCGCTGCCAGGTCGGGCCACAACCACCCAGCCCCTGAACAGCAGCTCATACGCAAGAAGTTGGCTCTGGCCTCGTACGTCACCCAGACATAGTGCGTCTGGTGAGCACGTAGTGTCCGCAGGCCGCGACTCTTTTCGTGTTGTGTTTCGTAACTGGACATTTGTTGGTTGTCAGTATATGTAGTCTAAATAATAATTTCTACAGAAACTGATATTTCATGTGTCTGCAGTGATACTTCTGTCTGTGCTATCCAGAAATTTCAAATTAGTTTCGATGTTTCTGATGGTGTATGAGGGAAAGGGGTGAGTTTTCTTAGGGATGTAAATGTGTAAAAGGAGATTGTGTCAGCAGGATCACAAAATGTACGCTCGAAAGCCACAGATATTCTGCTTAGATGAACAGTTCACAGATATTTCACAAATTAAGTTATTGGTCTGTTGGTGGTCTTTTGAAAATGTAGCCATGCTAAGGTATGATGATAAATTCTTAAGATGACTTGTTGCTCTCTTAACTGCTTGTGTGTGTACTTATTTACGAGTGGAAAAGCAGGAAGTTGTAAACATCCTGAAGATATAATTTTTACACTGGTGGCTAGAAGTAAGGCTAGAAGAAAACTAAACAAATTTCTTATTAGCAGCAAAAACTTTTTCTAATTAGCAAAAATTGATGTTGTGTTGCAACTGAAATAATTTGTTTCATACTATCTCTTTAGAAATTAAAATATGGTAGTCTGAATTCTTCATAGGGACATCCTTTCAGGTTATTATATCCAGTGACCAAAACAATTTTTTTTCATTTGGCTGATTAAATTAATTTTTGAAATTGGTTTTAAGGATTTTTAGCATTAGTATTTTTAGGTTTTCAAAGACAGCCAGTACAGTGGATCCTCTGTAAACAATTTTTCAGAGGACTGCCAAAAATTTTCTGTATTTCTTTGATTTTAGCAGATGAGGAATTTACATGTACATCAATAACGTACAATTGATACTTATTATATTTCATGTTAAGTATGTTGAGAGCTTTACATTTTCTCTGAATAAATGTATTCCAATGAACGCAATAGACATAGGAATTTTTAAAGTCATATTACTTCTGAAGCACGTGGGATTTAAGAACCCCAACTTTTAAGCCACCCAGTAAAGGGGGAAAACTTCTCCTTGTATCTGTAATGTTGGCGGAGCACCGTACCAGTTAATGTCGGTGATGTAAGGGATAAAAACCTTATTTGCCAACGTGTGTAGAACACAGGAGATGTTCACCAGTAACAAATCACTCATCTACGGAGTCACCTGAGGGGTCGCACACAAGTCCTAGGCTAGCGAGACAGCGGGTTCTTTCCACGTTGACTGGGGAGGGTATGGGATGAGGTTGTAACAGGCTACTGTCCTGTTCTCTTGTAGTTCTTAGTAAACACCAACGAACTAGTTCAGCATGAGTTGGAGACTTTGACTACCTAATAATGAAAGTTTGTTGATACCAGGATTGTCAATTAATTAAAGAAGAAGTTAAATGTTTACTAGAGATTATTGTCGTCTCGGCAATACAAACTATTGAACACTCACAGCTGACGAACAAAAAAAAAACAAGACAGAATGGCAGCCTTCATAAAACAAAACTTCTCATTTCAAGAGTTACGAAGACGAGAGAGAATCGTTACCTTTCTCTCCCGGCGCCTTATTCCTCGCGCAGACTGAAAATAAATTTATTATATTCGAACTGAAATGCCCAAATACAAAAGAAGGTTAAAGTCGCGGGCGCTGGTCGTCCGACTGACAGCTAACAAATTATTGTGCTGCGACGAACTGTTGTGATACCCGAGAAAGGTCGTGTTTCCATATATATTGGTCGAAAGTTTCCTCATTGAAAACATATTGTTTCCGAGCAGTCGGTCACATCAGCTAAAGGTGACCTCTGTTATTTTCCTTGTTTCACCATGTCGTGCGGTGGTGACTATGTTTTTCGTTTACTAACCCAGTGAAAAGGAAAAGATGTGCTATCGTCGTATGACGTCTTGTAGTTGACGTCGTTACTATTGATGAAATGAGGAAAGAAAAATGAAAATATCTGAAATACAAACAAGTTGTCATTACCATGATCTTTCAAATATCACATGAATTACTATCCTTGACTGAAATATAGACAATTGAAATACTTCCCGAATATACCAATTATATATATCTAGCTGCAATGGTACAAGGTATCTTGTGGTGAATTAGACGTAGGCGGCTTGGTGATAGTAAACCCGATGAACAATTTGAACTTGAGTGTACGCTGGTACACTGTACATGTACGAAAGGCTTGGGTGGCCTTCAAATACTTGGGTGCAAGCGTCACACGTACAGCATGCCCTGGGGAGATTATTCTCTCTTGGGCAAGGAACTAGCATAGATTGTGGGATGTGTGGGTTTACGTTTTGGGACAAAATTAGATACACTAGGCAATACACCACGCCCATGCATTATCTGTGGTCTCACTGGCAGCGGACCTCTGCTCCGTTGGTTGCGCTGGGGTGGCTGGCTGAGGAACAGCGGCTGACTCTGGCTACGGTGGAGTGGTGCTCGTGCTCCTTGTTAGAGGTATGAAGGGCATGGAGGGATGGCCATATATTCTGCTGAGAGTACTGAGGGTTCTATGCCTAATATGTCTGTGTCACTATGGAGTATAATTATAGTGTACTGGAAGTTCTTGTTGGTAGAGCAAACAATGAATCAGTGGCTTGTGGTTCAGCAATATAATTATGGTTTATCTCCTTCTCAAGGAGTCTCATATTCCATTTAAGATGGTTCTTTTTGCCGCTTTCATAATTTTTCAGCATGGGGCTGATCTACAAATAAACTCGAATTAATTCTGATATAAAATAAAAATGCCAACAAAGATGTGCACATGCCATGGAGCCGGGTATCGATAACGGACCTATAGTATACGTCCGGGAATATGAATAGACCCTACATGTATTGCCACTTAACCGCTTCTGGCCATTTCCTAGCACAAAGGGTAATACAGCAGATCACGTGAGAAGCCGCAGTACCAAGGCGTGTTGAGTTCCTAGTGAAGGGTTCCCCTGAAGATTAGCCAGTGCAATACCTTGAGCATTACCGTGGCCAAACTCTGAATATTGCTCGGTGTTACTTATATTTGCCATTAGGCTGTTAACATGTAACCTGCATTACTTCACTTACATAAAAAATTATCTATTTAAATTTTGGCTTTCCTTTCAATTCACTAGTTACACAAGGTTGATTACAACTAGGATTTCAAAGTCTTTGTAAATTCAATTATTTGGAGACTTTAATACATTCACATATTTTAATACAGCCAAGTGAAAATAAAATAAATACGGTAATTGACTTTACCATGGAATACTTCACTTCTATAGAAATGATTGTTACAATTAACTGCATAAGCTAATTATAATAAAATATCTGAAAGTCAGGTGAAGGCTACCTGATTACGTTATGGTAGGTTATGTTCAAGTAGGTTTGTGAATCAAAGTTAAATTTAATTAATTATGATTGTAGCCCAAGGATCCTATTCTTACTTCGTAGGGGTGTCCAGAAGGGACCTCGTAATAAAGCAAACGGGATTCTCTACTCAACTGGTACAGTTGGCCGGACTAGGGGCTTAAGGAGGTGTCTTGAGGGGACACATCATTGTGACCTTAGGTTACCTGGAAGGTGCGAGGTAAGGTAGGTTTAGGATGCGGTGACGAGGTGCTCATTGTGGAGACGACTGAAGGCGCTACAGAAGTGACATCCTTCTGGGGATGATGGTCTCTGGAGAGATAGCATTATCGTGGTTGCAGTAGACTAGCGGCGCTGGTGCAGGACGTCCAGCCCTTAGTCAGGATGCCCTCTGCCTTCACATCTTAGAGGGCGTAGCAAAACTCTATCACTGCCGCGGGGTTGTCTCCGGCCTTCACAGCCTAGGAGAGGCGAGTGACTCCAGTGAGCCACCCCGAGCAACCCTGGAGACCTGGTTGGTTCCACCTTTTATAGTGATCTCCTGCAACCTTAGGCACTCCGAGAGGTGTGCGGGGCTTGGCCCCGCCTCTTAGGGGTGGAGCTTGTGACATCACATGTATGGACCATGGATGCTTATCTTGCCTGGCACTCGGCGCCTGGTGTGAAAAATTTCTGAACTCAGGGTGCTTGAGTAGGCCATGACTCTTCTGTAATTGGCCTACTTCCTTCAGCGGTGCCAAATTCAAACTGTGCGCTCTTCCGTTAGCAGGCGTGATGAAGTAGAATAACTTGACCTCGGGGAGGGCGTTGGCGTGATGGTTTTCTGTAGATTCTAGTGGGCAGTACAAGCTAGGAGCACAGGGTTAAAGGCCTGTTGAGGCATTGTCCACTTCTGGAAGTTCCCAGTGTCCTGCCTTCATTTCTGTCAGGAGACGTACCCATGTGGCTTTGCCATACTCAAATGGGGCAAATTCGTGCTTCTGGAGTACGCTTCATCTAAGTGTGGTAATGCGTCACTGCAAATGATACTTTAAAAATTATTTAACCTCAACTTGCCTAAATAAAGAATGTAACACCACAAAGTAACATTTCTCATGAGGAAATATACTTTTTTCTGGAGGAAGTAATGTGTACAGTGTTTTATTACATTATTGTCCCCATCGCATAGTAGTCTTACTGTAATTTTAGAATTTTGAAGAGGGTATAATATAAAAATGATTGCCTAAAAGTCACTGTCTTTGTTCAAACATTCCCAGCTGTGCCAGAATACCCACCCTACACCATACCGCCCCAACAAATTTCATGGGAGGGTAATCTCTTCTCTTCCACAAAGTGAGAGGTGGGAGTTTAAATGGTTCATGCTGTGGTGAATTGCAGCCAAAGTTAGGAAAGGATGACCAAAGTGGTTTCCCCACTTTTCTTCTTGTTATTTACCATCAATTTATGTGTGAAGTCGTGCACCACACATATGCAAATGGGACCTTGTGTGGAGCCTATGTGCCTCACAGGTTGAACAAGAGAGGAAGGAAGTTGCCATGGTAATTACAAGGCTACCACTTTCCCTCTCACCAGGCATCTAAGGAGAGCAAGTGATATTGCACAAGGTCATGGTGAGCTACAGTCAAGTGTATCCAAAGATAGCCTTTATCTGCCTCCAACCAGCTGGCCTAGAGAGAGAAGGTGTAAGGATGCAGCACCAGTTGCTATAGACTGTTCACTGTAAAGTGAACACTTTTGAGGCAGTAGTAACTTTTTCCTTTCAGCCATTTTTTTTATCCTTTAACTATTTTAAAAAAATAAATATTGCCATATAAGGAATAAATACGGTGTGTATATTCCACTTCACTCAGAAGTCAACATCTAAGGCTAAAATAAAATATGTTTATTGACTGTATTCCAAACTAGGGGCCCAGCCTATGACCTTTTTTTTAGTATTGTCACGTGCGTAGAATAGTTACCATGTTACAATTTTTGGTTATAAAAAAAACCGTATTACATATAAATAGATATATGTAGGTACTAATGAAAATGATGTGAAATTAACTCAACATTGAAGCGACTGCGGCCCCATTTAACATAGTTCTATCTACTGAGTCACTAAGGCCCCACTTGGATCGCTCTATCCACTGAGCCACTGCAGTCCCAATAGGAATCTCTCCATCCACTGAGCCACTAAGGCCCCACTTGGAAATTAACTCAACATTGAAGCGAGACACTTAAAGTAAACGAAAATGGTATTCCATTACATTAATATCTCTATGCTTTAATACAAAACTTTCATATAGGAAAAAAGTAAAATGAGTTTTTAGGGTAAAAGGTAATGATTGCATAATCTGATCTTGCTGAAATTCGAACTTGACCTGTGTTTGACCCTGAGGATTCTATCTGTAAAACTTGAACTTCTGTTGAGTTTCAAGGGACATAGAAGTATTAAAGACGGACAGACAGAGATCGTTGTGTTACATAATAGGATGAGATGGCTTTCAAAAGTGCTCATTTTACTGTGAATTTCCTAAAGGCAACCACTTCCCCTCTTGTCAAGCATTTAAGGGGAACACGCAAGTACTTAGCATGGGTGGGGGGGTAGATAGAGAGATTGATGAAGAGGGAGGGGGGAGAGAGAATGTGAGAACACAGCTTTATTTGCTAGATAATCACTTCCCCTTTTCTTAGGCATGTAAGGAGAGGAAGCAAGGTCGTGCCTGACTGCCAGACTCCCAAGCATCAATCAGCTGAACTGGAGAGGAGACCTCCAACATATTTCATTCTTAGTTATTAGATGTTTGCATAAACAAACAGTTTAAAAATTATCATGTGAAACCTTCAGTAATAAGACCAAAATACGTTTTGTTTGATGCAATATTTAATAAACGTTAAAAGCAGGTAATTTTAACTTTCTATGCAGGAATTTTGCCAAGATCGCCGAGAATTTTTGGTGCATAGTGTTTTTCAGTACACATGGTTTCGGTAAATAGAGAATCCACTGTACTAGTTGGTGTGGAGGTACATGATGAAGTTGGTTATGTTTGTTGTGGTTAAAGCAACAGATGATTAGGTGTTTGCAGTTCAGAAAAGTTCATTTAAGGCCAGTTGATAGATGGATAGTCTCCTTAATACCTTGACTGTTATTTTGCTGTTTCTGTTATTGAGGACTCTTCATCTGATCTTGTGAGTAATGTGTGTTGTAGTTGTTAAAGAAATAAAACTATTTTACCCACAGAAAATCTAGCTATTGTATTTTGTCGTTCTTTAATTAAGTGTTATAAAGGGGCTGTGTTTGGTTGTGTTGTAGCATATCTGATTCACATGCGAGATGTTATTTTATCTCAACTGAAAGCATGTTTTTTTTATCTCCATTGCAGGAAAAGGCCAGTTGCTTAAAATTTGCGTCAAACTGTTGTCCAACATAAATAATGAACTTTTTGAAGTCATGTTAACCCACCTTTTTTATGGTATTTTCTTCTATTACCATTTTCAACAACGAACTGAAATACTTGACATAATCATTGTCGCTGAGACTGATTGTGCATATTTAGTAATGAACAATTCTATTTTCCTATGATTGTCATAAAACATTAAATTATAAAACTAAATTACAGTTTGCTGAAGGCAGCAGATAATTATGTTAAACTAACCGCTGTTATTACACACCTTTAATTTTTTGGTCAGTTATCCTGTTAATGATAAATGTCAGAAACCATTTTTATGACACTCAGGAATTATGGCAAAAGTGGTGACTTGATGATCAGTATTTAATTCTTTGTTTTCATACTGGAAATAGTTTTGATTTTTGGATTCTGAATATGAACTAACCCACCCTGTAATGTAAGTCATTCAGTGGTTTATATTGATTTGCATAGTATATTTACCTGTAGCTGGAATGATTGTTTTCTGTAATCATTTTTAGTGTGCTTTGACATCAAGACATAATTACATTACATCACAGAAGCACATCACTTTAATATACCCAATGGCACTTTGTGAACATTTCTTCTTGTTCTCTTGTGAGTTACTTCTAAGCTGGTAATTATGCTAAGGAGTTCTGTGTGAGGAGGTCATAGAGCAGTGCACAGAGCCTCAGTGAAAATCTCCTTCTTCAAATACTGTTCCACATGCATCAAATATGTCCACCTATGAATAGCATTAAAAAAGAAAAAAATGTGATAACAAGTTTCAATTTTATATTTTTGTTTCTAGTATGTATTTTTCAAAAACAATGAAAATGGCCTGAACTGGAGTTTTCACAATAATTTTAAGAGCAAAAAAAAAAGAAACACCACTGCAGGATATTTAAAGTTTTTGAGAGATGTGCACACATGTTTCTCTTTACACCATGAAATTATAAGGTCATCACTGAGAACCTCAAGAGGTGAGTTGCTGATGTAAAGACAGCAAGCAAGTTCGTTGTTTTGCATGGAGATGTGACGAAGCATGTGCTGAGTGTACCTGGGTTGCCCGAAGTCACTCCATTACGTTACTTTAGGCTTCTGACATGCAAAATATCTGGTGATGTTTCTACCACAGTTGGGGGTCCAGTTTTGGAAGTGGTATTTTTTTCCACCTTCAAATTTCCAAAAAATTATGATGAATATTGGTATATTTTCAATTTTTTTGCATGACTTTTTGTTTTAAACTTTATAACATTTTAGAATTAGTACTCGTGTATGCATAATCTAGTACATGAAATTCCCAAACATTTACTCATGCAGATGTGCATACTTTTTGCAGGAAACATGTTACTCTACGTGCATACATAAAAGTTAGCATACCTGCCTTTGTATTAAATTCTATAATGATGGATAATTCACTTCTGTACATCTATGCACATTTTTATGCAAGCATATTTTTAGATCTAGCTCTGTAGGTTTGTTTTTCCTTCTAAATAATTTTTCTACAAAGATTTAATTTTTTTTAATGTATTGGATGTGTTTTTCTATCCTTAAATTACCAGTGACAGTACATTGAACCTTGACATTGTAAAATCAGTTTGCAAATATGTACACATTGAAGACTGTTTTAATGTTCCTGGGTTTATTCCTGTACAAGTAAAATTTAAAACAATATAAAAAGAAATTGTAAATGAGCAATGGAAAGAGTGTACTTTTCTTCAGTAATTACGTGCATCATATGTACTAGTTCCTCCTGGATATAGAATCAAACTAATATATTTATAAAGTAAGAAAATTTTGAGGAAAAAAACTTAATTTATGATTTATTGCCGGTTCAAATGTGAGGTTTAATCTTGAAAATACATTTGTTCATAAACTTATGGATTATTTCATTATCTTATATGAAATTATGTTGCTAGTTTTTTTTTGTGTTTGCTCTTTGTATGTAGATAGTCTTAGTGACAGTGATATGTCACCTTTGGTATTTGGTATATTTATTGTAAGAGATCAGAGATGACTGTACACGTAACTATTTGATGAAGTAATTTCTGTAAACAGATAAGCCTTTGTGGCCACTGTAGTCTGTATTCGCTTCAATTAAATATTAGAAAAGAAGAAACATCTGTAGCTATCAGCTCATTACAGTTCTCACTGGAAATAGCAGCATGGCGGCAATTAGTTTAACGCTAATACAGTAAGTATAGTGAACTAAAACTTAAAGAACACAAATTAATATTTAGTTCTACGATAGCACTATATAAATAGGCCTATACTGTGGTGGATGCTAAAACTATAATTTGAGGTCTCCTCTACTGGGCAGATCCAATGCTCCAAAATTATGAATTTAATTTGATATTAAGAAGAAAATATGAACCTTGATATTTTGGATGTATGGTACCTGTATCTGATGGGAATTTTGTGATTGAATTTTAATTTTTTTCTTAATTATTGTATCTCAACAGTTGTATCAATAGTACATCATCTGATAACACCGTGCTGTGGATTCCATTGCACGTTGAACTGACCATAAAAGATTGAGCACAATAAAACAAGGAGATTACATTTTCTTGTCGTATTCCTGTTCTGTTTTCCCCACCAATACATTTTGTTGTTATTCCGTATTGGAAACTTTCACAGTTTTTTTTTGCCAACTATTGGCATACACATTTTAGGGTGTATTCAAAGCTGGGCATTTTTGTGGATGTCACATTTGTATGTACGCAGTTTTGGAGATAATGTACTTTATTGAGTTGTAGCATTTTTCCGTGAGAAGGTGTGATGTTCTCTCGTTCCAGTTGCAATTAACAAATATGCTTTATCTTGTACACAGAAGCTTTTTCTACAGCTCCTCAAACCTGGGAAATCTGAAACCTGAGACTTGCATAAAGTAAGTCTTTGATTAACTGATTTCTATTAAACGGACCCTCACTGTAACTGCCACTATTATTTGCTAATGAACAGTAAAGACAAAATGTGATTTAACAGATGTATCCGTGCTGCTAGCATATTGGAATCACTTACTTGGAAGTTTTTTCTAAGCACTGCTATTTTTTTGCCCTCGGAAGGAAACTCCATGCAGTTTTATAACTGACCATTGTTATTTTGTCATGCTACTTATGTGATTGTAATTATATCAGGATATACACCTGGTTATCTTGTAAGGTTTGTATTTAGTTCACTGTGACATGTTTAAAAAATTTATATTGTTTGTGATGTTCATAGTTGTCATCTATGCCTGGTATTAGAATGACAACGTAACAGGCTGAACTTTCTGCAAAACAAAGCCAACAATCTGTTTTTCTCACCATAAAACGAATGTGGTAGCTTATGGTGCAAATCCGATCATAATATTGTTCATCTACTGGTTTTTGTTGTGAAAAATTGTTTACATGTTTTATATTTTTCTTATGAAATGTGATGTTTTCTGTGCAACTTCTACATGAGTGACAAACAGCTCATGTGACGTGGGACGTGAAAATTACAGTGGCAAGGAAAATGGTCCCAAAAAATAATTTACTCAAAGAAAGATTTTCGTAAGTGACTTATTGTAATGAGATTGTAACTTGTAGGATACAAAATTTTAAGTTTTAGGGTAATTAGTCATCAAATATTTTTTATGCAAAATATTAATTTCAGTATATATTCTAAATTTCCAGATATATTCAAAATTGTCCATGATAATAATTTTTGTAGAGACCTTTATTGTCTAGCTGAAATCCTCTTGTAACATACGAAGCATATCGTCTTTAGGAGTTGTAGTTTGAAGAGGAATATAGAGCTCACATTATTCCTGGTGTGTTCCAGGCAGGGCGATGATCATACCAAGCAGTCGTGGTGTTCCCAGGCTCTTCTTCAACAACCAGACATACAGCATGTACAACAAAATAAACTCGGGGGACGGTCACACGACCAGAATGTTCTGGAGATGCTGTTGCTACTGGAAGACAAAATGTGCCAGCCGCTGCGTCACATTAGGAGACAGTGTGGTCGCTCTCTTGGGATCCCCGCACAACCATTAAACATATTCAGTCAGTTAGAGTTTCTGGTGAATTGAACACTTGTGGATAGCTCACATGGTTTTTAGACTGTCAGTGTTTCAAATATTTGAGTATTCTGATTAATGGTCCGCAGAACAATCGACAGAAGGCAATTTCATTCCTTTTTATTGTATGCACATGTTGATTTCATTGTGAAGTAATATGAAACAAAATTCCAAAGGGACATAGATTTTGGTTTGGGTGTGCATATACCTGGTGCAGCAGCGGAGATAGTGCACTTTGGACTAGTGTAGTGTTATTTATGTATGTGGCATGGCAGCATCAGATGATGGTAGCATTCATTTGACAGTGAGCTACCATTGTGTTTTATATTGGCATGTGCCGCTTATATGTGTTATATTAAACACAACTACGACTCATCCTAACAAGTTACATCTACCAGGAACCACAACAATAGATGGCTACAGGATTGTTCCCGTGCAGGGACCGTTACAGACACTGGTATTTTCCTGATGTACCAGACCCAACTTCCTCTCACTACTCACGTAGTACTGTACCTATGTATCCCGAGGAAGGGTCGAAGCCAACCCGTTATTCACGAGTGCACACAGGATTACTCCAACCCTAGGGAGCAATCCTAGCACATGAAACAAGCATTGTTCCAAGCGGCCGCAGAACACGTCAGCCTCCCCGAAGCACCTGCTAGACAGTGTGTCACCAAGGTTTCCGAAGATGGCCAAGCGCCGCCAAGCATGCGAGGCCATATAGCCAAGTCCAAGGGTAGTTCTCCCACCCTGCTCGATCCAGGCAGACATCATATCACAACGTCCCACCTCTCATTCCAGCCCAGGCTTGCGCCAGCCAAGCGCATAATATAAGGCAGTGCGCTGCCAAAGATGTGCGTGATCTTCTCCAGTAGCTCGCCTCAGCACTTCTGTGCTGCGGTTCTCTACTCCACCAGAAGCCCTCACGTTCATCTCCAAGAACTCCAAGAGATGTTCAGCAGCCACCAGTGGATGCCACCACCAATGACCAGAGGCTCCAAAGGCTTCAGTTCAGCCTATCAGCAGCTCCAGAGGTCACCATCATCAACAACCAGAAGCTCCAGAGGCTTCTCTTGACAGCCACCAGGAGTTCCAGAGGCTCACACCACCACTCAGCAGCCGCCCCAGAGGCCGCCGTCAACAGCTACCACCAGCTCCGAAGCTTCTGCAGCATCTACCATGAGCTCTTCAATAGTAAGCATACAGACACCACTTCCACACTCTCCATTATCGTTCCTCCTCTTTCAACAACCGCCATTACTTTCTGGTAGTTGCGACTACACCCACTGCCATTAAAATTAGTGGCGCTGTTTTTTCTTAAAGTCTCTTAGAAACATCCTGAGTTAGACTAACTGCGACTAAGATGTTTTTATATCCATCAGAGGCATTCTATAGCAAGTTAGATTAGGAGCAGGTTTTGCTTGGTAGGAGGTAGTACACGTCATCTTGAGTACTACTACGTAATAAATACGTATTGTTCCTAGCTGAGTGTTGTATATTCAAGAGGTGTATTTCCTACTCGCACCACACGTCGACAAGCAGCCAGCCTGCCTAGCGCAGAACCCAGCATTCCAACAGTCAACAGCAGCAGTACGACACCAGGGCTTGGGACCAGCCCCAGTGGTACCCAACCATCCCTGCAGTTGGATAAACAGGTTACGAGTCAGGTGGGCAAGGTAAGGAAGCTTGACCCAGTAAGTAAAGTGTGCTCGCAGTCTCGGACTTTGTGTCAAAACAGAGGCCAACTCGACCTTCTTCACATAAACTAAGGTCCGAGTATTCCAACAGTAACCTGTAACCGTGATCTAGCATGCCTGACCTAGCGCAACCAAAACTACATGGACCATGTCTCAGATAAGGTTTTAGAAAGCGACATGTATCAATATGGATGTGTGGATTACAAAGCAATGCACTTTCATGGAAGAGGTTTGCTTCAAGCACAACTCACCAAATGCTACACGGGGACTCTTCCAGTGACATTTCAGTGTGGTTTGTCATGGATTTGTGTAGACACACGTACTGTTACAGGGTTAGTGAGTACCTTTAAAACAATGGCAAAAGTAAACCTGGAGGGAGTGAAAAGATGGTGCAGGCACTCACAGTGATCATGTTCGTGCTACAGTTTGCTCTGTAACACACTACATTATTGCATTTTTCAGGTTGATCACTCAAAAATTTCTTGCTTATGGACCTCCACTGTCATCCATGTAAGCTCCAAATTGTACAGGGAATTACACCCCAGGATGTGCTGGTACACACACAAGTATGGATAACGATGCTTGATCTCGGTCAGGACCCACAGATGCTGCAGACATTGCATACGCTTGATGAAGCATGCTTTGAGTGGTGTTGTTTAATGGACAAAGAGAACATGCATTAATGGAGTTGTGTGAACGTGCACAAGAATTTGTACAGCTTCCATGTCACTGTGTGGTGTGGTGTTGCTGCATTTGGAATCATTGGGCCTTATTTTTTCGTGGATGGATTTTTTCAAGGACTGTGATGATCAGGTGGCCATTCAACATTATTACTGCATGACTTCATTCTTCAATTACAGCTATATGATATTGATTTGGGAACTGTGATTTTGAAGAATAGTATGATGGTATACATGGAAATAATTTTTGTAGGGTTGTTGCAACAGGCTTAACCAGAGAAAGTGATTTTGCAGTTTACTGATATTTCTTAGTTATCCTGGTCCCCAGAGCTGATGTGTGTTTGGATTTATTATAATAGGAGTACTTCAAAGAAGAAGTCTTCCAATTGCCATCCAGGAACTGAAGGACTGCATATCAGCTGCCATTGATACCATCCCCAGAGATATTTTGCAGTGTGTAATGGACAGCTTTCAATTCCATGTAGAGGAATGTGTAGTGTGGCGCAGCAATCATTTGCCAGGGGGCATTTCAGATAGAGATAAAAGGCTCTACTTTCTCTCGTGTGACACTGAGAGTGATGAATAAAAACCATTCATTGTTTACTTGTGTGAGTTCCAAATTACTGTGTTCAGTTATTGTTGCTGCACCCTGTCCTGTGCTCACAAGGTGAAAGTAGGGCAAATGGTTTTAAAAGTTGTAATAATTTTCATCTTTAGATATAAAACATAAAGGAGTCTGAAATTATTTTTAAAAAGTAACATGTAATAATTAGAAATTCAGCTGTTTATATTATTCACTTAGTTTGTTGATTCTGATTTATGAGTAGTATACAAATAAACTTCTTTATTGTATGCTTACTGTATGTCTTACTTGCTTTGTAAGTGACCTTGAGGCACATAGTGAATTTTTCTCACTAAGTATTTTTCTTTTCCTTGTATAGGGAATTTTTCTCAAGAAATACTTTTCTTTTTGTTGTATTGTAAATTGTGAACTAACTATTAGTTATTTATGCTTGAACATTATTCACTGGGGTCTACTTCATAGTTTATAATAGCATTTCGAGGCACTTTTGTCTCCTGTCCAGTAATTTCTCTAGAAATTTTTGTTTGTATAAACTATGTTTAAAAATGTACAGTTTTCATGCTGGATGTACAGCCTGTGTCATCTCATGTGCTGTGCCTATTCACATGTGTATTGTGTGGGGCACATTATGTGTGTAGTGTTAGGGAGGCTCCGTGGGCAACAGCACTGAGAGGCAAAGCGAGCAGACGAAGTGCATAATCCGGTGTTTGGGACAAGACGTGTAAACTAGGGATCTGCATGAAAAGAGGAGGCCAATGGGTGCATGAGTATATAAGAGATTGTTGCAAGTACCACCCCTCCCCCCCCCAGAAGACACCAGTACACCTTGACGGCGAGCCGCGGTGGAGGTCAACGCACTTTGGCGGGGCCTAGTAGTCCACTGAACGCTATCTTCTGAACTTATACAGTGGTGAGTGAAATCAATTCGTGCTACGTGTGGCTGTCAGATGCAAGGGTAAGCCGCAACGAGTATTGTCAGCTAGAAATTAAAATAATAATTTCCCTTCAGCACCCAGTGTTGGTCAAGGAATAACTGAATAGCCAACTTAACTTGTATGGGAAGATATCTTTGTATATTTGTTTGTAGCAAAGAGTTGTAATATTTGTGAATCAATAATTCAGTGGGTCAATTTTAGTGTAAATTGGAGCTGGTTATTGTGGTTACGTGACACACACACCCTCCCCCCCTTCCCCCCATTCCTGGTAGGCAGTAGTTTGTTTGTACGCTACCAGATGGTAGCGTATCACTGGTGCAAGCGCCGGCCTATCTCAAACTCTCGCATGCCAAGTGGACAAATAAACCTCTCCTTAAAGTAATAGCGTAACATTGGTGGAGTTGCAGTTTCAGTCAAACCTTTTCGCAAGTCTTGCATACATGCTCATTTAACTATGTTTTCTTGAAATTATCCCAAAATTCTTATATCAAGCTAGAGAGTGTAAGATCCACTATTTTATAAGGACTATACTACGTTAAATAATTGTATTACTGTGTGTTAGGTGCCAGTAAGCAAAATTTTCCGTAACATATAGCTACAGCCATTAGAACAAGTAAGGAATTAGAGTTATGTGCATAAAGCAAAATTTAGAATCACTTCATCATTTATAACATAACCAAAGCATAAACAAAAAAGTAGTAAGCTGTAAAGAGAAGATATGAGCCAAGCATTTTAAAGTAATTTTATAACAAAGATAAATTTTAAAATATCAGTAACTAATAGAATAAATATTCAGCTGTGCAGAGTAGCTTAAACATAAGTCATACAGAACTTCAGAAAGATCACCGCGGCAATGAATGCAGCAACCAGCTGACACGTAAGAACTGTACATCCTTGTTTAGGCAGCATAATCTGAAACAGCAGTATTGCAGTTTTCGCGAGGCCCTACGTACAAAATACAAGTAGAGTATATCTAGCTTCTTAACATGCTGACATTCACTCCAACACTAGTATAAACACTGAGCTCACATATAAAAACATTCACTCACCCCTGGCAATATATATAAACAAACAAGTACAGAACAACGTAAAATGGGAAATGTACAACCGGTACAGGTAGTAATGCAACAGGCAAAAAAAAAAAAAAACCTGTATTTTCAGGAAAGGCATGAAAATGTACAAGAAATATTTTATCAGTACACAGCGTCTAGCCATATTAATGGATGGAATGATACAGAAAAAACAAGCTGTATAAAATTCTATAGAGCAGGAGAAACCACGTGGGAAGACATAGCAACAAAATTGAAAAATATGTTCACACCTATAGATTGTTTGGAAAAATTTAAACAACTGTTGTACACAAGAAGACAGTGTATCGAGGAAAGCTGCCAAACACACATAGAAGATCTTATATATTACAGAAGGAAGTGTAACCCACATCTTTTGGACTCGGAATTCATAGCCATAGTGTGAAAAATATTGCTACCATTACTTACGGATAAAATGATTGGGTTGCATAATGACATGGTAGAACAGTTGACAAATTATTTAAAAAAGAGAAGAACTCGAGTTGAGTAGATACAATGACACTATCATCAACACAACACGCAACCCCAAAAATGGAAAACTTCACTCGGAAATTTCACAGCTCAAAGAGGAAATAGCTAATGTAACATCACAAACACAGTAAACAAACACAGCGGAGCAAAAGAACACACAAGACAATCGTGGCTCTCGAATATTTAAAAGTCAGAATGTAGGAAATCTCTACAGACAATAGTACAAGCCACGTGCTAACTACAGGCAAAATACATCAGAAATTATGTCATAATCCATTGTGATAATTCAAAGAGAATACACTATAAAAAACTAGATAATGAGGGGAAAAACACATTACCCCTGCTGAAAGAGCACACAATAACGTGTGTATGAATATTTTCAATAAGTGCACTCCAGGTAAGACGTATGCGGACATGGCAAGTCAAAATGTAATCAGCAACAGTCAAACTAGGACAGTTCTAACAGAGGTGCGAGAAAACAGGTATAACAAATTAGCTTTGCAAGGAAACAAAACAAAATCCCAAATATACTTTACTAACAACATAAAGAACACAGTGAGTGCCACAATGCATTACATGAAACACAAAACAGGAACATAATGAAATAAAAAGCCAGGAAACCACACCATGTCACGGAAAACCTGACAAACCCAGGCGCACAGCGAGAAAAAAGCAAGAGGGCAAAAATTTGCATGACAACACCCAGCGTCACACAATCAGTAAATGCATAGAACCGCATAGCCAAGCACAACAGACATGCACCGTTTGCTTCTATGACAGATACCATGCCAGACAATGCAATCTCTTTCCTAACTGGGAATTCAAATTCAATACAGACATTGCAGGCAGGTGTAAGAAATTCAAAAACAAGTTTGGCATGTGGCAGATCATACTCCGCATAAACACGGAAGAAAACAAACACAAACTGCAGCGACCGTGACAGGAATCCAAACACGAACAGCATGGTAGTGATGAGGTAAGCCAAACAAAGGCACTGAGCCAAAGTGCATTCCACACGGGCCACTCAGCACAACACACCACACGTGCGCCAAGACAAGATTGCAGACAGGCCGTGGTCAAAACATCAACACCACATGTGCAGGTCAAAATAAAAGGTAAACAGTATTATGCACTCATGGACACTGGTTGCAGTAGGAGTTGTATAGCGAGCACCCTTATAACTAATCAACAATTAACGCATGTGACAGAAAAATTTTTGCTAGTAGGAGCGACACAAGTGATAGACACTCCACGATACAAAACTAACATTAAGTTGAGTATATGAGGCATTACATTCCCACAGGATTTCTTGGTCATAGATAATTTCAAAATGGATGTCATACTAGGTGTAGACTTTATCAAGGCATATGATGTTATTCCATTTCTTAAATATAACGTAATGTTTATCAATGACAACAATTGTGATAAAGCCATACAAGTTCCAATACACACATCAGTGATAGAGAATGAACAGACAGATACAATTCAATATTGCATCAACAGAATCGAGACCATAGAAGCCAATATAGATAACAAGGTAACAAGTAAAATTAACAAAAATTTTGATTCTTATCAGAAAGGAGAACTTATTAAAGTAATTAATGAATTTCAAGACAGGTTCGCGAATACCATACTATAGTTAACAGCAGCACGAAATGATCAAATGAAACTTGAAATTACAACGGATGAACTGATACACACAAGGCCATAATATGGGAGGAATTATTACAACAAATTAAATATATAGAGGAAGTAGGATTGTTTAGTCTTCTTCTAACTCACTATATGCTGCACCAAGCTTAGTGGTACGAAAAAAGAGGGCGGTATAAGATTTTTTTAACTGACTTCCGGAAACTTAACCAATATTTAAAAAGAATACATTATCCCCTCCCCAGAATGGAAGAGATTTTGAATACATTACAAAATACATATTTTTTTAACATCCTTAGATTTATTTTCAGAATTCTACGCCATTTCAGTTAGGGAACAAGATGGACATAAATTTGCTTTTACCATAGACGGCGTAGATTTATATCGACATAGGAGAATGCCTACGGGGTTAAGTACTCACCGTAATATTTTTAACAATTTATTAATATTTTGCTAGGACCACCGAGATGGAATACAGCTATAGCCTACATGGATGATATATTTATAATTTGTAGTACATTTAAGGAACATAGCAAATGTAAGAAAAGTGTTAAAAATATTAAGAGAATTTAATGTTAAAATAAATTTGAAAAAGTGCTCATTCGCTCAACAAGAAATAAAAATTTTAGGACATATTACACCACAAGGGATAGTTACAAACCCAGAAAACATAAAAACAATACAACAAATAGCACCTCCAGGAAATGTAAAGGAACTATTTCTAAGCATTACATCATATTCGCGTAGATACATACAAAATTATGCTACAAAAGCGGAACCGCTTATTGAACTTACAAAAGAAAACACAGACTATAAATGGGGAGATAAAGAACAGAGGGCCTATGTAGAACTCAAGAAGGCAATACAGACTGCACCAATATTACAACAATTTGATGAAAATAAACCCAATATACTAGCTTACGATGCATCACAGACCGTAATAGGAGTGAATAGTCCTAATGCAAGAGCAGTATAATAGTAAAAAACATTATAGCCTCTGCGTCAAAAAATTTTCAGTAAATGAAACAAAATGGTGTACAACAGAACGAGAATTAGGAGCTATTAAATACTTCTGTAATTATTTCCGATAATATCTGTATGGTAGGTTATTTACTATTGAGATAGATCATACAAGCATCATATACTTAAAAACTATGGCCAAACACAGTATTACAATACAAAAGATGGCAATCACGTTAGTAGAGTATGACTTTCAGCCAAAAATTGTAAAAGGTAAATTAAACACATTAGCAGCGCCATGAGTCAAATCCCTACCATAGGACAGGCAGAATTATAAACTGTAGAGATTGACAACATTCAGAATAATATTAAAACATTAATGATGCACTGTAATACTATATATAAGGCATTAGCAGTAAGCTCGTACCAAAACCCGCAAAAATAGCCTGAAATAAAACACATTATTGCTAAATATATAATCAATAAATGGACAGACATAAAGAACATTTTTACAGAAAAAGGGGAACATGCTTGTGACAAGACAAAAATCAGTAAATCAGTCTTAAACTCAGATATAATTCCCCCTTCTAGTAATAGCAAAAATTGTTGCAAACATTTTTCACGTAAATTTAGAGTTTATAGAAGAAAATAATAAACATAATCAAAGCCACTAACATACATCCATTATTAAAATGCCAAATTATTCAAACTAAAGTCAAGGGTGCTACATATTACTTATAGGCAGTTCACAGTAAAGTGAGCACTTTTGAAGTCCTAGTTAGTCAAGGGTGCTACATATTACTTATAGGCAGTTCACAGTAAAGTGAGCACTTTTGAAGTCCTAGTTACTTTTTTCTTTCAACCAATTTATATCCTTCCACCACTTTTTGATTTAAACCCTGCTATGTGAGTAATAAACACAGTGTATACATTCATCATACCCAAAAACCTAATGTCAGAGGCCACAATGAAACGTATTTTTTGGTTTTTACGTCTGATGAAACAGCTTGAAAAAGTGCTCACTTTACCGTGAACGGCCTATACCCATGTATCAACACGAACAAGAATACATAAGAATTTAAAACGATAATGAACTGTTTGTGTGTTCAATAAATAATAACACGCAAAATTCACCATTTTCAGGGGTGTATGAATGTATGTGACCCGCATATACAGAAACTCAAAATAGCATTAACAAATCCAGCTAAAGCCGAACCTAAATATACAAAATCAACCAGGCACTATGGAATAGCTGCTAATAGAGAGATATACTTGGAAATGCACACACCAGCAGGAGAAAAGAAACTTGCACTAGTCCCAAAATATTATGATAATGAAATCATATTAGCTCACCACCACTCCCTACTAGGAGAAAGCCATTTTGGGACATTTAAAACCCTTAAAAAGAAAATTAAAATTTATATTACTGGGACAACTTGAACAAGGATAGAAAATACTATATAAAAAATTGTCCTATTTTTCAAAAATCAAACCCACCAACCAGAAACCTATCGGACAACCTCTGCCAATAGAACCGCCACCAGTATTAAAATCTTGAGCATTAGATGCCAAAGGACCATGGCAAAAGTGAAGAAAAGGTAACGGATACTTATTAGACTTGACAGAGTTTTTCAGTATATCTGTTATTGCGAAACCAGTAGTATCCATTGCTGTCCAAAGCTGCGCAAATTTTATTAAAGAAGTAATACTCACATATCGATGTCCACAACAAATATTAAGAGATAGGGGGACATCATTTAATAACTATTTGATAACAGAACTGCTAAGAAAAGTACAGATCAATAAGTTGCAGACCATAACATGCAACCCAGCATGTAATGGGCTAATTGAGGCCATGAATAAAGTTTTAGGACAACAGTTAACAGCATGCGCACACGAAGATGCCGCTAGCTGGGATGAATACTTATAATTTATATTCTTGAACTGAAAATACCGTAGTCATTGCAAGCACAAAATTTACACCATTTAATCTACTACACGGAGTGGAAGCAATATAACCCTCACATGTTATAGCTAACAAATACAAAGAGGTCAACGCTGTTATGAAAAATTATTAAAAGATAGAGAACAGGCAAAATTGAATCTAATGGAAGCACAATAAGAACAGAAATTCAATTTGATAAAACACACCAACCCAATAAAATAAAGATAGGAGACTGGATCTGGGTGAAGAACAGAGCGTGCAGTAAAGCACTTACATTTAAGTACGAAGGTTCCTATGCAGTTACAAATTTTATTGGACCCTTAACAATACAAATTCAAATGGGCAAACACAGACAGCATAAATACGATACCATTAACTTAAGAAACATAAAACTGGTGCATACAAAACACTAATCCCCTCTTGTGTTAACAGGTAAAAGAAGCAAAAGATAACTATGGTAAGAAGATTAACTACCCTTTTACTAACTGTTCTTGTACATTCAACAAGAACAATTAGTAAAAGAGCAGTTAAGCTTCTTGCCATTGATATTTTTTTGCTTCTTTTACCTGTTACACAACAAGAGGACATTAGTGTTTTGTATTTCGAGGGGAGGAAGAGAAGATACTACCAGTCCACTCCCCCTGACGACCTCACCAGTTTCGACACCCGGATGTGTTGGGACTGACTCCAACCCGGAAGGCTGAGCCCCTCTAGCAAGCCGTCGAGGTAGATGTTACCCAAGACACTGTACCTCCGACCACCACCACGAGCCTAGCATCTACCCTGCCCCTGCCGAGAGCAGAAGTTATCAATGCGAACGAGAATGAAAACTGGATGCGAAACTTCCCGTTTTACGAAGGGAAAGTGTTAAGTATGAATTGTATGACCTGTGTAAGAATTACCCTAGTGTAAACCTAGCCGTAAGAAACTGTAATCCGTACTAGTATCCTGGAGTGTTGTGTAACGTAGGTTGAAAATATTCCAGAATCAATGTGATTCAATGAGAACGCCCCTGAAAATGTCAGCATATTATGTCAAAGGTGCTTTGCCAAAACTAAAATTGTGTAGGCATAAACGTAAATTTGTTTCTACAAAATGTCTTGCCAGATAAAAGATATTTTTTACTCTGTTAAATTAAAAAAAGAAATAAAAAAATGATAAATCAAGATACCTCAAGAACTACGAATATTATATTCTTATGAAAGTTCCATGGGTCTCTCTTCTATCTCTATCTACTAATTCTTTTCATGTAGGAAAGCAACCTGGATATTGGGACTTTAAAATATGTGTATTGATTGATTTGCATGGTTACGCCCTTTTCAGGCAGAACTCCCCATAGACTTCTTGTATTCTCGAGGACAGACCCGTAAGATTTATTGTGTGAAAATCTTAAAAGATTTCTTTTTTAATAACTTTTGTAAGCTACCAAACGTAAACAATTTTTAATGTAAAACTTTTTTTTTAATCTGCCCTCGACTTAGGAAGGCATTAGGTTCGATACCACACGATTAGTTCCTACGTTCCCTTCCAAAGCTATTCCTCCCCTTTGGTAAGCAACGAAACAAGAAGACTCCAGCTGTGCCATGAAGCAGAAGGCACCCCGCTGCTATGCAACCAAGGGAGAGGGAGAGAGCGAAGAGGAAAAGGGAAAAGGCCGTTAACCCGCTGCCGAAAGAAACCAGAACCAGATGTCTTGTGACCCAGGTAAGGGCACACTCACCTCCTGCTTAGGCAGCGTGTGCAGAATTGGCGCAAGCCCAAAGGAGCAACCAGAGGTTATACAGTCCCGGCATCAGCCTCAACCAGCCGAAGCCATTCTGATTTCTATAGATGGAGCTTCTTCACTTTGGAGGGTGGCTGATTGATGTATGCCAGATACTGCGTCACTGAGATGCGCACTCTACGGCCGACTCCGCCCCATCTGAAAGTATCAAGCGCAGGGCGAATTCATTCATTAGCCGACCGAGGCTTCAAAATAATAAATTAAAAATAATTCCTGCAATGGTTAATCATCAACAATGATTGAACTCTACATCTGAAATAATGTTTTTCCACGAACGAGTAAGAATGAATGTGCAGATGCCTTCCAAACAAAGATAATAAAATAATTATTTGAAATTCTACTACTTTACCCTGCTGGCCTAGAAGTTCCGAACAACCCTCAAGATAGCATCACCCCCGTGACTTTTTGATGTCACGACTCGCCTGCTTCAGTCTGGGGCGCATGGAAATGTCATTGCCTCCACCAGGGGCGATTATAAATTGAGCAGTGCTCCTACAACGGATAAACTAGCCCCTGTAGGGAAAGGCTACGCTACACACCCCCCCCCACCCCACCCCGGAGAATCGCTGACACAAGGCAATTTTAGTATAAATAGAAGCACAGTCCCATGGTCCAAGAGGCTCACTGGCCATATAGGTTCGCGAGATCTCCTACAGTCTGCGGAAGACTCTCCTCTCCTCTGCAGCCCGCCCAGGGCTCAATCTCCTCAACTTAGCTCGAACCTCTACCTTCAGCGAGCCACTTGAAGAAAGCTGCCAGCACTCCATCTCGAGCTGACCGCACCAGGGACAGCACTCCTCGTCCACGGTAATCTCCTCTAACTGTACCCTATACCCTGACCTAAGTCAACTTCCATTGACTCCAGTTGTAGCTGGTCATAGCGCGATACCGTCCCCTGGATAGTGTCCTGCTAAAAACTCACACTGTCAATAGCATACTTTCTTGGCTTAGCTTTTAACTATATTTATATTTTATTAATTGTTTATTAATTTTTTCCTTGGCTCGCCTTCGCCTGTTGAATATTATTATTAATTTGTTCCTATGTAGTTTATTGTCAGGAGTGAAGTCATTTAGCTTTTAGCTAGTATCTCGTTAGCTGGGACTATCCGCCATTCTTCTTTTATATCATAATAAATATAACGATTTATCTTAAGCCAGTGTTGTCGCCTACCTTAATTGTTAGTTAGATACCTTTAATCAATTCTGCGTACATTTCAGTGTGTTGTATTTTAACTTGGTCACTTTAATTATTCACTTCTTTTCCGGTAGTGCAGTGAGCTGAATATCTTAAGGAGAAGTGGCCACTCACTAAGACTTCGGTGCACCAGCCGCCGTCAAGGACGTTAGGTCTAGTTGCGGGGGTTGAATAGCCTGTAGCAGGTCTACAGGTGTGACTGGAAATTTTGCCCCGCCCTGAACTGTCATCTACCAACCTCGTAACTAGCCCTTTGCTAAACTTCTCTCTTATTTTTTCTCAATGCGCAGATAACACAGCGGATTAGGAAGCTGTCAGAGGACACTTGAAAGGCATGCTGCTATTACCCAGGCTCATTTAAACCAATTAGTACTGGACTCAAATCCCAGTACGTAAACCCCACCAGAACCCGGCCACGAAACCGTGGACTATAGCATGAGGCCCCGCTAAAATAGTGGTTAGGGTGGTGTCCCCCGAAGATATTGGCAAACTTGAGGCAACTACGTCAGGTGACACAGAATCACACTCCGACATATTGAGTGTTAGACCTGCTGAGCCACACATACACCTACCCTCTGAATGGACCAGCATTGTTTAGTTATTGTCAGGTAAAGCCATAGGAGTTTGACACCCGGAAACCAACACGCTTCCCGGATACTGTACTGTAAAATTGGCTTAGGGAAAATTCATGCGGGTTTACATCCCCGTCAAACCTTCTTCTAGTACTACTGTCACCAATACCCCTGCTAATTTCGCACCCATTTGACAGCTGACGAGGCCGCGGCGGATTAACCCAGTAAGCCCCAGCCAGATCGCCATCATAACACCTACTCTTTTCTTATCTCCGACTGAGCTTTCACCTCATTGAGACAGCTGGCGTCTCGTCTAGTGACGACACTTGTGATCAGGCGGACAAGACAGCCGGGGAGGGACAGCTTGACCCTACGAATAACCTTGGGGTTGAACTCCTCCGCTTAATCATTGCCTAGCATACCGCAACAGCAACGGAAGGTGAGAAAACCCGACCACTAGAGAATAGTGAGAGGACCACCTCAATCCTCCATCCCTCTCACGGCAAGAAGTGCCACTACGCGTCAAGGTACAGACAAATTTCTATTACGAGGAAACAATTCCACTGACGTATCGAATGACTATACAAAGACCAACAACGCCACAAACACTTGATATATGGCTACACAAAGAATGCGGCAGGACCGACGTGGTGGTGACCAGAGGTAGAGTGTCTTGGGTAACCTCTACCTCGACTGCTTGCTGGAGGGGCTCAGCCTTCCAGGTTGGAGGCTGAGTTTGGTGTTCAGTTCTGACACCTCCGGGTGTCGGAACTGGAGAAGCCGTAAAGGGTAGTGGACTGGTAGTATCTTCTCTTACCCCCTCGGCATGATGATGGCTGCTGTCTGGGGAGGGGTTTGGCACCTTATCCTCCCCCTCTGGCATAATGCGATTACACCTCCCTGCATAGGCGTGATGACCTGAGGCGGAGGTACGTGGTATACCTCAGCCTTCGTGATCATGTGGCTGAACATCCCCTCCTGGGCTTTTCGGAGAGTCTGCTGTCCAGAAGCAGAGGGGTCTACAGTACGTGTAGAAATAGCTTCTGTCAGGGTAAAAATTCAGATGTCATCCAACGGCAGACTCTGAAGCTGAAGTGGGAGTGGTATACTGGGTGCTCCTCCCTCCTTGGTCTTGCTAATTTCCACGTCCTCTGGAGATGGTATGGATGGAACAGAGCCATGCGGTAAAGGTATCAGCGATACATCTAGCTTTGCTTCCTGGGGAGGCACATCCTCCCAGTCTGGAGGGGAAGCATCATGGACCACAGCACCATTCAGCGTCGTCGTCCGGGCTTCTGCCAGGTCCTCCATGACCGTGGCAACCAATGTTGTGAGGGCTGTAGGTAGAGGTTCTTGGGGCCCTTCTACCTTGTCGGCTTGGTAATGCACGCTGGTTCATGGAAGCCTCTGGTTGGACCCTACTGTCCTAACAGCTTCACCATGACACTATGGGAGAGTCGCACTCCCTGGGTGACGTCCATCAGATGTTGTTGACTGGTGTCGAGGACAGTACATGCCGCCACGGAACGCCTTTGGTGGAGTGTCTCTGATAGAGGTTGAGGAGTGATTCCTCTTTCTAATGTCTCGCTGATGTTCGGGCTCCCTTGTTCTGGGAGGCTCGAACTCCGGGGCGGTGTACTGACGGTTGTTTTCCCTCTGAAGCCGAGCCCAACGGCATCGGGCTCGTCAGGCCTGACACCGGGTTTTCTTTATGGAGTTTTGAGGCTTAGGGTGCTGTTGTAGGCGGACTGGGGTAAGGAGAGGGGTAGCCTTTACCGGGCTACCCTGCCAGTTGACTGTCTTCCCTCAGGTGGGTGCGGCAATGTCTGCATTCTATCATGCAGTGCTGCGACTGCAACCAAAGTTGCCCCATAAGTAGTTTTTTTCCCCCCAAGTTGGGGCAACTAGGAAGTTGACATTGGTAATTTTCTGATGGATTCTTATTGTGAGTGTTATCTCCCCTTGTATTTTAAAGCGGAGGTTGGGTTGCGCCATTTGAATAGTCTTTCCAGTGTGTGTCAGACTGGCTCGTTTGCTAGGTGTGAGCAAGTCGTGTCATAGAATTTTAGGTGGCAGCTGTGTCCAGCATAGCCACAGCAATTTTATGGTTTACATAAACTTTTAATTGTGCATCTGGGAAGACCACTCATTAATTTGGACTTGGAGCATGGCCTTGGGTGCTCTCTTCTTGCCTAGCACACGTTTTTTCCCCTCCCTCTCTTGGCTGAGTAATTTTATGATGTCGGTGGGCCTTTGTTCGCTTGGGGTGGCTGCCCTGTGCACAACCTGGCCATGACGTTTCCTGCCTGGGAAGGTCCCTTAATGTGGGTCGAGCGCGGCGATGCATCTGGCACCCGGGCTTGTTTTCCTTCCCCTCCTTGCCCTTGCCTGTGCGGGCAATCTCTGTTAAGATGTTGGCCCGTGTAGAACCAACACTGGGTGAATGCAGCGGCAAGGGGAGGGGGTGGGTTGTGAATGACCTTACACTCGAGAGACTTGTCTGGTTCTGCACCCTTGGAGGCGCATGGCTTTTCTGACAAGGCCTGTGCCTTGTTATTACACTTGATCTCTTCAGCTCTCTCTCATCCACAGTTCAGGGCTTATGAAACTGCAAGAGGTTCCCAAGGCTGGGGAGTAGCATACATGCAATGTTCTGCACACACCTCTCCTCGGTCTCAGTAAAGTATATTCGCCAGTACATTTGCACTTTGCAGTGAATATAAATCTCTGCTTCTTCTTTGGGGGTCTGGACTCTGCTGTGGAATTTGGGGTTGAGCCTTGCAATCACTTCCTCGCCTGTGAATTGGGAAGCAAGGTGTGAGCAAAGTTGTCCCCACTCAGTCACGAATTCTCCATACCTAGTCCACCATTCCCGGGCTTTGCCTTGGAATTGCTTATGGGTACGACTGACCTATTGCTTTCGAGGTACATGGTGTTCACAAAGTTCCCGTTCACACTCTTCTGTGAAGGCTATCGGATCTTCATGGGGTCGCCCTTCAGATTCAGGTAGCTGAAGTTTGGAAGTTATTAGGGTCGTGACAGGGTACTGGGGTTGTCCAGGGTTCAATGGCTGGTAGTCTTGGTTACATCCACATACTTCGCAATGATACACCAGTCCAGGACACATGATGAGCTCATCAGGCCATCCAATGCACACATGATGTAAGTCCTGGGCACAAACTATTCACTGTTGCTCTGTCCGGAGCAGTTGAGCCAATTGCAGCGTGCTGCTTGCTGTTGGCAGCAATCTATACAGCGGTACTCCAGACCATCTGTATCTCTGGGTTTGTTTATCTACCCCAAACATTGGTAGTGGTAGCATCAGGAGCAGTGTGCGGAATATATCATATGGACCCCCACACCAGGGCATGTGTCTATAATGCATTTATTGAGCCCATTGAGAAAGTTGTTGTCGGCCATTGCAGCCTCTTAGGCATCAGGCAGACTTTGTCCAGAGTCTGACATGAAGTGGGATAGCGTTGTTGAGCACCGCAGGGTACTTTCTCGGACTCCCTGAAGTCTTTGGAGGCTTCAACTCCCGGCTAGTGTGCACTAGTCGACGGTGTCTACTAGGGTGAAATTAGTTATGTAGGCTAAGGTAGCACTAATGCAACCAAGATATCATGAACTGTGCGTGATATGGAGTTGTTAGTGGGTTTAGCCGTCTAGCTAAGGCACTAACAGGAAGGTCAGTTGTCTTGGTATAACTGCTTAGTTTAAACTATTGAAGTTACACCCCTGATTGAGCACCAAGAAAACAAATTTTACGCGTGCTTAAGGGGGAGTGGAAGTTATTTAAGGGGGGCTAGTTACAACAAACAATGGCTTTAGACATTTGAGGTTGAAAGTTACAGTAACTTTGGTCACGTAACGTTTATGAGAAGATGATGCAGTCTTAATCTCTTTTACAGTTTTAACTTGTGATGCCAGAATCACAATGTATATGGAGCGCCTTAATGCTTGACTGGAGCATGGCCAGTGTACAGGACAGTCTGATGGCCTGTCAGAGGGGCACAAAGTCTAGAACGGCTGTCATGGCCCTAGTGGGCTGACCCTTGCTCACACAGTTAGCTGGTCTGCTGTTGTGGTGCCCTCGGCTGAAAACTCTTTTCCTGGCGTGGCGAGGGCTGGTGGTCACCTTGGATGCTCATTTGATGTGATGTGTTCTTGCTTGGCTGGTCACTACGGGCTGCTGGTTTACTGCAGATGAGGGAACCGCCTAACCATGGGTTTGCAATTTATATTGGAGGTTCCTCGCCCCTTAGGAATGCCTCAACCGTGTGGTGAGGATTGCCTGGGAGCTTAAGTAAGGATGGAAATAAAGGGGTTGGTAATACTGAGGGGTGAGCCTCTCGGTAGAGCGTGCGGTATGGACTCTGCCCTGCTCAGGTAACTTATTGCTTAGGGCACTAGAGGGAGTGGTTATGCAAGTTGGATTACCTTCGGAGCTGTATGCTGCCTTTCTCAACCTTCTCTGCATGCCTCCCTTCCGAGAGTATGGTGTAGGTGATAGGGTCTAATACAGTCTTGCAAAAGACAAGCAGGTTAATTACTTTCCTACCATGTACTTCTGAATATTCACAGTCTCACAGGCAGGAATTACCGTATTTACTAGTGTATAGTGCGCACCATGATTTTTGTAACTATTTCCAGGGGGAAAAAAATTGTTTTTAATAAAATTGCACCAACCATTTGTGGCGCCTTGTTAGTAAGTATGTACCGAACTATTCTATCATTACATTAATGTGTGGTGGTGATTGTGATACATTTGGAAATACTTTAATTAAATAACTCACGGTGCTAAAAGCCAAAACATTGTGGTGTGCTATAGGATCACAGTAAACTACAGTCGTTAAAAGAAAACATGAATTGCAGTGGAGGGCAGGCTTCCTTCTTTTTGTTTCTTTTATGTTTGGCTTCTTTTGCTTCTTTTACACAGTGACGAGCTGTCTGTTTGTTTTGCCGTTCTGGAATGGGACACTCCTCTCAAAAAAAGTGTCACCTCTTTCCTTCTCCTCCCTCTGAATGCAATTGGCTATTCTGTGCCTTACACTGAAACAAATAAGGATTGAAGGGGAGGAATGTATCGATTGGCAACATCTGGTGAAAGCTCTGCTTTGCGGGAAGACAGGATGCAAGCTTTGAGGATGGGGGAACGGGGCTGTGACCTACACATAACCTTGAAACAAGGACTGAACAGTCACGTAGTTTCTGCGGGCAGTTCAGGTTACATTACTGATTGTTAACTTTTTTAAGAACACACACAGTGAAATGCTGCAAGCAGCATGTAATTATTAAACACCAATAATGCATTATCACTGTTAAGAGAAATATTTACTTGCAAATTATGTTATTAATTATTTCAAGTATATGGTTTGTCACTGACTTTTTTCCCAATAAAAATTGTCACAGCTACTGGAAACAATATTTAGTATTGAATTTTGATGTATTTTACTGCACTAAAAAAAAAACACACCACTTGTGAAAATGGTTAAAAATAATTGTAATACTTCCTAACAACACACAACAATATCTACAAAAGCTTTTCTTTATAAACAATACGATAGAAACAATCAATCAGTCACATACTGGTGGAGGGGGAAAAAAAAAAAAAAAAAAAAAAAGAAATTCAGTTATCACAGTCACTGTCTGAGGACACCTTAAAACTCACAGTGTAAGAAGCACGTGAACTACCGGCATTCATCATTACATTTTATTGCCCATGTATTGCGTAAGCATTGCAGTGAAGCAGTTGGTATAGGGATGTAAACAAGTAAAAAAAAAGGGGGGGTATTAGCATCGATGGTTACAGGGAAGGGCTGAAGTGGCAGGCTGAAGGGGCAAACTGAAGGGGGCGCTGAGAGAGAGAAAGAGAGAGACAGAGACAGACAGACAGTTAGAGAAGGGAGGGGAGTGATGTAAGAGCGAGAGATGAGACGACATTTTGGCTACACTTCCCTCTAAACATCTCCGGACAATTTATAACTACCACTCCTCCTTCATTAATTTTTTTTTCAATGTGTAGCATGCACCCCAGAAATTTTTTCATTTATTTTGGGAAAAAAGAGCACGCTATATACAAGTAAATATGGTATACCTCTTGCTCCTTTCGCCGGGCCCTACAGAGAGCGATGGACAGAGCGTTAGGTTATGTTCAAGCTGCCTGACAAGATTACCCAAGTGTGGTATCTGCAGGTGGTAGATCAATCCAAGCTAGTTCCAGCTCCCTTCCGGCCATATTAAAAGAGCAGAGACAGAGTATGAACTATCTATCTCCTCGATTCACCTGGTGGAGGAGTTGCTAGTGATTTTATGCTCTACTGAATTCTACCGGACGGCAGAGCTCGGGTGGCCATCTAATATGCATGTGATCTCGCTTTGAACAGAGTTTGGTCTACCAGCTTCACTCTGGCGGGTGTGTTTACGTAGGAACAACAGTGACTTTCAAGAAAATTAGCACACAGAGACTAGTTAGAATTTACTTGTTTTATTAGCTGAGTAATAACAACATGGTGGCCCTGCACTATCTCCTACACTAATTTGACTTGACACGGAAGTTCTGACAACGTAATTTGCCAGGTGAAGGCGACCTGGATAAAAAGATAATTGGGGAATAAAGACGATAATTCCTGTTAGTTAAAGTAAGCAACAACTCTAGCCTCACTACCGTCTGGTGTGAAGGAACAGAAGTGGTGGTTAACCTACCAGAAGGGCAGTGTTAACTAACTGTTGCCATCACCGTCCAGTGAGGCAGGGTCCTGAATGTACTGTCACAACCGTTACCAGTTCTGGAGTCTCTACCAGGGGGTGGTAAAGAGGGAGTAGATGTCTTCGGGAGCTGCTGATGGTCCAGTCTTCCAGAAGCAGAGAGGTTTATGCGGCCACTGCAGAAGTGACTTCTGGTGGGATTGTCTTCAACTGGTAGTCATATGACCGGCCCAAGAAAGAGCAGTGGAATGCGGGCGTACCAGTCAAGCGAGAACTGCTGGTGGCTTCCTCCGGTCTAATCGTGAGCAGTGGAGGAGTAGAGATTGTCTTTTGCTAGACGCGCTAACCCACTTATACTTATCTCATCTAGGGCCTTCAGAGGTGAGGGATGCGGAGGTGATAGCCTGGACCACAGGGCTCCAGAATGTAAGAGTGCTGATGCGATGCTATCATCCCTTATCACTGGTGGCCTGCTCTCCTAGCGTTTCGAGTAACCATCTGTGGCCTTGGCGGTGGCATCGGTGTTTCAGTCAGGCATTACAATCTCACATTGGAGGGTACTGATGTGACATTCTCTTGGAGAATCGGGGTGAACAGTACAAACTGGACTGACGTGTCTGATCACTTCCAACATTGTGCCGGTATGTCCTGTAGGCACGTGTCCAGTCTCTTTAGTACTCTTTGGAAGACCTGCCCAAAGGGTTGAGCATTGCATCCAAAATGGGGCGAAGTCGAATGTAAAGTGCACATCCAAGATGTGTAAAAACTTCATGTGTTAGCATTAATATAAATAAATACCGTTAGCCTAACCCGAGGGTCGGGGAAACTGATTATAAAATATATGGAACCACCTTGTACATGAAAAATCAGTCATTTAACAAACAATAAAGGACTTGCATGTATGCAACTACATCATGAGCATTATTCCATAAAGAGTGACAATATATATAAAAAATACAAGATAGAGCCACAGTCCATAACAGTGATATCAGTGTTACTAACATGCCAAGAAGTTTAGTAAAAGCTAGAATGCATGCCAACATGAGAAAGAACAAATGATCACGAGGACCAACTTCAAAAATGACTACAGTTCGTAAAGTTCGATATACATTACGCGACTTGTAAAGACTGTGTTCATTTGCTTGCCACAAAACAACATACATTTCAAGCCATTAGTTGTACAAGAGAGACATCCCTGCTACGTGCTGATGCAAACCTATATAAAATCCAACTATAAAAGCAAACAGTTATGGGCATTTAACCAGTGTATATTGCACGAGCAAGCGGTGTATGTCACGTTAGTAAGAAAAATACTTTTGCGAAGCCGAGAAGCACAGGTGCGATAAGGTCAACACTGCTACGCACTGATACAAACAGATATAAAAACAAAATATTAAGGAAAATAGTTATAAGTAATTACCAACCAGCAAAATCACATATTACACAAGCATTGGATTCTGTACAGCCAACACTCACAACACTAGCAGCGGGACACAGCCGACGTTGTGTGATCCACTAACGTAGTGAGAATGTGTAAGGCAGCTCAGGTGTCGACCTGCAGCATGGATACCTTACAGGTCTTGGCAATTCAAAGAGATGGCACAGAATACTAGCTGAGAGAGAGATCCGTCAGGCTCCAGGGTGGTAGACCAGCCGAGTCACACATGCACTTTTCCATTACGATACAAATTAATTTACACAGTACAAGGTAAAAATTTATTTAGTTTTAAATATTATATACATGTACTTATTTAGAATATATACCATTTATATATAAATTATTGTAAATGTATGAACTTTGTAATGATGTGTAAGCAAGCAACACATCATATACATTCAAACTATGTATGTACTATGCTTTTCAGTCACTTGGAAATATTTGTACCCTGACAGAGCGGGAGATAGTCCACCAACCTTAAGAATAAGGTAGCGTAGGTTCAATCCCATAGCAAGCCCAATCATTTCACTGGAAAAAAAGACTATAATACACAGTTAAAATTTCTATATTATATCTAAGTATTTAAGTACTGAACACATCATGCAACAACTGCAAGGTCCAGTAAATAACTGAAGCTAATTACATGCAATCTGGTGATGACATCATACCAAGCCTGTATGCACTTGCAGGGATTGTGGGACAGTTATGCATTTATTCTCATTGCAAACCCCTTGTCAAACATTCTTGATGTCCGGTAGACACATAGACACCTCAGTCAAAGACACAGATGATAAGGCTGAAGAGGAAGAAGACAGGACCCAAGATGTCAATGGTATGAGCCGAGAAGTTGATCGCAGTGCCATAGGTCCCATTAGCTCTGGAGTTCCCGAAGTCGCAGAAGCTAGATGAGGTGATCCAAACACATCCATCGACTGACGAACCCATAGACGAGGGTTGTTTGCAGCACAGTGTAGCATAACACACACACCACCCAAGAAACAAGTACCTATAATCAGTCAGAAGTTGAAGCTTTTTGTCAGATGCTTTCAACATGACCTCAAGCTGTAAATATTAGCATGTCTCTTTAAAATATTGCTTCATATACACGGGTGTTTGTAGAATTTTTACGCTTCTGTCCACCCTACTCACTTTTAGGTCTATAAAAGCAGTTGCTAACCACCACACACACCTAGAACTTCTCTCTCTTGTCAAGAGGACATAGTGAAATTGTTGGGATGCTGTTGTAGCGGTCAGAAAATTTTATCATGTATTCTGACATATGGAAAGATTAAATCATTTGCAGCGCTCGACAAAGACTGATCTTGCATTCCATCTCGCATATGCCTACATGAAATACAATCTGTCTACAAACAACTACCTGCCTATCTGCAACAGGATGAAGAGATTCTTGGCTGTCTCCCATGCCTAGAGTGTTTTCAAGTTAGTGCTACAAGGTATGCAAGGGAGCATCATGTAAAAACGGATGTTATTTCGCTGGCGAGCGTGGTGGCGTAAAACAGATTGTTAGCACTACATTCATCTACTGCAATTGTGTACTCTGCTATGATATGAAGATGGAATAAATGGTTGAAGACTTACCATCTGTAACACCATCAGCATTGCCTACAGCAAGGGACCCTGAAGAGTCGCTACAAGCAGAAACGGAAACAATGTTAGTTCTGTGGAAATACTTTTAGTAAAAGCTGTGATGCACGCCAACATGAAAGTAGCCATTGAATGTTCAATCCAACATGAAAGTAGCCATTGAATGTTCAATCCAACATTCCACTGTGATAATTGTGATGCTATGTTTACATGCAGTGATAGCCTGTATAGACGTAACAAAAAGTGCAAAGGTAATGTATGTTATTCGTCAGCAACCGAGTGCAGTAGGTATTGCGGCAAGACATTCACTATCAGCTTTAGTCCTACTCCTAGGCAGATCCAATGATCCAAATTATTAATTTAATTTTATATTCAGAAGAAATGATGAACCTTGTGATTTTGGATGTATGGTACCCTTATCAAAAGTATTTCTGATGGGAAATTTGTGATTGAATTTAAATTTTTTTTCTTAATTAATGTATCTCAACAGTTGTATTGATAGTACATCATCGGATGACACTGTGCTGTGGATTCCATTGCACATTGACCTGACCATAAAAGATTGAGCACAATGAAACAAGGAGATTGCATTTTCTTGTCGTATTCCTGTTCTGTTTTCCCCACCAATACATTTTATTGTTATTCCGTAATGAAAGCTGTCACAGTTTTTTTTTCTGTCAACTATTGGTGTACACGTTTTAGGGTGTGGTATTCCAGGCTGGACATTTTTGTGGATGTCGTATTTGTATGTACGCAGTTTTGGAGATAATGTACTTTATTGAGTCGTAGCGTTTTTTCGTGAGAAGGTGTGATGTTCTCTCATTCCAGTTGTAATTAACAAATATGCTTTATCTTGTACACAGAAGCTTTTTCTACAGCTCCTCAAACCTGGGAAATCTGAAACCTGAGACTTGCATAAAGTAAGTCTTTGATTAACTGATTTCTATTAAACGGACCCTCACTGTAACTGCCACTATTATTTGCTAATGAACAGTAAAGACAAAATGTGATTTAACAGATGTATCCGTGCTGCTAGCATGTGGGAATCACTTTCTTGGAAAGCATTTTCTAAGCACTGCTATTTTTTTGCCCTCGGAAGGAAAATCCATGCAGTTTTGTAACTGACCATTGTCGTTTTGTCATGCTACTTATGTGATTGCAATTATATCAGGATATACACCTGGTTATCTTGTAAGGTTTGTATTTAGTTCACTGTGACATGTTAAAAAAATTTATACTATTTGTGATGTTCATAGTTGTCATCTATGCCTGGTATTAGAATGACTACTCAACAGGTTGGACCCTGTGAAAAGAAAAGTTGACAATCTGTTTCTCTCACCATAAAATGAATGTGGCATTTCACAAATCCGATCATAATAATGTTCATCGACTGGTTTTTGTTGTAAAAAATTGTTTACGTGCTTTATATTTTTCTTGTGAGATGTGATATTTTCTATGCAACTTGTACATGAGTGACAAACAGCTCATGTGACATGGGACGTGAAAATTACAGTGGCAAGAAAAATGGCCAAAAAAAATCATTTACATAGGTAAAAAAACTTTTTAATTTACATTTAATGCAATGAGATGTTAAAATAACTTGTAGGGTACAAAATGTTCAAGTTTTAGAACATTTAAACTTAAAAAAAATTTTACACTAAGTATTTATTTCTAGATATATTTTAAATCGTCCAAGATAATGAAAATTTTTGTAGAGACCTTTATTGTCTATCTTAGATCCTCATGTAACATGCGATGCATATTATGTCTAGGAGTTGTAGTTTGAAGAGTAATGTAGAGCTCACATTGTTCCTGGTGTGTTCTAGGCAGGGGGGTGATCATATCAAGCAGTCGTGGTGTTCCTAGGCTCTTCTTCAACCACCAGACATACCATGTGTACAACAAAATAAACTTAGGGGATGGTCACATGACCAAGATATTCTGGAAGTGCTGCTGCTACTGGAAGACAAAGTGCCCCAGCCGCTGCGAAACATCCGGAGACAGTGTGGTCGCTCTCTTGGGAGCCCCGCACAACCATTAAACATGTTGAGTCAGTGAAAGTTCCTGACGAATTAAACACTTGTGGACAACTCATACAAATTATGGTTTTTAGACTTAATAATTTCAAATATGTGAGTATTATTATTAATGGCCTTTGAGAACAATCGGCTGAAGGAAATTTCCTTCTTTGTCATTGTATGCACAGGTTAATTTCATCACAAAGCATTGTGAAACAATTTAAAAAAGTACAAAAGCAAAGGAGATTTTTGTTTGGGTATGCATTTACCGGGTGCAGCAGCGTAGACAGTGCAGTTTAACTTGTGTAGTGTTATTGATGTATGTGTCATGGCAGCATCAGATGATGATGATAGCATTCGTTTGACAGTGAGCTACTATTGTGTTTTATATGGACGTGTGGATTACAGAGCAATGCACTTTCATGGAAGAGGCTTCCTTCAAGCACAACTCACCAAATGCTACACGGGGTCTCTTCCAGTGACATTTCAGTATGGTTTGTCATGGATTTGTGTAGACACCCGTACTGTTGTAGGGTTGGTGTGTACCTTTAAAACAATGGCAAAAGCAAACCTGGAGGGAGTGAAAAGATGGTGCAGGCACTGACAATGATCATGTTCGTGCTACAGTTTGCTCTGTAACACACTACATCTTTGCATTTTTCAGGCTGATCACTCAAAATTTTCTTCCTTATGGACCTCCACTGTCATTTATATAAGCTCCAAATTGTGCAGAGAATTACACCCCAGGATGTGCTGGTACACAAACAAGTATGGATAACGATGCTTGATCTCGGTCAGGACCCATAGATGCTGCAGACATTGAATACGCTTGATGAAGCATGCTTTGAGTGGTGTTGTTCAATGGACAAAGAGAACATGCATTAATGGAGTTGTGTGAACGTGCACAAGAATTTGTACAGCTTCCATGTCACTGTGTGGTGTGGTGTTGCTGTATTTGGAATCATTGGGCCTTATTTCAAGGACTGTGATGATCAGGTGGCCATTCAACATTATTACTGCATGACTTCATTCTTCAATTACAGCTATATGATATTGATTTGGGAACTGTGATTTTGAAGAATAGTATGATGGTATACATGGAAATAATTTTTGTAGGGTTGTTGCAACAGGCTTAACCAGAGAAAGTGATTTTGCAGTTTACTGATATTTCTTAGTTATCCTGGTCCCCAGAGCTGATGTGTGTTTGGATTTATTATAATAGGAGTACTTCAAAGAAGAAGTCTTCCAATTGCCATCCAGGAACTGAAGGACTGCATATCAGCTGCCATTGATACCATCCCCAGTGATATTTTGCAGTGTGTAATGGACAGCTTTCAATTCCATGTAGAGGAATGTGTAGTGTGGCGCAGCAATCATTTGCCAGGGGGCATTTCAGATAGAGATAAAAGGCTCTACTTTCTCTCATGTGACACTGAGAGTGATGAATAAAAACCATTCATTGTTTACTTGTGCGAGTTCCAAAGTACTGTATTCAGTTATTGTTGCTGCACCCTGTCCTGTGTTCACAAGGTGAAAGTAGGGCAAATGGTTTTAAAAGTTGTAATAATTTTCATCTTTAGATATAAAACATAAAGGAGTCTGAAATTATTTTTAAAAAGTAACATGTAATAATTAGAAATTCAGCTGTTTATATTATTCACTTAGTTTGTTGATTCTGATTTATGAGTAGTATACAAATAAACTTCTTTATTGTATGCTTACTGTATGTCTTAATTGCTTTGTAAGTGACCTTGAGGCACATAGTGAATTTTTCTCACTAAGTATTTTTCTTTTCCTTGTATAGGGAATTTTTCTCAAGAAATACTTTTCTTTTTGTTGTATTGTAAATTGTGAACTAACTATTAGTTATTTATGCTTGAACATTATTCACTGGGATCTACTTCATAGTTTATAATAGCATTTCGAGGCACTTTTGTCTCCTGTCCAGTAATTTCTCTAGAAATTTTTGTGTGTCTAAAATATGTTTAAAAATGTACAATTTTCATGCTGGATGTACAGCCTGTGTCATCTCATGTGCTGTGCCTATCCACATGTATATTGTGTGGGATACACTATGTGAAGCTATTAGTTACCAGTATTATGAAGAAGGAGAAAACGATATATCCTGCCTGAAGAATGTTAATCCTTATCTTGTTCTGATTGTGAAAGTTACCCAATACATTGTGTCTAGTGCCCTGCTCCATCTACTGTCCACTTTCATTTAAACATAGAGGAGGCAGACAAGTGGAGAAGAATAACAAGGCAGCACTATATTGATATGTCGTCTGAAAATAGTTGTATGTTTAGTCCTTTACATGGTGAATGAGAACAGAAAATATCGATATGGTGTCAAATGATTATGATGGTTACGTTCCCTATTAAACCACCTACAGATAATCATATGCACCCAGATGGCCATCTCTAGTGAAGGATTCTCACTGGACCCAATTCTTGCTAACAAGAGAAAATCTGTGTATGCAACATGCACCAGATTAAGTATGAATAAAAGAGCAACACTGTCAGATATCTTTATCATTCTAAATCACCAGAAAGAGAGAGTAAAGGATAGGGAAGAAATAAAAAACAAGAGATTAAAAGAGAATGTAATAGTGCACTAGTAAGAGAGTGTGTGAGAGAGAGAGAGAGTGAGAGAGAGAGAGTGTGACTGACTGACTGACTGACTGACTGACTGACAGCAAGAGAGCAAAATGAGTGCATGTGTGTGCACATTTTCTTTCATATAATCAGCTTTACATAGGCCTTAGTTATATTTGTAAGCTTGAATGCCTGATTTACAGTCTACTTACTTACTGGTGTATGGAATTTTCATATCAGTGTGCAATTATTATATTCCTTCAGACTTTACTACACATATTGAAAATCTGGATATCTATTTCACACACATCACTCACAGTGCATGTGTGTGCATATAATCTATACTATTATACAGGATGAACCCTTTAAAAGAGGCCTCGTGGGACATGTATGTAACGGAGCGACTGAATGAGGAAATACAGTCCAGTGTGACATCAAAATACCTAGAGTAGGTGCTGGAAGTGGTCGCCATTGACATGAGGCAGGTGTGCAGACAACACCAAAAGTTGTGAAAGGCACGGGTAAGGACATGCTGCGGGATGGCATCGATACCTGTGATAACATGTCCCACGGGGCCTCTTTTAAAGGACACGCTCCGTATAAAGAGGTAAAGTTTGTTTGTTTGACGTAATCTCTGGAACTACTAATCCAATTCTTATAATTATTTCACTGTTAGAAAGCCACATTATTCCTGATGGACACAGACTATGTTTAGTTTAAAAAAAAAATCTTTCGGAAATTTCAAGATTTCAGGGGCAGGGAGGGGGGGGGGGGGGCAAGATACTTGTCCGCTTTCTAAACATGCTTTACCAAAATTATAGGGGCCACAGAAGCCCAGTGGCTAAAGTAATCCCAAGTGGGGATGCAGTGGCTCAGTGACTAGAGTAATACCAAGTAGGACAGCAGTGGTTTAGTGGATAGAAATATATCAAGTGGTGCCACAGTGGCTCAGTGGATAGAAATATATAAAAAAATATATCAACCCCATAAAACCTGAGTGAAGCGATGGCAGGCTGCTTTAACTTGCAATTACGGCAAAATAATTAGATGTAAGTAAAAATGTCAAGATACATTTTTGTAGAAAATTTAATTAGCTACTACATTATAACAATTGGTTTTTGTCATAACTTAATTAGTTTAGCAAGAATTTTAAATTTTTTACTGTTTCTTTTAAGTTTAGATTTGAACGTTTGTAATATAAAAAATAATAATTTTCAAAATAAATCAATGCCCAGCGAAGCGGGCTAGTGTACAGCTAAGTCTTTCATATAATCAGCTTCACGTAGGTCTCTGTTATGTTTGTAAGCATGAATACGTGATTTACTGTCTATTTATTATGACTGTTTCATGAAATTCTCATAACAGTGTGTAATTATTATATTCCTTCTGACTTTACTGCACATAATGAAAACCTGGATATCTATTTCCATACTTCACTCACTTAAAATAAGGAAAATTTCCCACCATTGTAGCTGTGGTGAACAAGTTACAGCAAAGTTAGATCTAGGTAGCATCAAAGCTCGCTACCAGCAGAAAAAAGAAGTTACGGATTCATTTCTCAGCTTGAGCTTGGAGTGATGTGTGTTTTTTTTTTCCCCAGATAAGTAAGTGTTCCTTCGATAGTCTTTTAAGCAGGCTTTATGTACAAAATACAGGTGTGTGGGTGGGTGGGTGTGTGTGCGTGTGTGTGTGTTTTTTGTTGTTGTTGTTGTTGTTGTTGAAATGTGCTGAGTTTATTCTATATGCAAATTGGTTTTCTGTTATATAAAAAGTTGCCTAGAAGTAATAAACATATTGTATGTTAATGTGTGCTGTGGTCATAAAACTGACTCTTGTAATATGTAATTTATTTTATATTATGTTCTTGTAGTGAATGAAAATGTTGTTATAAACTTGGAAAATACAATATTTACTGTGTGCATATTGTGTTGTTTTACTTATTTTCTCACATCTCTGTAAACAGCGGTCATTAGTTTAATATCAAAATTTAAAAAAAAAAAATGGAAAAAATATTAATTTAGTGAGTTGACATGGCATTTGTAAAATATTGTGGTATGGAGAAATTAAGAACAAGGTGGAGAAATTAACATAACATCAGAATAAACAAGCTTAACCAAACCAAAAGACCTATAAGAAGATAGCCTTGGGTCCAGTACAAGAGATTTGCCCATGTATGCAGCATGACTTACTGTGTGCATTTGTGAAAGGTTATAAATCATGAGCACAGTATACATTCAGCATTTCAGTGAAAGCTATTACACAGTGCTTATCAGGTTGAATGACATTGAGCTGTTGTCTGATATGGCCAACAGACAGTCCCGTAGAAAACATCTGAACGAGTTTACCTGAGATTGAGTCATTAGAAAGTTGGAAGAATGTCAAAGTGTGGTCAGTGTGGCCCATGAGTTCGGAATCTCACATATCATTGTTTCACGAACTTGGATAGTATTTTGAATGACAGGGATAGTTGTACAAAGGTTAAGTAGTGGCTGTCCATGAGCAACCACAGTGACATTGGACTGATGTATTGTCCTACAGGCAAGGACAGATATTTGGCAGACAATCGGAGAAATTAATAGACATGCAATGCAGTACTGGATTTCCAACATTGTTTTTTACAGTGGCCAGGAGACTGTATACAGGTGATTTGTTGGCTCGGTGACCAGGACAATGTATGTAATCGACACCTACCCATCGGGGATGGTGTATTCTGTTGTGCCGTACGGATCTCCACACCTTCTAAGGAGGATCAGTCGCTGGTGACCGTTGTTGTACCAAGGTTCTCTCCTTGTGCGGACCTTTTCTGGGGTGCTGTGGGCCCTATGTTCTTCATGGACGACAACAGTACACCTAATCATACAGAGGCTGTTGCTGAGCTGTTGAAGAGCGAAGGTACTAATAGCATAGATTGGCCCACAATATATGGTCCAAAATCCAATTGAACATGTGTAGGATATTGGCATAAGATGCCTGGCAGCCATGACTCCACAACTGTGATTGGCGCTACAAGAGGAATGGGTCATAATACCTCGAGAGCTCGTCAACAAGCTCATAGTGAGCATGAACAGACAGTGCACACACATCCTGTATTGCCGTTAGTAGTAAACATATCCCCTACCAAGTTTTTTGTCTTCTATCCTGCTGTACTTAGAAACCCACTTTTGAATATAGGTCCCTTTGCCTTCTTTGTATTCCTTTCTTTGTCAATGTTATTCACATTTCCCATACTCTTACAGCTCGATGATGTTTTGATATCTTTGTACCTGTTTGAAACACTGCCGTGCGATGTCACATGTGAAAACCTTTCCCATACTTAATTTTTCCACATCAATGTACAATTTCCTTGAACAAGTCACAGTTAATATAAAGGTGAATTTTAGAAAATTAAGGTGTACTCTGTAAGTACTTAAAAAAGTTCATTAAATTATTTTATTTAATTTTAATTTTAAATTATATGTAAAGTACTGAAATGAAACTATGTTAATGTATTTTTGCTGACATTACTTGGGTTGGTCTTTAGTGTTTTTCTTTTAACACATCTGTCATGTTTATGCTGATAATATGGGAAACAAAATTTACTTATACCTCACCATACTGTTATTTTGTGTTTGTGGAGCAGGTTAATGTTTGTCTTAATATAGTAGTTGTTTTTCGTGTGCTTAAAATAATAGCATGTGAATATTCTAATGATGCTCTTGTAGAAAGCATTAAATAAAAGTAACCAATTGTTTACAATTAATTCTTCTGATTAAAAAATTTTAATAACATTTATTATTATTTTTTGGAATAGTGAAAGTGGTAGTAATTTAGAACTTATAGTTTAAGATCAGTAGTTTTTCAGGGTGAGATACTTGTAGTTAGTTCATATCATTGTTCTTGGGTTGATATCTAATTGCCATCAAGTGAAGTCAAAAGTCAGTGTAACAAATGCTTCCAGTTGTTGACCCAAGATGCTTATAAAGGGTAGTGCACTGTTAATGCAACCTCTGTTCACATGCAATAGTGAATTCTGTGCATACATGTGAAATATAGGCAGATAAAGTAAGTTACCTTGTTTTAGTATTATTGAGAAAATAATACTGTGAATCGTACAATTTTTTTTTAACAGGTGATGTTTTTTAAATGATACTGTTTACTTTACAGTTTTATTTCAAAACCAGGTCATTGCAAGGACACTGGAAAAAAAAATGTCTATCAGTCAACTTTAAAGGCATTGATGTGTAGAGCAAATAGAAAGAAGAAATAAAGAATTGTATTGGAAGAATATGTATTGTGTAAGCAAAAAGTTTTATTTAAATTATTGCACTTACTAAAATGATTGACTCTGCTTTCAAATTGTTTCTTCAACAAACTTCCTACATATTACTGTTGGTTTTCAGAGACTGAATTATTGATCAGCATGTTTTTCATCTCGTAAATGACACCATTTGAATCGTTTACTGTGATTGTGGAGCCTACCTGAAAATATTTTTAACAAGGGTATTATCCTTTGTTATTGAGCAAGTGAATTGCAAATACATTCGTAGTGCTTTGCGCTTACAAGTTGTATGTATTTTTGCATGCTGAAAGGCAGGAAGGACCCTGTGTTGCGAGAGCTAAAAGGATCATACGTGGGAGGAAGGTAGAGGCCGTACTAACTTTGCTGGTGTGGCAGCTGTTTCAGATGAGCCCCAGTTCATCGTGGGCCCCACGGGAACACTGCAGCTCATCTTCGACAACTACATATATCTCAAGTATTACGCGACGATGCGGGGCGTGCGTTGGCGTTGCCGTTCCCTTGGCAGAACGAACTGCCGTGCCCGTTGCGTCACAACGGAGGACCGCGTGGTTCCAGAAGGCTTGCCCCACAACCACCCCCCAGACAAGATCCCTCCGGACAGCGAGATCATCAAGGGCAAGCTGCCTACCCACAAACCAGGGAAAATGTAGAGCAAGTTGGCACCTCTGGTTGGCACTACTTGGATTACTTGTGCTCGCCAAATGAAAACTAGTTTAAAACTGTGCAGTGACTTGGACTGTGCTGCACAGACAGTTTTAATTATTTTCTTTACTTTATTCGCTGTATTTAAAAATTCAGTGCTCTTCATGACATATACAGTGAGTATTTATGAACTTGAGTGGTTATTTACTACATGTAGTTCACAAACTTCCTCATTGTAATTCAGCACCTTGGTTATTAGTATGCAAAGATTTTTGTTATGGGTGCTGTAGATGCTTGATAAATTGTTTTTTTATCTATAGAAACTTAGCATCGTTCCCAGGAATGCAGTTAACATGTATGGTTTTTTGCTTGGTTCGTGTATGTATCTGATTATGATGATGGGGTAGAATTTTTTAACATCCCTGAATAACAAGAAAACCATTTGTAGGTGTAAATTTTTCCTTGATTAATTAGTTGTGGCAACGGTAGCATCAATTAATGTTTAGAGCGATTTACCTATATCTCAGAATTATGCCTATTATGTGGGAGTTTGTGCATATTTATGTGCTTGTGCATATGTTAGAAAGGAAGAGAGAAAAATTGAGAAATAGAGAGAAAAGATATGAATAGAGAAAGCAAGAAAAAGAGAGATGATGTTTGCATTGCACAATGATGATGTATCTGAAGTTGTGTATCTGCATAGTCAGGTGTTAAACTATATAAGCTGCTTCTTTTTTATAATGTACATAGTTTTAAGAATTAATATCATGTTGTAACAAATTTTAACATTTAAATTTTAACTGAAGAAGTAGTTAGTTTTGTAATTTCCTAATGGTATTTTAAACATATTTCATGTTTATAGGATTTCTAACAATGCAACCAGACTTTATCATGGTTTTTAATGAGTTTCATAAGTGATTTTCATGTGCATTTTATGTTAATTCTATAGTGGCATGTTATCGTTACCATGCAGTTAGAATATTTGTCTTTTAATTCAGTTAAATTAGCTTAACATGTATGGGAACTAAATTTGAAGGTAATTTTGTATGATCTATACTGTTCATATAGTACTCTAATAGGCAACAAATTTACATAATCAATAACTTGTTTATACTTTTAAGCTTTGACTCTTATTTTATAGTATGTGTCCAAGTTAATGAATTTTTTTTGTAATGCTATTAAATTAGCTCTTAAAAAATGGAAAATTCAGTTTGCATCCCTGTATTATACAAAGTTTAGACAGAATTTTGCAGGCATTTTGTTTTTTTGTTTTTGGTTACAGAATTTGGTATCAGAATTAATTTTATTTCAACAGTCACAGTTGCTGCTATATCTCATCACTAAGGCGTGGCCCCTTGACACTGGGCGGTACAAGCCAGAAAAGGGGGAGGGGGGCTCTTATCCTCCTATTAGTATTGCGTTTGAAGTATGATGGTTTAGAAAGGACTAGTTATATTTGCCCACCACCCCATAAAATTATATATGCCGTTATCGGCCATCACTGCCGTCACACGAGATGGCAACTTAGTTACCCAACCACAGCATTTATTTGAACAGTGGAGTCAACAGTATTCCGAACCCAGGGCAAATCAAAACGTGGCAATTTAAACAGCATCTGCCCACTCCCTCGACCATGGCATTATCATATGCGGCCAAATTATTTACTTTATGTATTTATACCTGCCTGCTGCATTTACACAACACTTTCATATATAACCTGAAATAGCCATTTTCAATTGTTTGTATGATTTTTTTTTTAATTCAATTATTGGTAAACCAAAAACTTTTAAAGATTCAATCATATTAGATTTTAATTATTTGACTTGCTGTGACTTCACTGTAGTTTACATCATGATTGAAGCAGCCATCAAAATCACAATTTAAAAAAAACACAATGGTGAAACATTTAATTACAACCATGTTACTATACAATCAGCTTATTAAAGGTATTGATAAAGAATTTTTTATAAAATAATTTTGAAGTTAGTATGTGTTTGTTCTTTATGCCCATTATATCCAAGTGATTGCTTGCTGAGTGATGGTAGGTAGTGAAATATTAGACTCACTTTGTTGTCTTACTGCTTAAGTTGGTCTGTTGAAAGCAATACTACACATATTTATAGTATATCTTGCTTTTAAATATGTACTTCACAATTTTTACCCCAGTTTAATCGAGAACTGGATACATAGCTCCTTTATTTGCTGAGTATAAAATTAATCTTGGCTGCAAATTTATTCTTAATTAAAAAACTGCAGCATTTATTAGAAACCTGTCATGAATGTTTTTTCTGTATAATGTTTTGTGATATACATAAACTTTGAATTTCATTGTTACAATAATGAGTGATGTTTCACAGAGATGGCATTATACATTTTTTTTTTCATTAGCACTCATTGCGTAGCAACATGTCACATTGCTATAGTTTATGAAAATTTTGTGTCATAATATATCCTGTAGCATTATGATTCATCATGATACTTTTAGTATTATTTTTGTTAAAAATTTGTAACTGTAGGATGTTGCATTTTCATATGATATTAACACTATATTCATGCTTCTAATTCAAAAATTAATGCTTGCTGTTTCAAGCACCACATTAAATTGCATAAATACAGGGCCATCAAAAAAAATGCCAGTATTACAAATTGTTGCTATTAAAAAAGTTTTTCACGGATATGCATATGTAGTACATCTTAATATGGGCATCATTTTTATATCTGCAGATCTCTAGATGGTATTCTATCTCCTGCCATGTCTTCTGATGGTGTCTGGAGTTACAGTTGCAATTGTTGCAGCAATTCTCTCATTTAAGGAGCAGGATGTTCCTTAACTTCTCTGCATACACAGTGTTTTTTGTGTGTCCCCACAATAGAATTTTCAGTGGCAATAGGTCTGGGCTTTCAGGTGGCCAGGGAATTGTTCCAACCCAGGCATTTGGAACTTACCATTCAAAACTTCATGAAAATAACCCTGTGCTCCATTTCTTGTACTCAGTCTTCAAGCTGTGGAAACACATACAGTTCAAGTAAGTCTAGGTACACAACTCCAGAGGTGCTTTCACTGCAGCAGGGATCAACAACGCGATAGTACAACAGTCCGCACCAGACGTTCACCTTTGGTGACCCGCAAACGTCCTCATGAATCTCCCTTGGTGACTGTGAACCCCAAATGCGATAGTTATGTTGATTAAGGCATCCATTCACATAAAATGTTGTTTAGTCATTAAAACAAACATGCTGTAGGAAGATTATCATAATCATCAATGGTGTTGAGCATAAACTCTGCATATTCCACGTGTTTTTTCCTGTTGTCTGGTTTAATTTCATGCATCAGCTGAATCTTGTAAGCGTGGAGTTTTAAGCGTTTGTGTACAACATTTTGAATCGTAATTTTCGAAATCCCTAATGCTAAACTTCTCTGAGCAATTGATTTTTTTATTACATACTTTTAATGCAGGATTGCCTTATGCGTTCTACTTTTTCTTTCAATGTCCTTGGTCTTGACCAGGCCTTTTTCTCTTCTCAACACTCCGAACTGTTTCAACCACTGACATCTGGACAGTCTGCATGTTTTTCTTGTGGGTGTAAACTTCGCCACTTACGTTGCACTGTCACAACGATTTTAGTTCGGTATACCACGACACAAACTGCAACTTCTGTTGAATGGTCCACATCCTGCCACAATCCAACTCACACTGACAACGGTGTAAATGTGCATCCCCTCTCCTCCTACAATCACTCATGTGCACTGCTATTATAGATTGTTTATGGTAAAGTGAGCATTTTTGAGGCCCCAGTTATTTTCTTTCAGCCATTTTTTATCCTCCAACCAACTTTTTAAATAAATATTGCAATGTAAGTAATAAACACAGTCTGTATATTCCACCGCACCCTAAAGTTAACATCTATGGCTAAAATGAAATACCGTATTTTGGTGTGTATAGGCCGCACCAGAAGTTTTTGATGAAAAATTAGGGATAGTTAATATTTCAAGTATAGGCAGCACAGAACTTTTGTATTCCTGTAAATATTGCTGGGCCTCATCGTGCTGCGCAGCAACAGCAAACTATGGCAACATCAAACTAATTGGTTTGCTGTTGGGTTTGTCCTTGCCGCGTAAGCATCACGTGCACACAGCTGCTGCTAGCTGTCTCATCCGGCCAGAAAGAGAGAGAGACAGCATGAGAAACATGAAAGGGGTGAAGGGGGCATTCTAATAATACGGTAGACCATCCAGCCTTCATAGCATTTCCTCTCCTTCACGTTTCTCCTCCAAACACCACCAAGCGGCTGTGTGGAGCAATGGCAAGAGAGGAAGGGTCACGGGGGGGGGGGAGCAAAAGGTAGTGACAAAGAACCTGGTTGTTGTAGAGGGGGTGGAGGAGTGTAATTGAGAGATGCCGAGCGAAAGGGAGAAGCAAGTTGGGCTGGCACTGGTAGGCTATAGAGGATGACTGAGGAGGGAGGTGGAATGGAGGGACACTGCCGAGCGTGAGAAGGCAAAAAGAGAAAGGAGTGAGCCAGCTGCGTGGCGGCCCACAAGTGTTTAAATATGAGTGATGGCTATTAATTTGTTCTTATTATTTTTTTACTTTCTTAGAAACTAAGTTAAAACACTAAAATGTACATGTTTTGGTGGGAAGAATTGTTTTTTAATGCCAATATCTCGTAAATAAACAGCACCCTTCTTTTTGTAGTATTTTTTTCTAATTTGCATTTCTAATTTCTAATTTTCTAATTTAATAATAATAATAAAATATTGTATATTTATTGACTATTTTTCCAAATGAGAGGCCTTTCGAAAGTGTTATCGTAGTAAAAAATATCTTTGAACATGACAGAACATTTTAAGATGCCACACATGTATATCAGTTAAGAACTTTTTTTATGATAATGGTTTGTAATCCCGGGATTTTTTTTCTATGACCCTGTAATTAAAATAAATAAGTAAATTTTTTGATTGCCCTAAAAAATTTGAAAATCATTTATAGTTATTTTTTTCATTATAATTGAACATTTTTCGAGAATTGTATAATGCCACATAGTTACTTATTATAGGAAATTAAGTTTTAATTTTATTTGCTGAAAATAAATCTTTACTATAACTGTCTATATTTATTTTTACTTTTGTACATGTTCACCTCAAACAGTGTAGCGTGTAAGAAAGAGATGTGGTAGACACAAGTGCTTAAAAACAAGCTATAAAGAAGGGCTGTTATGCAGAAATGAGAAGAGGCATGCGTGAAATAGAATTTGCACTTCTGCCTGCAGACACATTGTGTTAGCCAGCCTTGAGAATGTACGAAGGAGGACTGTTCAAGACAGGAAATGCAGTGGTGGCAGAACCAAGAGACCCCCGAAATATCTACCAGCCAGATTTAATGAGAAATTATTATTGTCCTGTAACTTGAGGTGCCTTATCTGAGCAGTTGAGTTTGAGACTTGCCATGTACCATTCTTTTTGTGTTATTAAGTGCTTTAATTTACACATATATTGGAAATCATCTCTGAACCACTGACGAAGTGGATAAGGTGTCCAAAGGTAAATGGCTTACAAGAGATCAGTTCCTCTCTTACACCATACCTAGTTAGCTTTGATTCGTTTGTAGTACATACCTAGTACGTACTACTACTAGTCTTCTAAGCCAGTTAGTTGGGACATTAGATACTGCTAAGTTTTTTTCATTAATTGCAGGGTTGTGATCCAGTGCTGATTAAATATTTCAATTGTGTAAGTTTGTTGGGTAAACTCAGCAGCACTTAAGTTTTTCATAACTGAAATCCTCTTGTGGAAGGGTATCACTTTGCTGCTATCGGGCAGTGGGCAGTAGTTCATTATTTAGTACTTGGATGTCAGTAGATATGTCATAAGTATAATTACTATGTATAGGTACAAGATAAAAGTTTGAAACTAAAATTTAAAGCCATTTTGTTACTTTTATTTTATTCCATAATGTTTGCTGATTGGATACAAATCATTAGGTGAAGCCCTGTCAGTATTACAGGGAATGTTTCATCATGTAATTTCATTTTAATAGCTAGTTTTTCCAAAAGTCACCACATTGTTCATCAAAATTTCTCTGAATTTGAATTTTATTCATTACAGCATTTCAGCTATTATACTTATATTAATCATTAAAATTAATTATTTCTAGATTCTTTTCGATTAAGTGTTTATCCAGTCTTCAACCGGTGAAGTATGTAGTTGTGATAATGTAGTAACCAAAATCTCCTCCTGCTGTTTCTGTGCATTTATTATACAAATAAATTTTTTTGCCAAATGTGTTATGTTTTTGTAAACCTCCATTAGAAAAGACATGGTCTACTAACTTTTGTATCTGTATGAAAACTGAATAATTTAATGGTAATAATAATAAAGCTCATAGTTGGGCGTTTGCCTGGTGGCCAGCACATCCCTCCTTTCACTCCTGACCCAGCCCTTTTTCAACTGACTAACCTCTCTTACACTCACCAACTCTTCCTATAATACACATTCCACTCCCTCACTACCCTAACGAGCATGGAGCACTTTGCCCACTCCAGTCTCCTCCATACCCTGTGAATCTTCCCACTGTTATCTCTCTCCATGTACAGCCCCTTTGTTAGCATTTCACCTAACTTCCCCCACCCTCCTTCACTGTTTTCCAGCCTGTACTACCAAACCAAGCTTTCTACTCGTCTCCTGTCCTACAAGGAGCTCCATCTCATCTCCTTCATCATCACTGATGGCCTAAAGTTACTTTCCTCCTCCCCATGCTGCCCAGCCTTCTCCACTTACTCATCACCACTTACCCTTCACCTATCTCGCTGCCCATCTTTGTACCTTCTCCGACTCCCTCGCATCTATTTCCGCATGCGAGTCCCATTCTGCGGTCGCACATTAAACATTGTGCAATAAGTTTTTTCTTTCACCTTGTGAAAATTTTATCCACAGCAAATGCTAAGTTAATAAAACATTGTGATTGAGGGTTTTATGTATATAAAAAATATAACTGATAGGTTAAAGAGCATTTGCATATACAATTGTAATTTACTGGGTGGATGGACAACAGATTCTTGTGGTGTGGAGAGGGCTGTTTTCTGTGTATAATATTTAATTGGTTTCAAATTGATTGTGTGTTGTTTTGGAATGTTTTTGGTGTGTCCATTGATGGGAGTTACTTAATGTGCTCTCTGATTCTTAAGAGAGAGCTGTAGTTTAATTTTTGCCATGGATCAAGGCTAATGGTGCATTCGGTAGTTACATAATGCATATTTTACCCGCAAGTAATTGTGATGAATTTTCATAGCTGCAGCTTGAAAATCACGTCGAAAATATATCGGATCACACACAGGAATATACGCAAACAGCTGTAAGCTACAATAAATATTTGCAGTTTATTGACATAACAACACATCACACACAGTGATTATAGTTACTAAAAATGTTACAACACATCTCATTCAATATCGTTATTTTTCAAATCAGCTGTTTTGACCGTTTGACTATTAAAGCACTCCGGAAAATTTTCCGCCATAACGTTTACAAGTTAACCTTGAATACAAGCCAGGAAAGGCTTTGACGAGTTACGTGACTCATCTTAATAACAACCATTCCAAATGTAAGATGAAATGTGATAATATTTTAACTTCAAACAAAGTGTTACATAGGGGAATGATAAAAGGGCTAATAAAATAAGATTGTGCGCAATAAAATTAAGTATATGCTCATGCACATCAGGAAAATTACTTGTGTAACAAACTCTCTTTAATTCTTTTACTTTTGAATTTGCATCACACCAAAAACATCGTAGTACCCTCATATCCACAGAATTAAAAATTATGTGTTGATTATGGACATTAATAATACAGACGTGAAGCGGCTGCAAGAAGCCCGGCAAGGTGCTTGACAGTAAAAAATCAAATATTTATATTGAAAAAACTTACTAAAAACCCTACTTGACAGAGAAGCAGCAATTTTAAATCTACCCAGCAAAGCCCTGTGTCATAAGAACTTTGAAATGTACCATTAAAATAAACTAAACTGTGACGAGCTATGGACACAAAAGGTTAAGCCAATCTGGCTGGGCAAGAGAACAAATGGGGCTGAAGTAGCCAGCTATGAAAACCATATTAGCGATCCCTTAAAACACATGCAAGGCTACAATAAACACATTCATGAAATTACTAAACAAGATTCCAAAAAAACCTTATAAGTTAAAATTATTTCTGCTCTCCTGGAAAGCACAACTACAAGAGCGCAACCAAAACTACTCTTAAGTGCCCATCTAATGAATGTTTAAAAAAAGGCTGTCCAAAACTCACCAGAACCGTTTCACCCTCACTCCGGCTCACAGACTTACTCAAATAAAGTAATAACATGCTTCGTATTACATTGAATCGTTGAAGACATTTGCTGTGCGCTGTGTTGCACCATTAAAAGATATTCCAGCTCATGTCGCAGTATAATGTTGCAGATTGTTGGGCGATGAAGCAGACGACACCTCGTTTCGTGATGAAGGCTGGTCGGAGAGTGCCAAATTAAATTATAAAACGTGCTACAATTGAATACATGACATCAAAAAACAAGGATGGGATAAAGTGGTAGGGTGCAGAAAGGAGAAAGAAGGGGATACCGAGGCATCCATAGAGGAAGGGAACGGGCGCTAGTGTTCCGTGTTTGTTATGTGAACCAATGCGGCGACAGTAACGCCGCTACGTTACAATGTAATAGGCAATAATGTACACTGACATGTTTTTCTATGATCAATGTGCATTTATTGTGAATAATCTATTTCAAACTTGCTACCTTTTCAAAAGTTCTTTAGCCTGTAGATGATAATGTTGGTGGGAATTCATTCACACATGTGATTCATCTTGAAACCAAAATTTGTGGTGTACCATGTGCCAAACTCTGTTGTGTCAATAATTGCTTAAAAATTTCTTCAAGTAGTTTATCCTTGTGTACTCTTTGTTACTAACCACATGTCTTTTCGCTGCAGAGAAAGTGGTGCTGTTGGGTCATGTGGGGGAAGAGGCGCAGTTTATGAAGAACCAGCGTGGCAACCCACAGCTGGTATACCAGCACCACGTCTTCAACAGAGACCTTTCGAACTACTCACGGAATGCACACAGTGGCGACTACTGGCGCTGCTTGCGCTGCCACAAGGGCTGCCGCAGCCGTTGCATCACATTGGGCAATGAGGTGTTCCCTTTGGGCCCGCCACACAACCACCAGACCCCCATCCGGAAATTCAGCAAGTGGATCTACCTAGATGAGTGAAAGTGCAACTCTACCGATAGCACCGCTGCACTGTGCAAATTTACTACTTTTTAATTTCTTGTGAAAAAATTATCACAATTCTCTTCTTAATCAGCTTCCAAAATTGAGTCCACAGCACTGCTTGAAATCTGGGGAAACCTCATCCCTGTAATGAGAGGTGTAAACAAGTACCTGCAGAAGACAGATAGTGACACAGTAGTGACAGTAGCTGATTTCCGGGCAACAATAAAGAATAAGATAAATGTCACTATGCATTGAAGAACATTGTGTGTATAATGATTAAAGTAAACTATTTTATTTCATTTAGGAGGGTGAGGCATATTTTATATTTTCACCCTCCATAGTTTTTGTGCTGTGTACAGCCCTGCCCCTACTGATTTGGATTAACGGGTCAGTTCATATTTCTGGAAATTTCGAACAGTTGGTTAAAAACAAAATGTGGGAAAATTTGTTTGAGCTCTACGTATTGTAGTGCAGTGGTTTACTTTTTCTATAAATGCTTTGTACACACTAACCCAGTATTTGCTAGGTCAGAAATAGTGATACAAAAATACAGCACATGTGTACTTATTAGACTTATGTTATATCTGAGCATACAGCTGACATCTGTGTGGAGGTTTGGCATAGTCAATGTCAGAAGTAAGGCATTTTCACTTGGAAGCCTGCCATGAAGTACAGGCTTGCTGAATAAATGACCACTGCGCGGACATTTTGTTGTCCTGCCTTTTGATTTGAGAAAAATAATACAAAAAAAATAATGTGTACGGCCCTGTCTCATTTGCATTGTAAACCTGTTTTGGCATAAGTTTTTCGTCGGACACCAATTCAGAACCAAATTTGTCAGCTGCTTTATCTGCAGAAAGTTTTTTACCACTCACAGTGTACAACAAAATATTATAACTTGCCTGCTTTTAAACCTCCACCTAAGCATTTGGCCAAAATTTTTACTCTTTCACTTCTGTATAGTTGGAACCACTGCATTAAAGCACGTTCACGATCACTACTTTTTATTGCTCTCATTGTTTTGTCTCTCTCCATGCCAGACCTAGAATCATTGTCTGAGATAAATTTATACGTTAGAGTTTTTAATTTTTTATGTCTGCACTGTTGGTTTTCCTAAACCTGGGTGTCTACTTTCTTTAAAGCTTCAATTTTTTTGCAATTGGCAAATATTTATTGTGTTTACTGTTTATGTTGATTTTTTGGAGCAACACCACTATAGTCTGATGAACTAGGACTTTTGCTCTTACTTGCAACATGTTGTTATTTCTTTTTTGTTTTTGTAAAATGTTCCAGTATTGGAGTAAAACACACGAAAGAACTTATCACAAAGACTACATGGTTACTGCAGACTACCTTTATTTACTTATTTTTGCCCAACAACAGACAGCAGGAGTGAGAGGAAGTTTGTTTTGACGTGACAGTGGTAGGGTTGGTGAATATTCGGTATACTGAAACGAAAATGAAAAATGACTGCTTCCATTTTCGTTGTGGTAAATAATTTGGCTACATCAAGTTGTAACGAAACAAAAATCCTCGATTTTGATGAATTTTCATGTGTTTAATAAATGTTCATTTAGTGCACCAGCAAAGATAATTTTTGCCTGTAAATCATCTTGTTTGTTTTTATTATAACTGAAATAAATACATAAAACAAAAATGTTTATGTAGGCAAGACCCCCAGTGGCAAACATTCCATATCCTACCTTTTTTTGGTTTGATTTTGCAACCTATTTGTTATAATAAATAACTTCTTAAATGTTGTGAAATTTGTTAAACTTTAGTTAAGACTGAGCTCTAATGATATTGTTTTTCATTTTTGTTTCATGAGAAAAAAGTCACCTTCCCACAACCCTAGACAGCAGAAGTGAATATGACAGATAACTGTACACAGGGGCAGAGGTTCTCGCTCTCTCTCTATCTCAATAGCTATCTCTCTGTAGCTAACTCTATATTTATCTCTTTCTATTGCTATCACTATCTCTTTATCTATATCTATATCTCTCGCTTTACCGCTATATCTCACTATATATTTGATCTATCTATCTCTATATCTCTCTATTTTGATATCTTGCTTTATCTATCTCTATGTATTTATATATCTGTATCTCTCTTTATCCATCTCTCTCTATCCATCTGTCTCAATCTATCTCTATTTAGCTATCTCCCTCTCCCCATGTGTGGTACAGTCACGTACAGAAATTTAATTTTCACAGGACTGACAAAAAATAATTTTAACAATTATTTTCTTCTAAAATGGTGGAGACTATACTATCTGAAAGTTCAGATAATCAAAGTTTCAAATTTCAGGCATCCACTGTTGTGTATTTTGTACTATTTGGGGAAAATATTGTGTAGCATTTAAATGTTGCATGATGTACAATCTAGAGCGTATAGAAATGTGACATTCCATGTGTTTTGCATAATCACCAGTAAAAAAATTTACTGGTTATGAGTCATATGCAGAAAAAATCATTAACATTAAAAAATAAAGGTGCCTTGACCTGCCTCAAGTTATATACAGTATACATACACACATACACATACATATGTATGTAAGTGTGTATTCAGTATATTTGTGTATATACATGCAAACATATACCGAGTGGAAGGGAATTTGCAAATATGGATTGCGGCATTTGATTCTATGGCAAAATTCAAGGTAAAATTACAGTTAGGTGAAATTTCATTTGAAGCTTACTTTCTGAGGAAACCGGCATGATATGTCTGGAACAAGTAGGAACAAGTGTGTGTTAATGGGACGAGTGTGGTGGTGTGTGAACGCTGTAGCGTAGGTGATGAGGTGGTGTTAAGGTGGAAGAGAGCAGTAGGGCTCAATGTTGGCTAACTGGTCATGGAGTTCACACTGGAGGAGTATTGGGATTTAACAGTGGCCATGGGTGCTGCAGGCAGTCAAGCTGGATGTGCAGCACGAGTGTACAATGCCTCTAATGCAATTTCACGTCAAGGTATATTTGCCCTACAGTTGGCCATAGAATCATATGCCGAATTCCATATTTGTGGGTTCCCACCCACCCGGTAAGTGTACATGTAGACAAACATGCAGTGAACCCTCAATAACTTGGACTAATTGGGGGAAAGGTTGTCAGAGTTATGATTTGTCTGCCATACTGAGCAGATTAGAGTACAGTTAACTCTCGATTCTACTACTATTCACGGTTCCTGGGGAGAGGGTTGTTATTTTGAGCATGAAGTTATTTTGAGGTGGTCGTTATTCCAGAAGTCTTAAAATCAAGAGTTGACTGTATTATAAGTTGTGGTTCTAAACAAAGACATCTGCTATTACCTACTGAAATACACTTTTGTATTGTGGGCTAATATAAGTCATATTAAATTTGGCAGTGAAAATAGCATTCAGTGTTGTTTAAATACCATTTCAAACATTTTATAAAATTAATTAAGCGCCATCTCTGAATAGATACATTGCAAGCATCCTGCCCAGCAAAGCAGCCCGTCACCAAGTCTGGCTGGTTGCAAGGTCAGAGACTATGTGAAAGTCATCTGAGTGCCAGCTGTGTTGTGGATGCAGCATACTGTACAACCAGTTCCTCATTGTAAAACTACAGTCTTGAAAATTATTCATTGAAAAAAATACACTCTTTTTACTGCAAATTAAACCACAGCAAAACCAAGACCTAATTTATTAGAAACATTTGTAGTGCTTAAATAGTTAAACTTGGAGTACAAGATGCCAAAATAAATATTAATTTGATGATTACAGAAAAGGTTATTTGAAATATTGGAGATTACAGCTTAAATTACTGCGTTCATTTTTCATCTCTTTGCTTTTACCTTTACTCTTTAAGCTGTTTCAGATGTGTGTAGGAAAGAATAAACATGATGTGGTCCAGGTAGCACCTGGTTTATTATGAAGCCCACTGCCGCTTGGCAGCTGCGACAGATGTGCAGCGCACTATTAGTGGGCTGCCAGGCATGGGTGGATCTATAAGTCGAGGGTCATGAGTTACCGATTAGTCGAAGCACACGCATCGACTGAGTGCGGGGATTCCTCTCACTCCTCACCCAACGTGGGCAGGTTGTGACATTTCTGTTAAATTAATATGCCTAAGTTCTGTTCTCCATTTTTATTAATTCATTTATATTCTCACGAGAAATAAACAAATGTCATTCAATTTTGTTATCAATGATGAATATTTAAAACATCTTGCAGCAATTATCAATGAACTGTTTCCATCAAAGTTACATATTAATGATAATTTTTACTACGCACACGTCCATGCTTGGTGGTGGTTATGGTATTTCTGTACGAGAAAAAGTTTTTTGTTTCATACTTTTTGTAACCTGCATCCTGATTGACTGTCGGCTGACCACATCACACTCCTCATCCATTCAGCAATGGCGAGACGAGAGCCAATCAGAACACTTTTCTTTAAGTGATTTAGAAAATTCAATTCATACTACCCTCTAAGGACCAGTGAACAAATAACATACAAATCTTATTCTGAAAATTACAACATGCAATACTTTATATACTCTCTAAGGGCAAAATGAACAATAACAATAACTTCTAAATCTTAATCTGAAAATCATGTACTATATTGTCACCATGACCAAATAATCCAAAACCAAAAGACAATAATAAAACCTGAAACGCCCAACATTACAAGGTATAAACCAGGGCGAGCTGTGCTGCCAGTGGTTGTTTTTTTCGAGCAACCTTTATGAGACAGTCAAAGTACAGGACCAGTGAAAACATCCTTTGTAAAAGATGCCACGAGCATTGTTATTCTGTTGTATGAGGGACGTAGGAAACTTGTTTGCTCAACTATTTGGAGACATAGGAACTCCATTTGGGTTTATGAGTTTTTGTAAGCCTGTTGACAGTACATTATGGAGTTGGCTGGTGCTGGTTTGCAGACTGTGATTAAAGAAACGTCTGACAACACTCAGACATAATTCTTTAGTAGTTAGAGCAGGGATGTCCTGGGCCACAGCGGAATTAAATCTACTGTTTTTAAGGGAATCTCTGCATTGCCCTTGCAGGTGGATGCCAGTGTGTGGTGTTCCTCTCTGCTGGGTATACACGGCGCACTTACCTTGGAACCGTCATTTCAGCGATTGACGTGACCCAATTGCTGGTCGAGGCAGCCAGTGTTGATACTTGGGGCAGTTCCATTAGCAGTAAATCTCTTAATGGACTCCTCCGATATTTCTCCACGCCAAAGAGCAACGACCATCACCGTACAAATGGGTGCTGGCCTATGGTGTTCCCATCCATCGGATATGCATGGCTCGTGCATTGAGGGTTTATACCCCCTCCCCTTCCCCTATGTGCATGCCTTGGAGAAATCATCAGGGCCGGCGGTGTGCTAAATGCCCTAAGGAACTCACCCGTCCACCAAGAGTGACCTTGCTGCCCTGGGGAACCTCATTAGTGACTACTGCGACATGACAGACTTCTTCGGGCAACAGCCTGACCTGGTCCTACCACTAGCATCTTGGTAGCTGGAGGCACCAACCACAGATCCTGTCCACCCCGACAGAGCAAGGCAACATGACCAGGAAGCCAGGCAATGCCAACCAGCATGAATCCATGTGGTGGGGGTAAGGCAACCCTTGACAGATTGCCCCCAGCACCCAGAGATGTACTCCCAGTACCCAGAACTGTTTCCGGTTGACAATCTGATGTAACCTTAGGGAAGGATTCCGTCAGTCCATGAATGGCAATACGATGTACACAAAGTGTTAGGAGAGGAAACACCCCAACTCTGGGACAGTCGAAAACACACACACCCCACCATCTAGCAAAGAGTGTGTTATGGACTTTGTTAGAGCACATAGGCAAGGAGGTAGGAGAGGAAGACGTGTGCAGGAGACAATCCACCAGGCCCGTCCATGTACCTGCTAGGGATACGTTTACAATAGAAAGCTGGGAATAACAAACACGTATAGTACTGTGGTCTACACACTAGAAACAAAGTGTGTTTGGCATATAATACATGTGTAGTTCCTATCTATGTGTTTACACTTAATGGGACAAAAAAGACAGTCTTAAAAGCTTGTAAAATCCCCTCCCTCCCTTTGGTGGGCATTGTATGTGAATGTCTGAAATGTTGAGCTGTCAAACTAGGTCAAGTTAAAAGTAGATGCCATGGAATGCCTAGCGGAATTTGCAGCACGGTGGAAATGGTTTACTGACTAAAGTTAACATGGCATTCTGTTTAAACTTTTTTGTGGCGTTGAGAGTTCACATATATACATCTGCATTATCATTTTATCCTAAATATGTCTGAATATTAAAATGAATTTATCTACCAATGTGGGGACCATTTAATTTGAAAAACATCTGCCTATTGAACAACATGAATATTTGATCTTTAAAAAATTTATTATTTTTGCACCACAGATAAAGAAATGTTGACTTCATGTGGAAAATCATACTTTTACCATGATTTTGTAGGTTATTGGTGGTCAAGTTCAGTTTGTCTCGATTTTAGAAAGTCATTCCTACAAATTGTGACTCTTTATAAAATCCAGACTATGCTCTAACTTGTTTTTAATTTTTTTTTTATGTCTACAGGTCTGTGATTTTGTATTCTAGGTACATATTTGCCAGAGATATGCCAGATTCAAGTTTTATCTGTCTGCAACACTCAAAGTCACACACTTTCTAATAGGTTCCATTGTGGTTCCCTAACAAGCAACTGTCTTGCTGTGCAGTGTGGCATCATGCATTTACACAACTTGTGCACACCCTACTTTTTCAAGGAGCTAGGAGGGACACATCCCAGATAACAGCAAACTACGTTGCAGCATCTATACCAGCCGGCCGGTTTGTTTTAACAAAGTCTTCTGCTATTGTGTTCTATACTGTTTTTATCTTGCAAATATGGTGCTCAAAAAAAGTTTTGCATAAAAGGGATTTGTGAAATACGATGTTGGTTACAACCTAAGAGAATAACTGGGATGAAAATACACTCTATCGGTACAGAATATCACGCCTGATCTGATGACACAAACCAAAGAATACAAGAGAAAAAAACATGATCTGTGACAATGTGCAATATAATTATTGGTTATGCGACACTTTTTTTGCATACTGTATATATGCATACACACATGTAGTAAACCCATTGTTGAATTAAGAATTTAAAATGCTCGAAATTTCATCCAGTATATTTTTTGAACCTTCATGATAAAATGTAAAATATGGGTTTTCTACTATATTTATTTAAAAAAAATTTTTTCTTTTATTTAAAAGTCAGGGAAAACAAGGTCCGGGCTATCCAGGATTCACTGTACATATACACATATATTCACATACACACACACACACACACACACACACCACACATATATATATATATATATATATATATATATATATATATATATGCATGCATGCATGCATGCACATGCCTGTACATTAGCACATGCTCATGCATGCACACACACACATGCACCCATGCACACACAGTCACACACAGACAAAACAGTTCCTGCATTTAAAATTTGTTTATTAGAAGAAATATTATATATATTTTCGTAGTATGGCTGTTTCTTGAGTATTCATGAGACAACAAAATGAGAAAGGGAAATTTATTCTGTTGAATTAGTAAATAGGGCTGGAAAAATAGGTGTAGAATGAAGGAAAATGTAAAAACACATGGAGTTTGTGTGGAAGAAGTCAAAACGTCTGTTCTGATCAGCAAGAAAATATTTCTTTAAATGTACATTCCTTACTAACATGATCTGCACAGTTCTGATGTGATGTCCAAATGTGTTGAACATTGTGAAGTAATTTCAGAAATTTATGTGCCAACAGCAAGTAAGTATTATATAAATGTTAACTGTTTGTGTTGCAAGTTGAGTGTTTCTATTACAAAATGATTTGAACAATAGCCAGTCTAGCCCACAGAAAAGCGAAAATTTTTGTTCTCTTGTTATTGTTCATCTATCTTTTACATATGTTTGTAGTGCTTGTAGCAGTTAAATGAAATATTGTATTTTCAAACACATTTTTCTCTTCTTTCATATCTGGAAATATGATTCTCTTCGAGACTGTGTGTCGTTGGCCCTGTTAGAGTCTGTGATTTCTTGCTGAATTAAGCTTCTGGAAGAAAAATATTAACTGGTTTTTTTATACAGCACAAATTGTGTTAGAGAAATATGAAATTTGATTTATATTTTGTTTCACTATATGTGACCATTTAGTATTATGTTACGTAGTGTTTTTAATGTTTTCTGGAATTTTGAAAATAAATGAACTTAAAGTTACTGTCAAAAGTTAAATTATTTACACTCTTTGATTATATTTATGTTAGTAGAATTTATATACAGTGTATTGTTTCACCTTGCTGTTACTCCTTATAAGATATTGCAATTTATTAGGTGAATAAATAAAGAAATATATATTTGCAGTAATAATGTTTTTCTGTTCTTAATAAACCAACTTCTTGTTGTGTGTAAGAAAGCAGGTGAACTGTTGTAAATGGTTAGATAGTTTAATATCATTGGATTGAGTCAATTTGGATAGCCAGAGATAAGAAGAGAGAGGAAATGGGAACTGAAATTGTGAGTGAACCAGTGTAAACCATTTTTTTTTTTCATGCATGTCACACTATGCTCCATTTTATGGTTAATATTTTTGTGTGATTTGCAGAGCTCACACACAATGAGATTTCAAATAGATTAGATGGAAAAAGAATATTAGTTCTTAGTAAGTACATTTTAATATCAGAGTGTCAGTTTTACAGTAATTGTTTATGGCAGTGTTAGAAGCAGAGCATCACATAGAGTTTTATATATGCTGAACAACAGGACTATAGGCTATTTACGGTAAAATGAGCACTTGTGAAAGCTCTGCTTAAGTTCTACTTGTACGCACGTAGTTTATTCCTCTGCCTTATATAAAATTAACATTGCCTGTGCCTTATCACTTTATTCATGCGTTGATCAAGTGAAACTGTGGAATTATTAGAGAAGTAAATATATTACAAATCTGCTCAATCTTATACTTTGACACATTAAAAAAAAAAGACAGGAAATAAATAATTTCAGTTTTCACAAATGGTTACCTAACACTATTTATTTGACGTTAAGATATGGCACTATTTCCCATCCATCATTACCAACTTCACTGGGCGCATGTCACTCAGTGCGCCCATCAAAATATATGTAAGCAGGGGCAGTGATTTTTTTCTAAGGTTGATTTCAAAAGTGCTCACCTTATCGTGAACAGCCTTTACCAAATAAAATTTGGGCTTCTTAGCTTTCCTCTTTAATCCACTTTTGTGTAGCCTACCTGAATTTGTAAGTTTTATCAAATTTATTTGAATACTTATCCATCTTAATATGCTGTCTCTGCCATTTATTTGATGTTGAGAAAAATTGGTTGTAGTTTACTGGTATGATGGTATGTATAGTGTTTAATTCAACAACTGAGAGGTCAATGGTGATGAGTCCTGCGTATTGTATATAGTGGGCTTGTAACTGTTTGACTTCCAATTTGCTGCTGGAATTTTGAGTTATGGTTTTGTTATGTCTGAACTGTCACCAGTTGGACAGCCTTGCTACATGACTTGAATGTGGTTTCCATATGATCACACGACAGTGGACCTTACTATAACCAGTTGATGAAAGAAGTGTGTGTATACTTTTCTGCAATAAGTGTCTGGAGGAGATTGGCATTGTATGCGAGGTGAACGAGAAATACCTATAATTGCTTGTTGGGTGTGAATGTACATATGAAGGAATGAAAGAGGAATGGGAGGTTTTGGTTAGACAGTCAGTCACCTGTAGTGATGCTGACATCTCTGGTGGTTCAGGGGAGATCTTCTAGGAGTAATGATGTTCTGTACTGGTTGTGTAGAGGTTTTTGGTACTTCCATGTCAGTTTGAATACTGAAGGTGGAAGTTCTACCTTCATCATGGTTTGTTTTGTTTTTTATTGCTCAGGTTTGATACAGTTAATTTATATCAAGTGTTGGGTACCAATACAAGCATAAGAAGAGCAGTGTCTAGAACAGTTGTTTTCAGTAGACGTGCTGCAGAACGTGTCACTAGATGTATCAAGTGTGCCATAAAACTAAAATTGTGGTATTGCGTGGTTAGCTATTGACAATAGGGAAATATTCAAGAGTGTAAGTATATATATTTTACAATATTATTTGGCGTTATTAATAACAAACTTGTGCCCATTGATTCTTGTAATATAGTCAACTTGTATCTTATAATGCCCCAAGGACTCAATGCTATGAAAATAAGAAGGTTGGGAACCACTGCTCCAGAAGGTTACAGTCTTGTCAGATTTGTGAATGCCACGTGGTTGACATCCAATCTTTGGAACTCACAGTTGTTTTTTCTGTCACCCCTGGCAGGTCGCTTTCACTTTATCAAGAGTCTGCGTGGACACGTGCAGCTGGTGTGCAACAATTACCTGTACACGAGGAACAACCAGTCGGGCAGCAAGACTTTCTGGCGCTGCATCGACTACCACCGGCACAAGTGCTGTGCGCGGGGCGTCACCTCGGGCAGTGTGCTGGAGCTGGTGACAGGTCACCACATCCACCCACCACACCTCGACAAGATCAAGCGCCTCCAGAACCAGAACTTCTACAACTTTCAAAACTTCAACAGATTCAACGAGCCCAACGTCCTGCTCTATGTCGACACGGGGTAAATAATGGATAATGGGGGTTTCCTTAGCTACTACGTGTGCCAATGTATCCTTTTGCAACAAGGCATCACACACAGCTTATGAAAGTATGTGTTCAAATGTTGGTTGTTTTGTAATGTGTTTATGGACCTGCATCACCCAATTCCTGGTTGTAGTTATTTGTGCTTGTAGTGGCTAACTGTATTTGTATTCATAATAAGTCAATTTTTTGTATCTCTAAAAGGTTCTTTCAATGAATTATGCCTATCAGTTGGGTGTATTTTCCAAGAACGTTTTCCAAGATTAAAAGAGGGTGGAAATTAGTGATAGTTATATTACCAAATACAGCATGGAATTAAACTCTTTAAATGATTTCCCATGGTCCATGGGAAAGTGCTGTATGCAGTGGACGAGTATTTGTTTGATATTATCTTTTGCAGCGGTTGTTGTAGGTACCTAAGTGTGAAATATGATTGTTTGAGAACTATAATGCAAGTGAAATGCCATATTGTAACTCTAGGACCACATATCTTGAAAAAGAATCTGTGCTGCTGCTGCTTCTTCTTCTTTTTCCTTCTTCTTCTCTCTTTTTTTTATTGAGAAATATAATTTTAATGAACTTTGCAAAACAGTTATTTAAATACATTTGTTACTCTTTATGGTCTTACTCAAGGTGATCTATAATCTTAATCTAAGCACCAATTCATAATAAGTACTTTGTTGTCAGTGATACTAACTCATACACTTTCTCTTTGTCAGAAAATACATTTTTTCATACTGTGCTCCTGGACATAAGACTCTATAGATTAATTGATCCTTGTCATACTTTTGAATGTATTACAAAATCAGACAAACATAAAATGATGATATGATTGGTTGTGGTCCTACAATAAGTGCAGAGTCAGTATAGCAGCAAAAAAATATATTGTTTTTAGTCTGCTAAACAGTAGTCTGTAAACAGGTATGTAGTTAATACAGAATGTTGTAAAAATACACGTCTAAATTTTGGGGAAACACTCCTCACATCTGGAGGAATGAAAAACTTAATATGAACATAGGTCCGGAAACACTTTGTTTCTTACGACAGCTCCCATTATATAACATACATTGTATGGCCTGCGGGCTGGATCTTGGTTGTGTGGAATGCCGTGACACTTGTTGTATGACGGCAGCCCCATACCAGACATGTCTGATTATTTTGTTGGCTGCAGCACACTGCCTGATGTTGCATCAAGCAAGAAACTACAAGTACCGCGTTCATATCAGTCTCGGACATGGGTACAATTGTAGAATGGACTATTCAAACATGACGTTAGCTGATGCACGTTTCATCTATGGGTTGGCAAATGGTAACAGCAGGGATGCACACCATTTGTACTGTTACATGCTTGCTGATTTGGCCCTGGTGAGTAGTTGAAGTGAAGGACGAAATAGGTAGATGGTTTATAGACATGCGCACTATCAATTGCAACTGGAGACACTGTGACTTTTCTAAAAGGAATGTTTACAAAGCATGCCGGTTATACCTATCAGGGCGCGTACCGCTCTCAACCTTGGGTATCGGGTGTTTATGAAACATCTGAAGAATGCTCTGGATTACTGACCTCATTTCTATCAGCGTGACTTGGGGTGCGGCGAACCTTCCAGGTCAAGGCCAGCAGAGTGTAAGTATTGCGACGGGCCCCCAGGCTAGGAGTTGAGTTGAGTTGAGTTGATAAATGGATGAGTGGCTGGAGTTTTAGCGATAGACAACAGGCAAGAGTCTATTGGACTGGATGCATGAGTGAAATAACTTACAAATGAAGGGAGCAGATAGACTGAACATTTGTTAGTGATGAGTATGAGTTATTGACTATAACCAAACAGAGGCATAGAGATGGACGTTAATTAGAGTTGAAATAGACATTAAATATTCCGCTTACTGAGAGGTAAAATGAGTAATAGTGGACATATATAATTTAATGCTGCAAATAATAGCTGCGTGAATAAATTAAAAATCAAATTTAGTTCTTTTATTTTTATTAAGACCTCCTTCCCTTATTAACTCAGATAGGATTTTTAACACCCTAGAAAAATCGAAATCAAAACTTAAAAAAAAATCTTTTGTGCTTTGCTTAAAGTGGCGATACTAGTGCCTACAGCGATGTGTGTCAGTTTCACTGATGCATTTGTTTTAAAGATTCTGCTTAATTATTCACTGGCATGGGTATACAGTTACCTACATATTTCTGTTTCTGGCTGTATGATCACATGCAAAGGCTAAGACCATTGTTGAAAACAACCTTTGCAGTGAGTTGCCATTTTTACGCATGCAATCCGAATTTGGTGACTGTGTTTTGCGTTCGGCATTGATATCACAATGGTGAGGAAATGAAAATTATTGCAGATACAGTCGTATAATCGAAAGTACAAAGGTGAGTGGAGAAAAGAATTACCTTGATTTGTACTTTCCAAACCAAAACAACTACATTAAATATGTAAACATCTTTCATATCCACTTTTTTTTTCTGTAATTTGTAATTTTTTTAATTCCAAGGATTTTTCAGGATTTAACCCAATGATTTCAGGATTTTACAGGATTTATATATACAGGAACAAGGATTTCAGTTTCAGGGCTTGTGGCAGCCCTGGGCTAGTTATTAGTGATAAAAAATATTAAAACAAATTAATTAAGACTGTTTTGTACAACCATCACAGTGAATGCTAACTAAAAAATTATTTGCAGAACTGGAAGCACTGCAAGCATTAATTGAGAGATAGAGCCAAGTGAACACAAGTGCTAACAGCCTTGATAGCAAAATCAGTTGTGTGAACAAATCTGCAAACACCCAAATTACTAGTGTGAAAGATAGTGTACATGAAATTGTAAATACCCAAATAAGTTCTGTAAAAGAAAGTGTGAATGAGACTGTAAATATACTAATTAGTTCTGTAATTGAAACTGTAGGAAAATATAAGGCATTAGCAAGTTAGTGAACACGAGAATTGACTGTGGATGAAAGAATGGGCAGTGTATATGAAATAGAACAGTGTCAGTGGAAGGATGGACAGTATCGAGAATGAAATGAGTGCAATGATGAAGGAATGGCAACAATTGGACGTCACTCGCACTGTCTCGCTCAGGATGTAGCCCACTGCTGCTCTGCTTGTGCATGTCATGCACAATCGTGTGTTCAGTGTATGGGTCACACAAGTAGTTCATGCAAGATTGGGTCAGTGAACCATTCTGGGATCCGCATGACCCATGTAACGACAAGTAAACTCAGCCCAGCGTGTTTACAATGCTAAAATAATCTGTTCCCCCGAAAACAGAGTCTCAATTACATAAGGGAAAGTGTTATCTCCCTTGGGCGCCATTTAAGTGAAGCATAAACAGTCTAAGAGTGCAAAGCCATGTGGGTTATGTATGTTTACTAACCATAAACTTGATGCATATTTCATTTTATACAGTTTTGCTCAAATGTAAAGTAAATGATCTCCGCAGTTCCGGCGTCCGCCATGCTACATACCCAAATTCAAATTATCTAATATAATATTGAATTATTGTTTTAATTTAATATTGACTTTTTGAGTTCCCATGTAAGTGTCAAATGTTTTGTTGCATTTTGTAATGATTTCCTACATGTTTTGCTAGCCTATTCCAGCTTTTCCACATAATTCTTATTTTTCCGACATGCATAGCAACAAGGACTGTGGACTTTTAAGTATTAAATTTCTTATGTTGAAATTATTCGTATAATTCCTCCAGATCTTGTTTGATACTTTTGAGGTTTTTTCCACGTGCATGTTTTTATGTAAATTCCCTTTCGGTACTGGCAGTAGATCTCTGTTAGGTAAGAGGATCTTTGAGCCACCATTTTCAGTCTAGACCAGCAGACCATCAAAAGTGCAATTGTTTCGCATTGGGTGGGGGGGGGGGGGGGGCATCATCAACTTCTTTGTGCTGACATTTAGCTGAAATAGTACGTTTATTCATTCCGGAACCTCTTTATTAACTTTGTTTCCCCACCTCCGTGCTTGCACACTTATCTCCGTCAGATTCGAGGCCCCGAAGATTTAACATCATAATTTGTACAGTGCTTAACAGTGTTAGCATATGGCAGGCCCAAATGCTGTGCACGCTTAAGGCTAGAGTTGCTTATTGTGTTCGAGTGTATAGTGTATCTGTTCTCATTTCAATACCACCATTCTTGACCCTAGTCTCCTGGGGCTTTATTGTATGTCTTGTATCTTAGGGATCTGACCCACTCCGGAAAATCCATGTGCTCTATTTATGAACAGTGTAAATTAATTCTTTTGTTGACATGTGCTGCGAGGGGACCGCCACTTGGCTATCGACCTGCGACTGCACTGAGATACAGTATCCTCGTGCTCACCCGTGTTGTAGATGAGTTGGCGCCCTTGGGAAAACTTTAACATTGTTTCTAAATTTCTAGATATTAATCAGTGTTTCTCTCAAATCCGGCCTACTCCACCTCTTGCTAGCAACCAAGCCACATTAAAATTTATTCAGCAGTGGAGTTCCAGTATCGCCACATCTGCAGCATAGAAAAGTGGAGAAGCACTGCAAGTAGTAACCAACACAGCAACCTTGGAAGATAACCAGCTGATGTGCAGCATTGGTATAGCGCAGCTAGGAGTGGGGAAGGTAGTCTCTATTAAACCCGCTCATTCCGATGGTCAAAGTTCTTGGTGAGATTACTATACACCAGTTTGATATAGTCGCCACCCTGAATGGCTGGTCAGCCGAACAGCAGGCTTACTACCTTGTGGCTGTACTGAGAGGCCCCACACTCAGCATACTACAATCTCTGCCAGAGCAACATCCACTAAGAGTACCGCACCTTGGTGTTGGCCTTGGAGTTGCATTTTGGTGACAGATACCTTACATGCATAGCTGCGAAGCCATAGCCAGAGACCTGGGGAGCCACTGCAGGAGCAATGGCAAGACATTGTGCGGCTGTCTCAACTATCTCTGGTAGGGTGCTCCGAGAAGGCACGCAACATCATCACAGTCGGCTTCTTCTTCGATGCCATCGCCAACATAGAGGTATGGCTAGCGGTACGTCTGGCTACACCCCGCAACATGCAGGACGCCCTGGTCCAAGCACTGGAGTTGGATTCAACCAGACAGGAGCCCACATCCCGACATCCAGTACGTGAAATGATGCTGAAGAAAGATGAATATACTGAAGGAGTTGTAGTTGGCTTTGAGGAACATCACTTCCAGGGTTCGTGTTACAGATCTGAGAGAAGAGTATATATTATAAATGGAAGGAATACAAGAGCGAAATTTCAGAAAGTTATGCATTGTCAGGCCCTAGTGTAGAATAATAATTACATAACATCTAAAATATATGAACGTGATGAATGTGCAACGCTGGTGGAAATGAAATTAAGTTTTTACCTATAACAATCAGCTTTGCTTACTGGTACTACATTGCTAGAAGTACTGATATTGAGACAAGATAAATATTGAGACTACAGTTCCATTAAAACACCAATAGGTTTAAATCCTAGTAACATTTTGGCTCACAAGTGTTTCAATGTTAATATTTATAATAGTGATAACTATCCTGGTATTTCTATTAAACCTTGTGCGGTCCTTTTCGGTAGAAAATTTATAAAAATGGAGGAAGGGGAATGCCGTATGGTTGCTGCTAGAACTCATAATTCGGTACCTTTTAACTTGAAAGGTTTTTATTGAGATGGTTTTTGCAGCATAACTTCTATAGCTGTTTCCTAGTGTCAAAAATTAATTTCTATTGTTGCTGTTATTTCAGATATTGTAAAGTATGGTATATAAGAGAAGGAGGAGAAGCTCTTAGATATAAGAGATTTAGAAGACCAGCCTTTAAGAAAATATTGTATCCAACATTGACGTTGCACAAATATGATTATTATACATTATACATATTATACAATAGAAATTTATAAGGTTGAGGAGACTGTGAACTTGGTTTCCTTAAAGCTTAGTTTTAGCAGCATAAACAGAAGCAGCAACAGGAAAAGAAGCAGCGAGATGAACAAATATCTTTGATGAGTGCATATAAGCACTTGCGTGAATAAATGTGAATAAATTTGTGAGGTTTGATACATTTGCCCCACAACTGAGAAACTGCATCAATAAGCTGATGCTTTAACTGGACACCTCACAAAGCAGTTGGAAAATGCACACGATAGCGTGTGAGTACTGTCAAGATGCTGTGTGCATACTGCGTCACATAGCAGCGAAAGAAGCCAATGGCATGGAGCAAATTATGTGATAGTCCCCCTTAGTAGTGGCTCTGAGGATAGTAGTCCCGTGGAGGAAGTGGTTTGAGGGCAAAGAACCAGTTGCGGGATCTCGAGAAAGGGAGTGAGATAGTCGACAGGAGCTACCAGTGCTTCAGGGTACGTCGGACGAGGATCCAGTCACAACCTGCAGCATCCACTGCAAGTGCCAGCACTTTTCAGATTGGTAGACATGGTCTAAAGGAAGATGCAAGGGGAAATTATGTACGCGCTTCATCTTTTCAAACCGGTAATGAAAGGATTGTTCTTTCTGTAAGGCACAAACGACCAAATAATGGCAGGATGAAGACCCGATATGAGAAAAGAATGTCGGGTGAGGTATTTCAAAAAGGACTACTGTTTTGGCTGTACAACCCACAGAGACAAAAATGGTACTTGAATCTTGGAAAGGCCCCTACAGGATTCTGAACATGATCAATTATGTGGTCTTTGCCCATGCTTGTGGGCGCCTAAATCAAATGTTTGGTTGATACTGGATAGGTAGAATTGGACCAATACCTTGATACCTGCAGAGCCCTGATTTGAATCCACTAAACTAATATTCTAAGTTGATATATATGTATGTATTAATTCTACACCATCCGATAGATCTGGACCAAATATGGCAGGGATGCCCTTTAGTAGGTAACGTAATTACATTTTAGGCCAAAATGATTGCTTGACTCCCCATTGGACCTATAAACTTAATTTCTAAAATGTTGTGTATCTCATCACCACATAGTCTGATGGATCTGGACAACATTTTGCAGTAACCAACTTAAGTTCTTTAGGCAAAAATCTGCTTTGCCCCCTCCCCCCCCTGACAAATTGGGTTCAATTCCAAAACCCCTGAAACAGGAACTTGTATCTCAATTCTACACAGTTCGACAGTTTGGGTCCAAATTTGGCATGGATGTCCTTCAGTTCCCAGCTTAAAATACTTTGTATAACCAAATGGTTTCCTGCTTCCCATTGAACCCAAAACCCTGAAACAGTGTCGTGTATCTCATATTGCCGTATTATAAGTGGACAACAACAAACCTGGGTAGTTCTGCTAGTTTCCTAAAAAGTCTGTGCCATTGATAACTTTCACACATATTTAATTGATGTCTGTGCATTTCCTTATGTTCTGGTGTGTTGAGTTATGCAGTGCCATGCACCATACACATAATAGCTTCAATGGCTTTCCATACAGCCATAATCCAGCCCACTGTCCATATAAAGTACATTATATAGTAGAAGCAAGAAAGAAATAAAATGCTTCTGTACCTATGTTTTCAGTAGATGTTTGGAATGTTTCCAAAGTTTTGACGTGTATTTTTGCAACATTCTGTATTTATTTATGTGTTATTACAACACTGGAATTAGAATTTTTTATACCACACACATGTTCGAATATAGTAATAATTGATAAATGTCATAACTTTTTTTACATGGCTGGCCAGTAATAAATTAATTTTCCTCCTATGTGATTGACTGTGCTTACTGAAGTAAAGTAGGAAATAAAATGTACTGCAAAGTCTTCCTCCATTAGAAACTACCCAAAATCAATACCCTGATGTGTCCATTACAAACAGCATTGCTATTTCTGTATCATGACAGCACTTCAAGTGCTGGACATTAAAGAACAGAGATATGTAATCATATAATTGCTTAACAAGACAGAAATTAACAAGTTGTGGGCCATTTTACAATTGTAAATATATCACATGGTTCTCGGGTCAGACCTTTTAGTTTGGCTCAACCCAATTCAACTGCAGCAGTTGGTCTATAAAACCATTAGGATGGCAAGTTGTTTTTGGTCATGCTCTGATCTCGTGAAATGGTTTCAAATGACACACATTGCATGGTTGTTCTATTTCATTGAATTGTAAATAATAATTTGCCCACTCTTGTGTTTTCATCATTTCCAGGTAAAAATACTGAGAATTAAATTACGTAATGCTGGGTTTGCCATCTGAAATTTGCATACAGATTTACTATCCACAAACAAAATACCTGTTTTCTAATTTTTATGCTGCACAATTTTTTGTTGTTATTTTTGTGATAACTTTGAGAACCGAGACTTACTTTTCAGAATGACTAATCTTGGAACATTGTGACATAATTTTTGTATTTTATTGTGAGTAGAGTTGTTTCATGTTGTTCATTAATGTTTTGAAAATAATGTTACGCTGAGTGTGTACAAATGCGATGTGTTGTCTATATGGTGTAATTTTGTAGACTTAGTTAAGCTTTGTTTGTGTGAGGCGGAGGAATAACCTGAAATTAGAACTATAGCATGGCTTCAGAAAAGTTGGAAGTAACCATGGAGTGATTATATATTGACTGTACTGAAAAATGCCAGTATTTTGTTCCATTGTTATTAGTATATTAAATTTTCTTATAACTACATATTAAGATTTTATATTCAAACACTATTACATACAGAACAGCTTTGCAGAATTCATGAAAACTAATAAATAATGGGATAATATTTATTATGGTTACAAATGCAACATAAACCACATTGACAAAACAGTGTGAAACTAAGTTATGCACTGTGCCATGACAGTCTTAGTTTAAAAATATTTAATTTGAAAGGTAAGCTGTGATGACCAAAATAAATCCAAAATGAAATAGGTACTATCCCCATAAGAAAAGAGGTAGATATATGAGCGTAGATACCGTTAAAAAACTCAGTAGAAAGTGAATGAGAAGAGATTTGGGCGGCTCTTAACAGCTAGGTCTTGAGAGCCAATGAGGGTGAAGCGAGGTGAGTATGAAGAAGCACTGGAATGAAAGGGCGGGGGAAACAGGAGATCTCTGAGAAAACTCGCTAACCAGTAGCATCACCCTGCACGATTCCCACATGTGAAACTCAAGAGTGACCCTGCCGGGAATCAAACCTGGTTCGCCTAGGTGGGAGGTGAGTAGTCTAACCACTACAGCACCGCGGCCCCTCAATAGAAAGGATTTTGAATAGCTAGCAGCAAATAATACTAAGGAAGAGTGCTCTCTTTTTCATTTTGCCGGCACTAATTAATTTTGTTGTAACCAGAGCTGTGAGAAATATAAAAACTTGGGGTAGTAGTTAGTTACGCAGTTGGGAAGTCTTCCACCTGTACTCTCAGTGTGTACCTGTAACAACGAGATACAAAATATTTTATACAGAAGAACCCTCCTATAATGTTCCCATTTATCATATTTTACCATCAGTAATGCAGGAACTTTTTGGTCCCACATTTCTCCATAAGCACAAAGTTATTACATTCCCTGAATATTAATACTGTCCCTTAAATTTTGTAAACTGTGTCCCATTAAAAATTTAATATATTGTCCCCAAAGAATTTCATTTAACTTAAGTGCATGTTTTGTTTTATTTAGATAGTATTTACTGTACTTTAGTCAATGAAGATGTAAATTATCTACCATGAAGTGGTTGGATACTGAAAATTAGAACATACAGTTTAGAAACATGTAAACCTGAGCACATTATGTCTGTTTTGATAATTGTGTTTATTTCAAATGGCGTAGGACTATTTATTCCAGCTGTAGGGATACCAGACTGAAGTGCTGAAGGTCCCAGGTTTGATTCCCAACTCAATTGGTGATGTTCTAGCCGTGGAAAATTCCTTTCCCAGCTACAGGAGTGTGTTTAGTAACTTCACCTTAAGGGATCTTCCTAGTAAAATATTACCTTTAAAATTGGTGTTTGCACGTACTCTCTTATTTAGTAAATAAAATAATATTCTGAAAATAATTATCTACAGCCACCAAAATTTTTACTTTTATACTATTAAATATATACAAAGAGAGAAAAATTGTTGTGAAAATTGTTAGAAATTGTTTCCCTGGGGATTTCCTGGACAGTTTCATTACGAGGAAGATCAGTACAAAGTTGCATCTGTAGTTTACATAATGTGTAATAATATTGTGCTCTTACAGATATAATTTCTGAGAAATTCAGCTTCCAGGTAATGCACATTGCAACCTTAGGAGGGCCTGTCGCAATGCTTCCTTACAACCAAACATGACCATGACACATTAAAATTTTTGCTAGGGATTTCCCTTAAAGCTGCTGAACTGCAGAGTTATCCCTGCCTATGCAAGCGACAATTGGTCACACAAGTTTTTGGGCTCGGCACAAATTTGCACCATTTTTCGCAGAAGCAAGTGTCCTTAATTTTTCAGCAACATTTATTTTACAGTTCTGACTCATGATAGTTTAACATTTTCTGTAAAAATAGATTTATTCTTAGTTCAAGTTTCAAAGACAGCTGATGTGAAATGTCTCCATTTGTAGGCATATGAAAGGCTTGGTTTTTGAAGATACTATATGCACATATGCTTCCTTCTTTAGCTTGTGGTACCTACATTGCAAGAAATCTGGTGAAATGTACATTATTACTCCAAGGTTCCTACCCTCGCGTAGTGGCCAATGTATACTGCAACTGAACTGTGGTCTATACTAGTTAGTGTTTGTACTTGGATAATGTATAGTGTGAAAATAAATGTGTAGTCATCAGTCCTGTGCTTTCATATACAAGATGTATCTAAATTAGTTAGACTGACTTCTGCTGCTAGTTATGTACGGTAAAATAAGGTGAAAACATATTTGACTTATGGCCTAAAGTGAATCCTAAGGGGGGTACACACCTTTCAGGTTGGACCTGAAACACCAGTTTATTACAAATATTGAAGAAACATTTTAAGATGGAACATTGGGTGTCTGGATAATGTGTAGCGAAACACAGATCTGTAAACACCTCAACACCTACAGTCTGTCACTGTCATCAAATTATGTAATGGAAATAATCACTGTTACTACCCTTACTTTAACTTAATCGCCATGATGCTGTAGCATACTCTAGATATACAAGATTGATTATTAGTCCATGTCACAGTTAACTTTACACATTTTCCAAACACTCAGGGTTCCCTCTCCAGTATTTGTAATAAAGTAGTTCTTCAAGTCCAACTTCAAAGATACTTACAGCTCTTAGGGTTTTCTTTACACCATTTGTATATATGTGTTCACCATATTTTTTCGTGATCAACCTGCAGTCAAAGTTTGTCTGTCTAATTTTGATACATTCTATATAAAATGTTATGTAAAATCTTAATGAAAACTGGTATGAATTTGTGAAAGTGGAGTTATAGGCTCTAATGTTTTAAGTAGATACAGTTATCTTCTCAGAAAGCTGAAAATATGCATTAGAAATACCAATGATAGAAATATAAAACACATTTATTTTTGTTACATTATATTGTGAATTTAATAGTGTTGTAAGACAATGAAGTGTTTGTACTATATATATACAAAAATTCCTGAATGGTTGGCATTGATGACTGAATAATTTTTTTTATACATTCTTAATCAGAGTTAATGTAGTAACATCTCAATTAATTGTGTAAAAGATTAATTATCTGGGCAGTGTTTCAGATTTAGCAAATTCTTAGTCATGTGAAAATAGTTAAAGCTATGAAAGCAGAGGAATAACAGTATAAAATTATAATGATCTCACTATTTTTGTAGTACACAAATGATACTCCTTGTTCTAGAATGTGCAGCTATGATATAAATGTGCAGTATTAATATTTGATGTGTCTTTTTATAAAGTTCCTGTGGTTAATTGGAAAAATTTCAGATCATGATTTGTAAAAATGATTTGTTTAATCTTCCAATTTTTTTTAAATTGTTAATAATGATTTGTGAGTATTGTATTTATACTTTATTTCAAGTTTTTATAATTTTATATAGTAAATGTATGTGTAGTAACTACCTCAAGTGTGACCTTATATGTTTTTTTGTATTTGCTGTGTAACTAGAAAATACATAATTTAAAATAAAACTTTTTCTATGCTCTTTTGTATTTATTGTGTGCTTTTATATTTCCATCAATTGTATTTTTTGTTTGGGGATACAATGTTGCTGTATCATGATTTGAATGTTAGTGATATTGAATCTAATTTTTCATTAGGTACTATGTTCTTTTTATTTCGAAATCTTTGTCAGCTGTCTAGTCATAATTACAGTGAACTCTTGATTCAAAGATTTTTCATGTTTCCCAGGAAAGGGTTATTATTTCGAAGGGTTTGTTATTGAAAAAGCATTTTCAATTAAATTTGTTTCATGGTTCCCCGAAATGAGGTGTTTATTTCGAGAAGGTCGCTATTCCAGAGGTCTTAGAAATGAGACTTGGCGGTACCTGCCTTCCATCATTTGTTAGTTCTGTTTGACAACAGGTCTCAACTAACTTTGAGGCCAAATTGTCATGCACCTAAATATGCATACAAAATAATACATCCATACCCATGAAAGAATACAATTAAGCTCCACCACATATCTGGGCTAGATTTTAATCATTTTAAAAAGTCAGCAGGACCCTATAACATATTTTTGATATCGTAATGAGAAACTCAAGTATTTATTGTGTTTAGGTCAGTGTTCTTGTCGTGGTTAAAATGTGAATATTAAAAACAAACATTTTTTGTGTACATGTGTGAGTGCAAGATTACTGGAGAAAGTTGCTACACTCACAGAAAATCAGCAAGACCAGAAGTTGAGAAAATAATGCAAGAAGTTTTGCTGTTTTTGTGATACCAGTAATGTCTGAATGACTGGAGAGACTCTGTCCCCATTACTTAATGCTGTCTCCATTACTTAATGTTGTCTCCATAACTTAATGCATTCATTTTCTCCTGTTTCCTTTTATTTCCTCTATCGAGTAAGGTTACACAGTCACTGTGACAGCCACATAGAAATTATCCTTGCAATTTTAATTTGTAATGAGGAAATTGTTGGAAATATGCTTGTACATTTGAATTGTTTTTGTAGTCCTGATCTTCAAATTATAATTAGGTAGGAAAGTGAGTTGGGGATGGGGGGAATTAAAGAGATTTAAATTGTTTGTTTTTATGGAAAGAATGGATTTAAATTTTTTCCGACTAACCTTTGCTGATCATGTACATGTTTAGAAAAAATGTTCTTTGAAGTATAAAATAATTTTTGCAATTGGCTCTTTTTATAAATAAAAAAGGCAGTACATATAAAATTGGTATTCATGAAGCATTACAAAAAAATTACACCCGCAGTCTCATTTTCTTATTCTAGTTTTAGTGAATTGCTGTAAAAACAAATTTTCGTAATATGTTTGATTCATCTGGATAGCTTTTTGCTTCGAAATGCAGTTAATCTTTTCATTCTTATTGACATTTACTTAAATCCTTGGCTGTCACGTCTTTATTTTGCCAAGTTTCACAGCATACATCGTTTTACTTAACTACTTGAATCATGATTGCCACTTGTCGAGAAAACCTAAAAATTTCAGGGCATTTGAAGGCTTTCAGGGAAATCAAAAAAATGTCAAACAGTATATATGGTCATTAGTTTAAACTGTATATGGTTACTTTGGTAGCATGACTAATTGCCATATTGCCACATGATTGGCTTGTGACATGTTGCAATGAGCTTATGGTGTAGTTATGGTATGGTATAGCCATCTAGTTACATTTTGGTAAATGCGTAAACAAAACATTTTTCAAGTGGATTATAATCTTCACCATAAATAAGTATAATTTCAGAGGTGATTTTGTAATCAAGCAGGGCTTTCATTTACCTATGATCCACTTTGTACACTGCCAGAATTGCATAAAATAATGTTTTGATGATATTAGGCAAACTTCTTAGGTTTTCTTTGCAATATATGTATGGTGTTTTGTTTAGTTGTTCAGGTGCAGTATGTTGTGAGATTATAAATACTGTAGTTATTCTGTTTTACAAGTGTGCTATAGTGCAAAGGAGCTTTAACAGAAAAATGTAATGGATGCAAGACGAGGTAATGAAACATGTACACTTGTACTAACTGTATCTGTTGTTTCAGGGAAGACTGTTCGTTCTGTGTGTGGGCTCTGTGGTATTTCGTTCAACACAGGCTACCTTCGAAAGCATATTGAGACGAAGCATATGCCATCAGAGCAGGTGGAGTGCACTATATGTAACAAGATGTACAAGAGCAAAGAGAGCCTGCGCTACCACAACTATTACTTCCACAGATAATAATAGCAGTGTGGCACACTGCCAGTAAGAGCGTTGAGAATACTGTTTTGTGTTTCTAATGTATATGTAAACCAAGAATTTTGCAATAAAAATTAACTATTTAAAAATATTTTAGGTTTAATGTCATTGCAGATTGATTGTCATGAATTTGTTCCATCTGTTGTCTGGTACTCCAGTATGCGTGCTCTTGTTTTGTGTTGTAGATAAAACTCAGTGCTGAAAAAATGAGTTCTGTGATTGTGTATTTGATTTTACTTTCTTAGGATTACATTCCTTGTGTAATTATGGTGTGTCAACAAGTGTTTTAAAGAAAAACTTTCATTGTTAAATCTTATTTACTAATATTTAATTACAAAATTTATTTATTAGTTTTCTTATGTCAGGAGTGTAGAAAATTTGAAATAATAAATAAATTATTATAAGCATGTGTAATTTCTATGTGCTTTTGTTTGAGTGTAGGGATAAGTTTGGCTGGTGTAGTACTTTACACAAATATAAGTTGGATGGTTTTGCAGTATAAGAAATTAATGCATATAATTATAGTGCACTAAAGAAATGCAGATGGATTATGTTATCTTGGTAATGATCATAGAAGGGGTTGTATGTCAACTGATGGTGTATCTCCATTGGTGGGTTTGTATATCTGTCTATGTATGGTTGTATGTCAATCAATAGGGTTTATGTGCACTGGTGTGGTTGTGTATCCATATGGGCTTGTATGTCCATCAATGAGCTTGTTTGTTCACCGATTAGGGTTGTGCTAATATCCGGTATACTGAAACAGAAACGAAAAATGACAACTTTCAATTTAGTTTCAGTAAGAAATTTGGTTACTGAAAGTTGTAATGGAACAAAAATTCTCGATTTCGATGAATTTTCGGGTTTTTAGTGAATTTTCCTATAGTGCACCACCAAAGAAAATTTTTGCCCATGAAATATTTTGTTTGTTTACATTATTTTATACCTGAAATTACTACATAAAATGAAAATATAAATGTATGCAAGACCCTCTGTGGTAAATACTCTATATTCTACATTTTTTTGGTTTGATTTTGCAATAAATGTATTATAATAATTAACTTGCTCAAATTGTATGAAATTCATTAATCTTTCATGAAGGCTGAGCTCTAATGACATTTTTCATTTTCAATTCAGTTTCAGGTAAGTTCATAATGTATCTATCGTTTTTGTTTCGTGAGAAAAAAGTTACGTTCGCAGAACCTTATCACCTATCTACTTGTATGTCTACCAATGGGCTTGTATGTCTATTGATGGGGTTGCATGTTCATTGACAGGGTTGCGTGTCCATCAGTGGGGTTGTGAATGGTGTTTTCTGTGGAAATTCCTCTGCCTGGGCCTAAAATTCTCCCATATTCCTTTATTTTATAGTGTCATTACCAACATTGTTATACGTTGTTTCAGTTTTTTAAAATACTAACTTAATATGAATTTTATCATTCTTATTGTTTTTTTTTGTAATACGTTATGTTACAGTGTTTTGATTATTGTAAGTCTTTGCCTTGTATAGGTACTTGTTGTATTGTCAAGTGTACCTCATCCTAGGCCCTGTGCCATTCAAGAGCACTCAATACACCCACCTAAATAAATAATTGCTCTCATATGATCACAAGATTTTCAGTTTTTAATGTGCTTCTAATGACATGCAGATGGCTAAGAAACAGATAAGATGTTTTCACTTTTGTTGCCACCAAAGAGGTAATAGCTGCATCGTAATCAAGTCCGAACTTTGAACAACTATTTTGTCAATAGACTGGACAGAATAATATGGTCTGAACTCTTGGTTGTCATAACTGTGTATATGAGTATGTGCTATGGAAGTGTCCTGTGTCCGAATTAAAATGTTGCATACTGTATTTACTGCATTGTAAGCCGACCTTTTTATCAATTAGAATTTTCCAAAATCACGCCTCTGCTAAGAATTGGGACAGACAATATTACATACAGTTCCGACCAAGTACATATAAAACAAGCTGATAAAATGTACAGTGTATGTTTACCAGTACCGTTGCAGCTTTACTACTAATATGATAAAGTGGTCCCAGTTCATAAAAACATGCAGTTTTTGTGTCCAGCACAGCACGTCTCTTTTGGCTGGGTGTGGCCTCTGAAAAGATCACGGCGGCCGGTCAGTCGTGGAGTGGTGCCGTATTATTTCCCCGCCGCTGGCTGCTCCCTTCTTCTTCATCCTTGCTCCCCTCCCCCCGCTGGCGCTCTACCCTACACTGGCTTTACGTCATCCCTTCCCTTAGCCACACTCACACCGCTACACTCCATTCCTCCCTCCACCCCCCTGCGCCACCCACACCGTTGCGTTCCTTTCCTCCCATCTCCCTCAAGCCATGCCCACACAGCACTAAGCTTCCTTCCTCCCTCTATCCCTCCAGTGCTGCTACACTCCACCAAGTTTTCTTCCAAACACCCCTACTCTCTTATACAGCTCTCTCTCCCCCCCCCCCCCCCCCTTTTCAATTCATACTTTTTGTCTATCATCTGTTTTCTCATCCTCTTGCTCCAAACAGCCCTACCCTCTTTAGAGGCAATTGTCACAACATGTAGCCTCAAATTTTCTTTATCCTACTCTTCCTACTTTAATGCAGCATGCTGCACTAGCTGCCACACTATCATGTGCATGGGACATTGAAAATTCAGCGTGCATTTGGTATCACATTATTTTCTTTTTCCGAGGGTTGCTTTCTGTGTCAGCTTACAATCAATTATATACGGTAGATGTATTTAATTAAGCATAAAAACGCATATGTGAAAGAACTAAATGTAAACAAACAACGCATAATTGTATGGTCACATTATTTTGACAGTACTATTGGCAAATCATGAGCCAGTGTTAGGGAAATGAGTAGAAGATGTAACTTCAGTCTACATCATCTGTAGTCTGTGGTTGCCGTTCTGCCAAGATGTGATGGGCTGCTGCGGTTGTCCTCAGCACCACCTTTGTTTCACGTTGCAGGCTTACTGGCAGACAAGATGCAGTCCTACGCACACTGCACATACTGCGGCAAGTTCTTCAACAAGTACGGCCTGCGCACGCACATCCAGGATATGCACATGCAGCCTACTTCGGAGTTGTGCAAGTTCTGCCACAAGGTGTTTCGCTCACGGAACAGCCTGCGAGTGCATCTCTCCATCTTCCATAGGGGAATGAACAAGGCCACGTAGACGCCTCTTGTGCTGCTTGCAGTATTTGTGGTGGTGGTGGGTGGGGAGGGAGTGACTCCCAAAAAATGAAGCAGGGAAATTGAATTTTTGGTGTGTTTTTATCTCTGTTCAGATGCAGGTTTGCTACAGACAGTATAGTGAAATCTGAATGAGAAAACAATGTGCAGAAGTCTAAAATGCTTTGGGTGAGTTGGAAGAATCCATTGCCATTGCACAACAGGGTGGGCTTGTTCAGTTCAGTAGTGATGGCCGAGTGCGGTTGGGCAAGTTGCACTGTGTGCATGTATTACCTGTCGAAAAATATAAGTCACACAGCATGGTAGTAGGGAGCTATGTTATCAGTTTGGTGTGCATAGCACCAGCAGTGTCATGTGGTTTCCCTCCCTCCAACAGTGAGTGTTCAGGAGAGTCCTTTCCCTACACTACCTCCCCTTCGTTCCCTTTCTCAAAGCTGCACAAAGATTATTTTCTCATTTGAACCATACTGGCATTCTTTCTGTACTGATTTCAGAAAACAGTGAGAAACAAAAATTTTGGACGGTCAAACTGAAAATTGTATATTTGAGTCCTGAATGAGAGTCAATTTTTCCACCTTACTTGGTTTAAGAAATGGAAGTTTTTGTAAATAAATATCAGTTAATATTTAACTATAAGTTAATATAAATATAAGTAAGTAGAATAGGAAACTTGCATATAAGTGCCTTGTCCTTTTACTTGGGTTCACAGAAATTTCTAACTATGTCTTAATATTATTACTGTAGTTGTGTTTTTGTTGAAATCCATGTAATTTACCGGAAGAATACTATGCTTCATGGAACAGACAGGTCAAAGTATTATACACCAGCATTTGTTTCACATGTCTCTTGGGACTCTGCCAACTACTGGTACTGTAGTTACTGGCTGTGCATTCATTTTTTAAGACAACATTTACCGTTACTTGTGGCAGTTGGTGCTCGGGAACAGCAATAGTGATATTTGTGTGAGAGTATTGATGCAAAGTAACACTTGATTTGTGTTTTCAAAGTTTAAGGTGGCAAGTAGGCCGCTAGGCTACCAAAAATATATAAAAGGACAGGAATTCAAGAACTCCCAGTGTAGTACTTGTCAACAGGCACACACACACAAAGCAGGATTTTCCACACATTTTCCGCACTGTTGCACGATTTCTATGGTTTGCTGGCTAGTCCAGCTTCATTACCCTACGACTCACCGCCTGATGAAGCTGATCTAGCTGTACTTGAATTCCTGCCCTTTTATACATTTTTAAAGTATAATTTAGTCTTAACATAGTTTTATTATAGTAGAGATAGTATTGTGAGAAAAGTACCATATTTACTCGTGTATAGCATGCCCTTTTTTACCAAAATAAAAAGAAAAAAAAATTGTGGGGTGCTCCTATACACTAAAAAAAATCAGGAAGGGGGCTGGTAGCCATAAATTGTCCAGGGATGTTGATGAAAGAGAGAGAGACAGAGAGAGTCTGTTTGTGTTTGTTTGTTTTTTGTGTGTGTCTCTCTCTCTCTTTCTCTCTCTCTCTCTCTCTCTCTCTCACACACACAGAGCGACCCTTAAGTTATGTGCAGGTAACCTCCCCCTCCAACTAATGGCATCCTGTCACACCACAAAACCAGAGCTGCCACATGTTTACGCCCCCCATCCCCTTGTGATAACACCCAGATGTTGCTGGTCGATATTTCCGCCATCCTTCTTTGTTTCCATGGTAGTGGCTAGCTAGCCATGTTCCCTGAAAAGGTGGAGGGGGGAGAAGGGCAGAGGAGGCATTTTTTTTTTGTGATAAGGGTAGTTTGACTTTTTAGCATTGCAGAAAAAAGAGAACCAGGCACTGCTAAAAGGAGACAGAAGAAAAAAGAAAAACGAAGCTGGAAATGTTGAGTAGTAGGAGCAAGGCGGTTCCTTAATTTTTTTCGTTCGGCTTTTTGCACCAAAGTGATTTAATTTAAGTATTTTCCAAACATATCACAATCACCGTACATTAATGTAAAAAAAATAATTATTTGTCCCACACTTACTAATAGGGCGCCACAAATTTGTGGTGCAATTTTATTTTGAAAAAAAAATTTTCCTGGAACTTATTGCAAAAATCATGGTGCGCGCTATACACGAGTAAATACGGTATAGACCATTACCAATAAATTATGTGCAAAGTTAATTGTTCAAAGTTTTATCCTGATATTCTTGATTGCAGTGGTTTAGTTTGAGTTTCATAATCTTTTGAATACTGTATATCATTTAAACTACACATTGAAAGGAATTATGTAACTTACAACCATGCCTTTTTTGTAATCCCTATAATAATATGATGAATAAATTATTATAACATACTCATTTTGTTTGTAATTGTGAAATGGTACCCCTTAATAAACTAATTAACAGAAGCAGTGCACTAGACACGTTAATTTAATTGTGTAGTTTTCATGTGATTGTATTGCAGGATAATCTTTGTAAACAGAATTATAGAACACGCATATTCACGTACTGTCAATCACGTTCTAATAGGCTTGGTTGCATGGGTTTGATGCCTCATAACATAACTGGTTAGATTCTCAGAGGTGTCCAGTTGTGGGTGGAAGTTATTAAATTGGTTAGTATCCCAGGTTTTAAATTAAAGTATATTTAATTATTTTGTTTTTGTATTGTGTGAGTATGTTTATTATTGTATACTCTGTATACATTATTGTTCATGTTGTTGTATTTTTGTAAAAGACTGGCTGTTGTGTGCAATGAAATTAACAGTACATGTTGCAAAATCAGCCTAACAATGACAAAGTTTAAATATTGTTTTGTTATCGTACACTGGGTCAGGGTTGAACTTGTTATTTTAGATGGTGATCAAGTATTGTAAGTTAACAGTTCATATCCAGTTCCTGAATTATGTCTTTGTATGAGGTTTACAGTTCAGATATTTCTTATTATATATACAGGATGAGTCATCAGCTTTGTGACAAATGGCGAGAGGACATTCCTTCCAAAATTTCAATTAGAAAATGTCTGACAACGAATGCCAGGAATCCACTCCTAAGGGCAGGAAACCCTTGTGAAGACAGGGTTGCAAATATGAACTTTATTTAATTATACTGCAACCATGTAATATTAAAGGATGAATTTCTATAGGCATGCCAAACAATTCAGTCAGTGTAACACGCAAGTACCCATGTGGACCAACCGCATACCCTACATAGTAAAATGGGGGTTGCCACCTCAGTCAGAAAAGTGTCGTCTTGCATTGTTACATAAATTATGATCACGGCCTATGAATTACCATTGTAAGACTTGAAAACAAATCCTCTTGATAAGAAAACTTCCAACAAATGGTTTGCAAGAAAACAGACCTCTAAGATATTAAATACCACATAATGCTTATGAGGCATTTAATATCTTGGAGGTCTGTTTTCTTGCAAACCATTTGTCGGAGGTTTTCTTACAAAGAAGACTTTTTTTACGTATTGCACAGGTAATTCATACCACTTTTTTCACTGTTTGAAGGTGTGGTAACCCCCATTTTACTATGTAGGGTATGCGGTAGGTCAACATGGGTACTTGCATGTTACAGTGACTGAATTGCTTGGCATGCCTACATAAATTCATCCCTTAATATCATGTGGTTTCAGTGTAATTAAATAAAGTTCATAATTGCAACCCCATCCTCACAAGGGTTTCCTGCCCTTAGAAGTGGTTTCCTGGCATTCGTTGTCAGGCATTTTCTAACTGAAATTTTGCAAGGAATGTCCTCTTGCCCTTTGTCGCAGAGCTGATGACTCACACTGTACAGAGTACATTATATTAAAACTTTGATAAGTGAGTTGTGATTCATTCTTTTGTGTTCACCACCTTCCACTTTCTCTTTTTGTAATTGGTTAGCTTTTGTTAACGAAAGCCACATAAAGAAAGCTAAATTTTAAAATCTAACATTTTGTATTATTAGCCTCTTTGTGTAGATTTTTAGCCTAACTCTTCAGTTAGGAGATAAAACCAACATTTGTAAAGCCATTTACTACTGTCATATATTGATCTTGTTGTAACATACTATTTGCATCATCATAAGTGATAATAAACATTTAGTTACTTTGCTGGAAACACTCTGTGAATTGTTAATACCTAGGGGCATGCAAATTTCATTTGCAATAAAACAAATTTTAATGTTTTAAAATGAATAAACTTGATTTTTAACTTTTTGTGATAATACTACAAAAAATTGGGGGGGAAAAAAACACTTTTTAGCTGCAAATACATATCAGTTTGATAGTAAGTTTTCATTTCATAAATTCTCTAGCGTGAGATAATATTAAATAAATAAGGGAATAAAGAAACGGAGAAATTAAGTTATAACCTTGCTTCTGCTAGGAATTCATCCCTACTGAGGAATATCCCATGGTATTTCGCTCAATAGCAAAGATACAGGCTTTCGTTAAACATTTGTTCTCTATCAATACAGAAACACTATATAAATAGCCTAAGTTAACGACAAAATCACTTGTTTAACCATGGATTACATGTGTAACAGAAACAAAAGAAAATCTGCAGAATACAATGCTGCTATTAGTAACTGTCAAAATTTCCCATGGTTTTGATTATCGTTAGTAGTGCTGTGAAAGATCACTTGTGGTCATATTGCAACATTGTGTACTTGCGATGATCAACAAATAAATTTTTTGGATGTTTCTGCAATCATAGACATATTTTGTTAATGATTGTTTAAATTTTGTATTGCCACCTGTTTTGGTTTGGGCTGATATCGCGTCTGGGGTGTGGGTAAAGTTAGTTTTGTTTGAATATTTGGGCACTTTCTATGACGTAATTTTCTTTTTATAATGTCGAAACCCACCATTGATACAAAGCAACGTGCTGCATTATTTTCAAAACATGGCTTGAATGCAGTTGACGATAAAACTATGTTTTGTAAATTTTGCATTGCATCGGTGACGTTGGACCATAGAGACTTGTGCATAAAGCACATTGAAAGTGAAAAAACAAAAAACAATCAGTTGAAAATTTTAAGTTCAAATTTATAGTCTTTATGTCTCATTTTACAAACTGTTACTGTTATTTTTATATGGCTTCATTTGTATTTACATAGTTAACTGTTAACCATAATTAACACCGCTTTCATAAAAAATAACACCAATTTTTAAGAATAATAACCTTGAATTCTGTATAAAAAGAAACGCCCAAAGTGCATGCGCCTACTAATACAAAACCTGTAAATTTTAATTAATTGTTGCATGGATCATTACAACAAAATCTTGAGATTAAGAGTTTTACCAATGTTGCCTTTTTTTTTTTTTTTTTTTTTTTTTTTTTTTTGTAATATATTTTTAATAGCGACTCTGCATGGAATTTATGCTTTTGAATACAGAATTTTATAAATTGATGTGTTTAGATATGAAAGTTTGGGTGATACACAGAGTCGAAAGTAGATAGTAATTGGTGGTGGTCCGTAAGGTTAAATTTTAGGTCCCTTTCTTTGTTAAATCTGTAGGAATGAACTCTCAAACTGTAATTTTAGGGGTAAATATACTACTCTCTGTATGCTGAGGACACAAATGTACTTTACACTGGTGATGACATAGCACACATTATGGATGAAATGCAACACAATATAAACTTACTAACAATTTGGCTTTGAAAGAATAAAATGTTCGTTAATGAAACGAAAACAAAATTCATCATATTTTATAAGACAAATTATACTGTAATCTTCACTAAAGCATTGAAGATAAATGTTGAGCTCAATCAGGTAAAAAATCATTTTTTTGAGATTAGTTGTGTACAAAAACATTGCTTGGTGTGATAATGTTGAAAAAATAATAAGTAGAGTGGCTTGCCTTGTAGGTGTACTTAAACGAATAAGGGAAAAAATACTGGATATATTCAGAAGACAGTTTGATTTCTTGTTAATACATAGACATCTGACATATCTAAATATTTATGGTCACAGCATATCCTGAAATTGAATCAAGTCTGCAAACTTCCATCATTCCTTCCATATTATTTTCTCTAACGTCTATAAAGTTGTGTAGCCTTCCTAATCTTGTTTTACCAGACATTCACAACTGGTAATGGGTGGTCAAGGCAGATTTATGTGTACTTAACACTGATCAAGTAACATCATTGTTCACTATTTCTTCCAACCTGCAGATGGGTTAAATGCAGCCATGGGTCTGTCTTGCCTCTATTCCTCTTCCTCGCTCTTCCCCATTAATTGTTTAATTCTTCTTACTGAGCAGGGTGGAACATTGAAAACATGCTAGACTTGGCAGGGCCACGGTGGCTCAGCAGTTAGACTGCTCGCCTCCCACCAAGGTGAAATGGGTTCAATCCCCGGCCAGTTCACTCCAGATTTCTGCATGTGGGAATCATGCCAGATGATACTGCTGGTTGACAGGTTTTCTCTGGGATCTCCTGTTTCCCCCCCGCCCCTTTATTCCGGCGCTGCTCCATACTCACCTCACATCACCGTCATCGGCTCTCAATACCTCACTGTTAAAAGCTACCCAAATCTCTTCACTTACTTACTATCTAATTCAATGGTTATGTGTCTTATGACCCTACTGTCAACAAGAAATTAAGTCACATCCATCCACTCTTTTATCGTATGCTTTAGTAATGAGTGATAATGGTTTGATGATGGTAAATTTGATTACTTATATGTTGGAATCTAATCAAAGATTTAAATCATACAGACATGGAGTTAGTAAAGAACGTGTTAGGAACACCACCATAATATTATAATAATATGCACAGAATATCCAGTGGAAAAAACCACAAATCAACAGAATTAGCTTTTCAAGGCTTTGTAAACAGATGCTATAGTTTTGAAATACTGAGGTAACAGTGGTATTTATTCTAAGGTTCAACATTACTTGATATGACCATACAGAATTTTCCTAATATTGATTTTGAGCATTTACATTCCTGTCAATTTACCATTAAAATTATGATTTTAATTTGAGAGTTGTGTGGAAGTATGTTTAAGTTGCTAACAGTTCATAAACATTTCGGAATTCTCAATTGACATGTGTGATTTTATTTCCAGTATTCTGTAACAAGAGTGCGCGCACACACTCCACATGCAGTTTCTGCGGTATCACAGTTCGCAGTGACTACCTCAAGACTCACATCCGAGACATCCACCTGGGTTCTGAACCTGTGCAGTGTGTTGTATGCTTCAAGATTTTCAAGTCGAAGAACAGCCGGAACTCGCACATGAACCGCTACCACAGAAACAAAAATAAATAGTTTCCTGCATGTGCCTTCACAATACTTAGTCAGTAATATAGGTCTATTATGACAGAGTATTGCTAAATCTCAACTAAGATATGGCAAGAACATTCCGCTGGGCTACATACTAATTACATTATAAAAAAAGAAACAAGAAAAAAGTACTCACAATGTGGTACTCGTGGATGGACACACGTGCACACCAAAGTTGGACAAACACGTTTTCCATGTAAATGCAGGGTCGTGGAATTTCTATGGCTAAATCAGCTTCTGCAGGCAGCAACCATACATCCTCATGGAAAATGTGTTAATCTGACTAAAGACTGTTCACTATAAAGTGAGTACTTTAGAAATGAACCTTAGAAAATGTCACTGCCCCTGCATGCATATATTTTAATGGGCGCACTGAGTGACGTTTGCCCAGTAATGTTGGTAACGATTGATGGAAAGTGGTTCTACATCTAAACACTGTCTTAATAATTTTACAGTTTCATTTGACCAACACATATAAAGTGATGAGTCCCATAGCAGTGGTAATTTTACATGAGGCGGAAGAATACACTACATGTATACAAGTAGATCTTCAGGGCTTTCAAAAGTGCTCATTTTACCCTGAACAGATTATATCGGGTGTGTATTTGTATCCTTGAGTACTGCCCTTTGAGTACTTGTGTTATCTGTTTCCTTTTTATAATGTATTTCTCAATTAATTGTGAATTCAATTGTTTACGAATTAAATACTGTATTGCAGTAACACTTAACTTTCTGTATGTATAATGCATTGCATATAATGAGAAATAACAGTGAAGTTTTGCCTTATCTAGACATTTTCACAAAATAATTATTTCTTATTTTGTGGTGTTGAAATCATTTTGTATGTTTGTCATGAACTTCAGTAACTAATGCTATACTGTAATGACAGTATGTGACTATTCTCTGCAAAATTTAGTTTGTAAAAAGAAATTGTCATTATTGTTTTAAGAAATTCTTTTTTCAGTTAGTGTACCAAATACAGTATACTTGTGTTTACATAAAAATGATATGTCCTGTAATAAGAATACACATTTTTGTTATTAAATTACAGAATTTGAAACAGATATCCAGACTTTTGAACTCAATACCAATACATAATTCAAATGTAGTAACCTCAGAATCTTGCTCTTATCAATTTCCATCATTCCTCAGCCACATTCTGTCTGACACTTCTCTTCACATTCCTATCTACTGCCTCTTTCTTTCTTCATGTGTTTTTGCCACCACAATTTTGGAATCCTGTCCTATCATGATATTGACTTAATAAATGTGGAGAATGAAAAAAAGTGTATTGAAATGCATATTGCAAAACACTACAAAGTTTAAAATGTATAAATTTGCAGAATTAATTAATTTTTGTTTCATTGCTTATGTGTTTGGTCATAAGAGTTTTACTACAATAATTTTGTTTGGTGAATTCAAGTAGTCTGTTAGTTGTGAATGTACGTTATAATAATGTGATGCTAAATATCATGTCGCTATGAAAGTTCTAGTATTTAAAAAAATATGTGTGGAACATATAGTCTCGTACGAAATTTTATTACATAACATCTATTTCAAACATGTTTACCCATCAGTTATTGAGCTGGAAAAATCTGTGTGCAATACAATGTGTTACAGCATTCTGTACATCATAACTTTATTAATAACTTATGGTATTAATGTGACTGTTAATCATCCATAACTGTTCCTGACATGTTTTTTTTTTCTGGCAAAATACATGGTGGTTAATTTAACTCTTAGTAACCGGAACTTTTGGAGCCTTCTCCACTAACACGTGAGACTTGTGTTATAGCCAACCAAATAGCCCAGAATTTTACTTTCATTGTGCTGCCTCATCATGCGTCCCTTTACCGGGCGCAATTTTGTGCCACATTATCATCTGTGCTTTCCTAGAGTAGTAACTGGAAATGTGATTCCAGTTGGTTTGCAGAGAATGTGTTATGGCATAATTATTGAGGCAGAATTCTGAGCAAGGTGGCACAATAGTGATAACAAGCTTAAATTGCATTTGGTAGGATCCAGGTTCAACACCAAATAGTTCAATACCTTAATAGCTATATAAACACGTAATTAAATATAGCTTCCATTCTTTTGATGTGAAATTTTATTTTTATTACATAATTTCAGCAGAAGGCAACTGAAAAAATAGCTGCTGGTGGTTGTGAGCATATAAATAAATTTTAATTAATGCATAATTTGACAAATACAAAACAATGTATGGGGTTACAGATGAATTTTTCAATGATACTTTGATAAATAGGCCGACATAACAGCAAGTGTAGTGTTGTACATGATTCCTATTTCATTAAACCTACATGCTTGAAGTACACTGTAGTTTGGAATAAAAATATAACAAAATGTTAATTTCATTACTCAAAATAACAACTGCTTTAAGGCCTTGAAATATTACGCCCAATTTTAGGTGTGCTAAGCTACGCACAATCAGTGACATGAACCAGGTAGGTTGCATTTGATTTCACCATGTTGAGATGAGAGGCTAGTCTTTCTAAATATTATACTAAATAAATACAAAATGATAAATATTTCTGAATACCAATAAACACCTCAATAATAATTACCAGTAAACATTTAAATAAAAATTACTACTGTAATTAACACTGAACTATGATAAAAATCTTATGTAGTAATGAAGGCGAAGACTACTTTAACATGCCCCTGCATTTATGATCTAACCCAGATCAATCACAAAGGAATGTAGTCATGTTACAAAAGATAGTCATTTGTGGGAAGTTGAATCTCTAAAGCATTCTCTCACAAACACTGTGGCCTGATTTGTTGCAACATGTCCACAGTAAATCACTTGCTAGTCATGTAACTAGAGGTTGCGTGTGTAATACACACAGATTATTTACGTGTAGATTATCAATTACTGGGAACATGGTAAATTATGTCAAAAGGTGGCTTATGTTGTGACATTATGGTCTAACTGGGACAGCTTGAAGAGCTGACTTACAGTCTGCAATACATAGCAGCAACATGAACAATAAAATAATTAAAGGATACAAAATTACATGGTAAAGCTGGACAGCAATTTGGATGGCAGGAGGCCGAAACAGAATTTTTAAAAATGAACTCTTGCGTATTATCACATCATCCGAGACACTCCACTTTTCCTGCCCTGTAAGAGCGCCTGCTGCACTAATGTATGCTCAAAACTAGAGACAACAAAGGGAACTGCGTGCCTGTAGTGAAGCCATAATATATTCACTGTTTCTTCACCCTTTTTGTATCAAACCTTTGAAAAACCATTCCAGGTATGATGTTTTTGGTGATTTCGTAAATATATCATATCACTAGCATTTTATGCTTGTGGTAACATAAAAGTCATTCTTTTTGGTTAAATAAAACTTTTACTTATATTTCTATATTTCATATATTAATTATAGTATTTCCTTAATATTTCCTATGCAAAATATTATTACTCTGATTGCACATAAAAGCAGTGCTTTGTCATTTTGGTGTAATTTTCTAGCCTTGGTTAAGCTTGTGTTAGCATGAGGCGGAAGAATAGCGTGGAAGTAGAACTTTAGCAGGTATTCAGAAAAGTTGGAAGTAACCGTGAATGGACTATAAATAAGAAGTGAACGATGCATGGCAGGCAGTTCCAAAACATTGGCTAGACGATTATTTCTCTGCGAAAGTCCAGAGGGATAGGAAGGGGAAGAAGAAGAAGAGGAAGTGTAAGGGAGACAAGCAAATAGTGGAAGAAATGCCAGGGGTACTCGTGACCACTCAAGACCGCAAAATTCAAACACATTGCAAATGAAACAAACTGCAGTTAATTCTCACTTGCTTGTGTGAGAGTGTAACAAAAAATTTCAGTTCAGTCTCCAAAATTTTAGTTTAGACTCCCTGATCCGGCTGCCCTGATTTTGCCTCTCAATAGTTTTCTTTTTCTAAATCTTTCCAGGTGAATGCAGAGTTAGTTCCTTAATCCATTTATTGGTCATTTACTTCTCCACTCCGTATTTTAGTTATCTACTGCTTCCATTTCTACAATGATTCTGCTATTGATAAGACACCGAAGCCACAAACAAAAATAGAAAAATCGAGCTATTTGCCAAAGTCAGTAACAGCCAGTGGCATGTAGTGAGTTTTTTTTTTTACAGGGTAAACGATATAATAGCCCCAAATATTGAGTTGTTTACATAACATTTAGTTAAATGCCATTAAAATATGATACAATACACACTTTACAATACAATAAATGTTTGATATAAGCCGGGCTGTGGTTCCAGTTTCAATTTCTACTAACAAATGTAACTTCCAACTTTGCTTACCCTCCACAAGTATTTACCGTTTTATAATACCTAACATTAGTTATAAAAATTGAAATGAAATGATTTTAATAATAATTAAATTGAATTTTAATTAGAGAGCATATTACAGATTATAAGAAAACTCCCATTTTCCCAAACACTTTCATCCACTTTCCAAGGAAAAATTAGGACTGGAGGATGCAAACAGAACGCCTGCGTACCCTACCCGTGTTGTTGCTTGCGAGTTTGATTCATCGCTGTTTCTCGAATCGGAAATGGAAAACTTAGAATTAAATGTGTTTAAACTTAAGTCTAGAACTATAAAGGGTGAAACATTTCCAATATGTATAGTGTAAGCACTGCTTACCTTGCGTCTATGGAATAAACACGACTGGTGACAGCAGTGCAGCTCACTTTTGGTTTACTTAGAATGTGCCTTGTGTTTCTCAAAGTTTTTGCTCTGCTTGGTGAACACTTGAATAATTCACATATTTGTTTTGTGAACCATCACTATGAGTTTAAGTTTTAATGGAGGAGAAATGTATTTGATGTGAGGAATTGCTTCAAACAAACACTGTTGTGTCTTTAAGCATTTAATAAAGGCTTTTTTTCCCTCGAAAATAAAAACAAAAATTTACGATAGTAATGTAATGTATTATAACTTTAAAAGAAATGGCTTTAATTATGAGGTCTGAAAACTCCAACTCCCTTTATCAGGGGCCATGACAGTTAACAGGGTTTGATTACCGGTGATGTCACCTATAGTTTCACGTTGAGAAATGTAGCGGATGTCGGCGTTGGGTGGTGGATTTTTTGAGGGTACGCTCGTTTCCCCCTCCCTCACATTCCACCGCTGCTTCATTTTCACCTCATTTCACCCTTATCTGTGTTCATGACTTTTCACTCCAATCTGCACAACCCCATTTATTATTCGCTATCAAGCTGGAACCCACTCAAGGTCTACTGTATGTGTTCCAAGCATCATCATACTTCATCTAAAACATTATTAAATGTTGAAGATTGAAATGGAAAGCATTACGTAAGATAGGACAATTTGTGATGAAAAAAAAGTATGTGTAACTGTACATTTACTTCTATTTACTTAATATTTGTAATGTGAAAATAATCTCTTTAATGCAGAATCATATGTAGGTTTTTCTTTTTTGTGAGTAAGATATTTACTTTTAATAGGAATCAGAAAATTGTGCATAAAATTTTTCCTGTTTGTAGTTCTTGCAGATCCATTTATTTTGCATGATAAATTGTTAATTTTTAAGCGTGTTTTAAATATTGTGCTCTTTTATGTTAATTGTATTTATTCATAGTATTTCTAACAAAATGGGTATAAAGGGACATTTTACCAAAATATTGAAATGTAATTACTGTATTTCAGCGTGTATAGGCCACACATTTTTACAAAAAGTGGGGTGCGGCTTATATACGAGATACTGGCATTAAAAAAAAAAATTCTCCAAAACATGTTTAGAAATTGGTTAACATACAGTACATTTTAATGTTTTAATTCTTAAAGGCAGGAAGGAATGAAGAGAAGTGAAGAGGGGGAGGGGAAAAAAACTTTCCACTTGTGCCATTATTTGTTTACTCGAGTTCCTAAACAAAATAATCATCTCACACATGTAAGATGTAAACATGGTCACGTTACCATCTGTGGAATAGTAATTGCACAACATATATTCTTAAACATTGTAACATAGCGCAAATTTTATGTCACAAATGTTTTGTAAGGGAGAAATTAAATCATAATTGATTATGTTTGTACGGAACTGTGACTTAACAATATTTACAGGAATACAAAAACTTGGTGCGACCTATGCTTGAAATATTAATTATCCCTAATTTTTCATCAAAAACTTCTGGTGCGGCCTATACACGCCAAAATACAGGATTAATTGTAAGTACATGTGACAGTTAACACTAATTTTGCAAGTAGCTGATTCAGTCCCATTGCTGCTGAACGTCTGTTTTCATCAAATAACCACTAAGTACTCATTACTCTTACTGCAACGTAATGTTTGTGGACCGTGGTGGTCAGACTACTTGCCTCCCATCTAGGCAAACCGAGTTGGCTTTCTGGCAGGGTTGCTTCTGGATTCTTGCACGTGGGAATCGTGCTGGACGATGCTGCTAGTCAGCAGGTTTTCTTCGGATCTCCTGTTTCTCACGTCCTTACATTCTGGCACTACTACTCACCTCACTCACCCTCATTGGCTCTTAAGACCTTGATGTTAAGAGCATCAATATCTCCACTCCACTAATGTTTGTAATCATAAAATTAGCTCGAATATATGATTCAGAGAATAATCAGCATGATTGTTTTAAACTACCTCTATTCTAAGAAAGTTTGTAGTAACCTCCACGGGTATTGAAATCTGATCCTGATCAAAGACGTGTTTGAGTCTACCTCCTAAATGGTGAGCCTTCTGAGGGCTTAATTGTTGAGATATTCTTAAAATTGCAATTCTGGATGACACATTTTGTCTTGTTCCCAGGTGCTACTGCAAATGGGTTGCACCTATTGTGTTCTGGATGTGGCGAGACGGTTCCTGCTCAACACTTCTCCGCTCACGTCCAGACACACCCACTCAAATGTGAGTTCTGCCCCAAAATGTATCGACTGAAGAACAGCTTGTATGTTCACAAGCGAAGAGCCCACAAAGAAGCCAGTCTGCACCAACAAATGGTTGTAACTCCTCATTTCAATGAATATATAGAAGAACCAGTTTTTTACACCTCCTGAGTTTATACTTCTGAGCATTATACATTTACTTTTTGTAATTCCATTTCCTACATTTCGTGACATTTTTCCTGGTTCCTTGAAAAGTGTAAAAATTGGTTTTCACTGTATTTTCAATAACCACTGTATAGTATAACCACCTCTTATCCTGTCCTTGTTAATATAGTAGGTATGGTATTGCAATAGTTTTTTTTTATTTTTATTACATACTGTACTGAAGGTAACTGTCTTTCATAAATTTGCATCCACAATTATATAAAACATTGGCCAAACTCATAGAACTAAAATGTCTGCATCCTGCTGTACCTACAGAAGCTTAAAAATCAGGCACTAAAGAATGCACTGATGACTACCTACTTTAAACCAACCGTGTTTGTGCATAATAAGTTTTCTATACTTTATTTATGTGATAGTTAAAAAGTAAGTTATGTAAACAGTATATAATTGTAATTGCAGTATTGTATTTTATTCCTTACATTTGTGGATTATCCTGATTTCCTTTTATCCAGGTGATGTCCTGTTCCATTTCGTCCAGATAAATACAGTTGTGCTGTTCTTTTTAAAGTCTTTTTTTTATTTTAAGGGAAAAAAATTTGTTTTTCCACATTGCCAAGTTTAGATGGTGTTCTGCAAAACAATGAAATATGTAGTCTTTGAGCCTAATTCTATGTCTGAAACATGTGTTGAGTCTGATGAAAGTAGTTTACCTCACTTTTCACGTTTGTTGTAGTTAATATTTGGTCTTACCTTCTAATACTGAGTATTATCAACATACAGTACTTTGGGTCTCAAAATGTAATTGTGTACCATAAATAAACTGACAAATGCCATGAGATCTGTACTTGCTGATAGGACACATATGTACTCTTATGTGAAGAAGATAGGCAGCAAAGTGTTGTTGACTTCGTGGTTAATATTAAGTGATAACTAGTTATTTGGCAGCTCCTTGTGCTGATGCAAGTAAATATTTAATAACCCTTTGAAAATACAAAAATATGGTTTTATTAATTATACTTTGCCATTTTATTTTTGTTGTGGTTGGTATTGCTTTAAAGGTGAAACCTCTATTAATGTATTGTTGAGGCAGTTTTATATATTGTTTCTTTTACTATAGATTTTGTAGAAATGTATTTTAGTATTCATGTAAAAAAAATGTACATGTTAAAAAAAATTTGCTGATATTCAAATTTTTAATCTGCAAGTAGATGAAAATTAATAAATGGTGAAATAATGGAAATACGTGTTTTAATGTAGTGTGTATATGAATATTGTGTGAATTCACAGCTGTGGTAAGCTTAAGTGTAATTTTGATAATCATAAAACTCGTGCAAAATGTCTTCAGTTAAAATTTTTTACCATTATCACAAGAGAGATTATACCATTTTTGCAGTAACAACCTAGTAGGATTGTAACTCCATTTTTTATGCCAGTGTCTCTTTTAACAGTCACTGATCAGGGCATGATTACCATAGAGTTAGTTGTGTGTGCACGTATGCGTGTGTGTGCATGCATGTGTGTGTGTGCATGCATGTGTGTGTGTGCACATGTGTGTTCTTTGTGTGTCTATGTGTGTGCATGCATGTGTGTGTGTGCACATGTGTGTTCTTTGTGTGTCTATGTGTGTGCATGCATGTGTGTGTGTTTCTTTTACGTTCTTATGCAGACAGTGGTTTCATGTACACAATATTTCATAAAGTTGTACCTACTGCTTAGTGAATCATGGAGAAAACATCTTATTTTATGATTATGTATTATAGTCTATTCACACTCGACAATAATTTTTGACACTTATTTTGGTTAAATCTAACTTTTACTTATATGCATCTATAACAGTTGCAAATAAAACCAAAGAAAAAATAGTGTGTTGGTAATAAGAATTAGTTCTTATTGCAAAATATGATTACAATGAGTGCGCATGAATGCAGTGCATTGGCCCTCTGGTGTAATTTTCTAAGCTTTGTTTCTACCAGGCGGAGGAATATTCTGACAGTAGAACTTCAGTAGTGCTGCAGAAAAGTTGAAAGTAACTGTGAATGGAATATACAAACTATTTATCTGGTCAAAAAACCTCTTACTTGTAAAGCTTTGTGTTTTTTGATAGACCAACTGTTTAACTTCCTAAATTTTGTCAGTGTTCAGGGGTGAAGTAATTTTTGACTGTTTTGATTGGTGGTAACAATATTGCTGACTTCTGTTTGTTTTTCAGATTATTCGTAAGGTAGGCTATGTTGTTTTTACTCTTGTTTTTTTTTTTTTTCTGAACTATGTGACCTTCTTAAACAGTAACTTGCAAGATGTGATGTAATTAGATATACTTCATCAGATTGTACAAGTAAGATTTTGTAGGAATTTCACCTCCATTTTCATCCAGGATGATGTGTTGTGTGGACCATTGTCATGAATTTTGGGGTGTTCGATGTAGTCTGAAATGGTGGCGAGAACGTATTATGTCAGCTTCATAATGGTCTGCGACTACCCTTGATGTTATCTCCTGATTTGACGTGCTATGTACAGCACACTGGGGATATCAACAGTTGAGGAAAGTTACCAGCTCTCGAGTTCTGTTGTTAAGCTAATCCGTATACACTATGCTTGACCTCATTCATTACAGTAGTCCTGCTGTGTTTTTATTGCATATACTATATTTGCCCAAAATGGAGACCGCCCTGAATCTAAGACGACCCCTTTTAAATATTTTTGAGGGAAAAATATTTAAACCTGAATCCAAGACTATCCCTGCGATGTTCTGAAAATAAAAATTTTTCTTTAAAGTATTTTGCATGAATTTATGACAAACCCTTCAAGAAGAAATGTTGTTATATGAATTATATGATATATTTTATTTACTTGTGTGTAATCTGGCTGTATGGTAGCAGCATCTTTCTTACACTGTAAAACTTTTGTAGGTATTGTATATTCCTGTCTTGAGCCATTTTGATTTCCAGCAAAGCGCTTTCTCTTTATGCTTCCTCTTTATGGCCACTGGGCAACATCAGATAAGGGGACTTTCTATCACAGTGGAACTTCATAACAAACACACTCTACATCACAATAAAACTACAAAAAATCAAACACTAGTGATTAAAACATCATTACAAATCACTTGCACAGAAACACCCTCCATTCGTAAATCACAAGTCTTCACACGATTGGATTTGAACCTCACAACTCACGAGCGCAGCAAAACTCCTCTCATCACCCAGTCTCGCATTTACAGAGCAACTAACGTACGATAATGGCTGAGGAATGTTAGATCGTCAATGCTCTGTCATGGTACGGGGTATTCAAAATAATGGTGCACTGGCACAAAATTATGGTACATTTCTAACAAATGTGTAAAATCACAATTATATGATTGTTTTAATTTCATTCCAAAACAGTTGCAGTACTGATATCAAATACAAACAAAATACAAACTCTAATCGTCTTCCGACTTAAACCAAGCGCTACAAACTCATCATCTTTTACTATAGTTTAGAGTCATTAGATGCATATTTTTACTATAGTCATGGTACATGATACATTACAGGACTATACAACATGGTGCTCAACGTAAACAAAGCAGTCAATACTACTCATATTTTAATTATTTTATTTCCAATGTTCTAGTTAGTTTATCATCACGGCCCATAAATATCAAACAGGTGAGCCATGCACAACGATATAAATTTATTTTGATGATCTACTATGTCTTCTTCAATTCTAGACAATTATCGCAGCCGATACATGTTTTCTATTTTATGACCATAGTCACCAGGAAAACCATTGTAACCAAAGTTGTCAATATGTGACAAGGAAAAAAATAGTTTATTATGTCTGGAAATGCCTTCTTTGACTGCAGTATTTCGGCATGTGAGGGGGGAAAAAATGACTACAAAAAGTGGGGTGCGGCTTACATACAAGATATTGACACTAAAAAATTTTTTCCCCGAAACATGTTTAGAAATTTGTACGTACAGTACATTTTAATGTTGTTTTAACTTGAAGGAAGGGAAGAGAAGAAGAAAAGTGAGAGAAAAAAATCTTCCACTTGTGCAATTATTTGAATTATTTGTTCACTCGCATTCATAAACAAAATAACCTTCATCCCGCATGTGTGAAATGTAAACATGTTGGAGCTCGGCCATAGATGCCATACATGAGAAAATAATTTCTCTGCATTAAAAGAGAAAGATAACTTATGTAGTTTGCATGCCCGCCATGGCACTACAAGTGCACATTTATAAGACAACATTTTGTGTAACATGTTGCCGTGGTTTTCGTTCTCAAGTCACGTTACCATCTGTGGAATAGTAATTGTGTGATGGATATTTGTAAACATTGCAACATAATACAAATTTTTGTCACAGATGTTTTGTAGGGGAGAAATTAAGTCGGAATTTATTATGTTAGGAATCATGACTTTAGAATATTTACAGGAATATAAAAATTCAGTGCGGCCTTTACTTGAAATATTAATTATCCTTAATAATTTTTCATCAAAATTTTAGGGTGTGGCCTGTATACGCCAAAATACTAGTTAAGCGGAAACCCTAGTGAACGGTGTTAAATGCCTCAAGACCACTTCCAGCCATAAGGAAGGAGGCATTGAGAGTGCAGTGGGAAATAGAATAAACAAGCTTCATGTGTGTTCTTTTTCCTCAGGATTTTAGGGTTTCAATACAGCAGTCTGTTCAGAAACGATACAGCATCATTTCTATAGTATAAAACACTGTTTTACACAAGAGTAAATACGTATTACAAACAGGGAGCTATTTACAGCGATTTTTGCTGACTCAACAGCCACATCCATGTTTCAGTAACCAAGTTTGTGAAAGGGCAACAAAAATTGATTTTCGTTTTGGTCCTGAAAACAGATTTACATTGGAATATTGTATAGGTTTTAAAAATTAGAGGAAAGACGACAGTTGACAGTAAGATCCCCACATGACAACTGGGGAGGCTGAATAGTTCACATTAGAGTAAAGTATCTATATGTTTTGTTTTTATAAATTTACTTATACCAGAAATTTAATTGGAGAAGAGAAGGATTGCATACTAACTGTACGAAACATACTAGGTAGTTAAAATAGCACACTTATGATTTTATAATAATAAAATATACTAATTGTATAAAGTTACAATTTAGATGTTTGCATTATAGTTCTAACAATACATGCTAAACTAAGGTAGGAACAAGCTCATTTATAATTTGACTGGTAGAACAACTCAAGGGAATTTAGAATAAAAATATAAATTAATGCAAAATAAAATATAATTGGATTTAGTAAGAAGTCCAGAACAATTACAGTTCAGTAACAGGCCTAATTAATTATTTGGGAGAGCCATGTATATTGTAAGCTACGTCGAATGTGTTGTGAGCAACTTTGGAACACAGATTAAATTTAATAAGTCCCACCTTGTTTTGAGTCTGAAGGCTGTGTTGGTCATGCGGATTACAATGGTCGGCAAATTAGGCTTCATGGTGGCTCCATGGTCCATCTTTAGAAATAAATACGTGAATTTAGCATATTCTTTTGGTACAGGCTAGACTTCAAGCATGTATACTCGTAAGTTTTCCCATTTATGATTGGATTACAGTTGTTCTAACATGTCCTGTTCAACTCTTTAGCCAGTAATAAATAGGATTAAATAATGTGACTAAGAATACATGAATTTTGTGAGTTCAACATTTGGCATCATGGTAGACTTCTCAGTCCTTTTAATACTCTGAATGAAACTGTTTACGTGTTAGCTGTTGCCGTGGTGCAAGGATTTTTCACAGTCATCTTGGTTGCAAATTATATTGCCACATTAGGTATTTCTTCCTGTTTATTGACTAAAAGGTTGAATTAGAGCATGTTAAAACCACTATGTTCCAATCATAAATGGAACACTATAGATTACAGGCTACATGCTTGAAACCTAGTCTGCTACTGAATAACTCTAGATATGACTATATGACATGCATAGAAGTTGACATAGTGGCCTGATTATTTAAAGGACTGAGAAGTCTATCCTACTGCTAAATGAATTTGCTAAATTCACGTACCCTCTGTCCATCTGGCTTGACTAATATTGTATTGTAATGTAAAGGACTTTTTAATGTCCTTTGGTTTTATGCTTGAAAGCTTGGCAGGGGACGGCTTACAGACTAACTTATAATCTAACTTAACACCCCATTCCTTACCTGAGATTCAAACCCAGAGCCTCCCGGCACCCCAGATCGGTGGCCCACCAACCTATTGTTCTATGGGAGGTCGGCTGCTTGACTAGTGTTAAGTAGAGGTGAGATCCCATGCTTCCCTGCAGTCTTTGCCTATATTCGTGGCAGCTTGTGCAACCTGCCCTCTTTATTACCACTAGAAGGAAGAGCGTTTTCGGCTTGCAAGCATCATTTTGCAATCCCGAGCTTGCTTTTGCAACTTTGTTACGTGGCTATCTTCCATGTGTTTTACTGTATTGAAGTGCCATCACAATAATGCACATGTATGGCATGCCTGGAATTTGAATCCACAACCTTATCATTTGGAGATAAATCCCTAGCAACCTCAAAAATGAAGGTTGCCAGCCTGAATAATGTTTTGTTTAGAGAGTATAAATATATAGTAGCCATGTGTATTGCATTTTATAAATTGAAAATCTAGTGGAAAAGAAAAAGTAAACAGAATGCTGTACAAGTAATTTCACAACATGTATAAACAGCGATTGATTAAAAAATGTTTTTTAATTTACGCAATTGCAGTTTGCAGCGTGCAGTGTGCTTGAAGAAAAAAATGTTCCAAAGTTATTGGTCTTGAGCAAAGAATGATTTCCACAGATCTCTATATTATACAATTTTGCTAAAATTTACAAAATTCCTTTTAGTTTCCCCCTAAATTATTATGATTTCCATAAGTTACCAAATAATGGGAAGAAAAAGAAAACAAAACGGGTCTTGAAGCTGTAAGTCCTATGTATTTGCCTAAGAGGCGCCTATAGTTTAAAGAAAGATTTTGAGACATTTGTACATGTTTACAAGTATTTATTCTTGTCTCGGAACATGGAACTCTATCTCAGTAAAGGTACTTGTAATGGCCAAACAGAGTATTTTGAAATATGTACATATTTACATTTACTTGTTAGCCTATATTCTAGTAGAATACTTTAATTTTTATTATAATCCTTTATCCTTTATAATTATATCCTTTTGTGAGAGAAATACTGTGTATTTGGTAGTGATTTTTACTTTTATACATGAAAGGTGTATGTATATTTTAATAATGCACTCATTTTCGGTGTTTATTTTTGCATGCTCATGTTGCTCTTGTAAAATATTTTCACAATCAAGTGTATTCCAGCTGGTAAGAAAAATATCAATGATTAATTTTATTATTAGAAAACCACGAAGTAAGAACCATATTTTGAGATCACACAACAAGATAGGGAAGCATTAAGAAATTCTCAGCTCCATGTATATTATTTCACAGTTTTCATATTTGGTGTGAAAATGGGTGGTATCGTAAATGCAGAATAAAACTATTTTGAATATAATACAGTGCTTTTCAGAAGGTAGCCATTCAGCTTGCAAATACTGAAATTCCTTCAAGATATTTGGCTTCAAACTCTATTTTTCAGATCATTACATAGATATAACTTGATTTTCTTGTTCCAGGTTACAGCGATATGGATGTGAGCTATGTGATGTGCAAGATCTGCCGGGAGTATATAAGCACGCAGCAGCTGGAGACCCACAATTGGATGCAGCATGCAGATATGGCGTGCGTGCTTTGCCGTAAAGTATATAGCTCCAAGAACAGTTTGTATATGCATCGGTACAAATATCATCGAGAAGTGAGGAAGTGCTGATAGACTGCACGCTGGCCTCAACTCGTGTTGATGTTGCATTGGCAGTCTCATTTTGCTTCACTCCTTCTACTACTCGACACACTCAAGTTAAACCCTGGGAAATATGTGAAACTCATGCTCTTTCCTCTTCTCGTATTCCCTCACTTTGTTGGGAGCCACGTTGGCTGAGCGGTTAGCCTGCTCGCCTCCCACCAAGGCAAACCGGGTTCACTCCCTGGCCAGGTCACCAGATTTTCACAAGGGGGAATTGTGCTGGACAATGCTGTTGGTCTGCAGGTTTATTTGGGGATCTCCCTATTCCGACACCGCTCCATACTTATCTCGATAACCCTCATCGGCTCTCAAGACCTCGCTGTTAAGAGCCGCCCAAATCTCTTCACTCGCTCATCCTCACTCTTCCTTATCGATGCAGTAGCTTCAAGGTTGTCCAGGCAGTTTGGAAGAAACATGTACAAGCAGATCACATAAAACTGAAAACCACCTGTTGCCAATAATAAAAGTTTATCGCACGTTATATCAGACTTACGAGTGAAATCAAGGATTTGGTGTGAAGTAATATAAAATATGTTATAATTCTTCTTGGTTTTCATCATTAGTAGTTATGTATGTTGTGAAACAGACTACCCTGTTCAACTCTCCAACCACACCCTCGGCCTTGCATCTCAAAATGCTTGGTACTGAAGGTGACTAAAGCCCTTAATCGTGAAGTCTTTAGATAACTCAATGGAACAGCCTCTCTTACATTTTTTAAGTTTGTGGACTGCATGTTGAGCTCTTGTCAATTCATGGTTGTTTTACCTGTTCACCTTAACATCCACTACTTGTTTCGTATCATGCTTTCAGCTATTTTCAGTGGCACCTTTTTTTTTTTATTGGGCATCATCATCGTAACGCAGGTTGTTAATTTTTCATATTTTCTATACTTTTTTTTTGTAACTCACATTTATGGAATGTGGATTATCCTGAGAAGAGCAGTGGAATTGGCATGCCATTAGCAATTATTGCCATCATCATCATCATCATCATCATCATCCTTAGGTGTTTTCATTCTATAGGCAGGTTAGCTTGGTAAAATGCGATTATATTTGTTATTATGTCCAATGGGGTCTCTGAAAACTTTGAGTGTCCAAAGAATTAGGTAGAAGTTCAATTTATCAATTTCTAAATAAACCTAAACCTTGGAAAATAACCCCAGATAAAGTGAAAGGTTTCATGGTATTGTCCATCACTTCACACTGGCTGGTGAATACCTATAAGAATAAAATTGTTTCTCTCTCTCTCTCTCTCTTTTTTTTTTTTTTTTTTTTTGGAAAGCAGTTTATGTAAGCTTCGCTTTGTATCAGTAGTTTATTTCTGAGTAGTTTTCTCTTTTTTAATAGGTAAGAAATATCTTGATTTATACTATGTTTGTTAAAGTAATACTACTGATAATAAGTACAGCAAAGATCAGTAATACTGTGTGTAGTTGAATGACTCTTACTGTAGTAGGATTCTGTTGTGTCACAGATTTCAAGAAACACTCCTGTATACCATATTCAAATTAAATTCTTCATGTTCTATAAATTGTTCCTTGGAAACTGATATTTTATTCAAGTTACCATGAAATGTGTTGTATATTGCATTTGTGTAGTAACCATTAATTTATGCGTTGACGTTTGGTAAACAGATGACAACTTGGTATGTTTATATGGTTGTGAGTTCCAGAATGTTAGTTATTTTTTTGTGAGCTACAGTGGTTATCCAGACATCTCAAATACCTAAATTGTCATTGTTTCCCACTATTCACTAACATAACACATGTGATAAAACTCAGCCAAAGTATTATTGTCCAAATTGCATTGGGGCATTTGCTTGTGGTAAAGGAACCAGTACTAAGCGTAACTAGGTTCATGAGGGAGTGTGATGGGAAAGATACACAGCACTGCTCCCAGCTTACAGGAGGATATGTGACCACACTTGCCTTCCTTTGTTCCTGCTGACTTTTGAGTGACTGACCATAGTGAAGTTCCGCTCTGACCAATCGAAGTGGAGAGGTTCCCTTGGTGCTTAACAGCAAAGTCTTGATCACCGGTGAGGGTGAAATAAGGTGAAAATAAAGCAGCAGTGGAATGCAGGTGCTGGATAAGCGGGAGGGTCCTGAGAAAACCTGCCAAAGTCCACAGCAATATTTGCCATGTTTCCCACATATGAAAACTCAGGTGATGCTGCCGGAAATCAAACCTAGTTTGCATGTGTTTGAGGCAAGTAGTCTTGACTAATATGACCAAGTGTCGAGACACATCTGGCATCATGCCGAGATCTAGCAAGTCTTCTTAACGTCACCGGGGGACCTCTGGCTGAAGGCGCCATTGAAATCCTGTTTGTACTCTAGATTGGACAGGACTCAGCCTCAGTATTTACTAAGATTCATAGCACATGAACCCCCTAGTTTTTGAGAGAAATCCAAATAAGGATTTCTCCCATACCCTTATCCACCTAAGGAGTTCTAGGCTAGCTATATGAGGCCCCAGGGAGGGCTGATACTTGTGCGATCGGCCAGAGGGCAAGAGAATGTGCCAGACTGTCTCCTTCAGCCCCCCCCCCCCCCCCCCTATTCCATTTGGAATGGGGCATCAGGAAGTGGATTTACCCTTCTGCTACTGTACCAAGACAGCAGGCTCCTTGTGCAACTTATGTGATCAAAAGTATCCGGACACCCACCTGAAAATGAAGTACAAATTTATTCTGCCCTCCATTGTGAACACCGACAGTCAATACGGTGTTGGCCCACCCTTAGCATTGATGACAGCCTATACTCTCACAGGTATACTTTCAATCAGGTGGCGGAATGTTTTCTATGGAATTGTAGCCCACTCCTTGTGGAGTGCTGAAATGAGATGATGTATAGGTTACTACCATTGCAGTGAACAAAGACTGACAGCACCTAAATGTTACAAGCTTTTTTCTCTCCGGCCAGCAACTGGGCAAATGCTATGGTGGGTAGTGCACAAAAAGACACTGGAGAAAATTAAAGCTGCAATGTGCACTGTCCTTTGGCTTCGTGTACGCACTGAGGGCTAGAGCTAAGGGTGATCTTCGTCTGGGGGAGTTGCAGATCTTTGTCTTTCTAACTCATATTACAGGGAAAACAACACTGCTTCACCTTCTGCTCATCCAAATTGCACATGGGTGGCAACTGACAGTGTGCCACTGGTCTCGTTTCAGCCAGGCATTTTTTCCACTTGGCATGATTCTGCATTGTTTTCGAACCATGACTTACCAGCTATGGGGGCCGTGGTGGTGTAGTGGTTAGACCAGTCGCCTCCCACCAAGGCGAACTGGGTTCGATTCCCGGTTGGGTTTTCCCCGGATTTTTGCATAAGGGAATCATGCCGGGAGATGCCGCTGGTCAGTGGGTTTTCTCACGGATCTCCCGTTTCCCTCGCCCTTGAATTCTGGCGCTGCTCCATACTCACTTCGCTTCACCCTCATCGGCTTTTAAGACCTGGATGTTAAGAGCTGCGCAAAGCTCTTTACTTCACTTTTACCAGCTAACTAAACAGCACACAGGAGTGGATCTAGACTTTTGATTTGGGGGGGGAGGTGAGTGAAGAGATTTGGGCGGCTCTTAACAGTGAGCTCTTGAAAGCTGGTGAGCCGGAATGAAGGGGCAGGGGAAACGGGAGATCCCCAAGAAAATCCACTGACCAATGGCGTCGTCCAGCACGATTCCCACTTGGGAAAATCCGGTGGCCCGGTCGGGAATTGAACCCGGTTCACCTTTGTGGGAGGCAAGAGTGCTAATCGCTCAGCCACTGTGGCCCCCGGAGGGGGGAAGGTGGTCATTTTACTGTTGTGTAGGTGCAGGGTATAGACTTTCAGCTCATGGCATGGGAGGAAGTCACTGTCTCATTACAATTTTAGGAAACAGTATTAAATTAAAAATATAAATTTACATTAAAAAATTATGTTATTATTTTATTGTAGTTTGAAAACGCAGGACAGTTTCATGTTATGTGAGTGCTGGGTGGAGGGGGATCATGTCTACTGTGCCCCCCCCCCCCCCTTCACTTTCGGGAACTGTCCTGACAGCACACCTTTACTTGATCTGCCAAGGCAGGGTGGTTATACTTATGACCAACCATATCACAGCAGCTTGAAAATGTGTTTGAGGCTGGAGATCTCCTGTGCTAACTAACCACTGCAGATAACAGTTTCACATACTTACATCACTAGGAGGTGTTTTAGTTAATTTAGACTGTTCACGGTGAAGAGAGAAATTTTGAAAGCCCTGGTTAGGATCTTCTTTTCTGATTACATTGTATCTTTCCACTGTTTGTAACTTTAACGTTGTCATGGGCATGATAGCTTTATTCATGCACCATCAAAGTCAAAGTGAGGAAATGTTGGTGTGTAAATGTGCTATATGCTGATTCGTACTATAATGTGAATTGAACTAGAAACACTATCATTTCTGGACATTAATTCTAACATTATGCTCGCAATACAACACAGTCTCTTAGGACTATTTTTATTTCTTCGCTGCCAACTGAACTAGGAGCTTACATGCCAATGTGCACTGTAACACATACGAGCTGTGATTTTTTTCAATGGTTGATGTCGAAAGGATTGCTTACCGTGAACAGCCTATAGCCAAGTATGGTATGTTCTTGGCTATGAGTTGTAATGTAAACAACCTTTTTTTCTATTTCGGAAAAACTATCATAATTTTTGGGTCATAATGATTTAAACTTTAGACTATTCTGAATAAATTCACTTAGGTAAATAATGTCAGCGCTGGTCCCAGTGGCTCTATTCAAAACTTAAAGAAAGTGTGGTAAATTATCATTATTGAATGGTTTTATCATTTTTGTAATTCTGTTTAACCTAAAGTTTAATTTAATCTCGGCTGGTGTCCAAAAGTCAGAAATAATTGCAGCAAAAATTACGAACCAGAATGTTTATAATGATTTTGGTTGAAGACTGGCGTTGAAGTAAATTTAAATTGTAAAGCGTAAATGACTCCAGGTGAAAGATCATTACTTTTAAACACAGTGTTATGCTTATTTGATATTTGCTCATCTGTGATAAAGTTTATATGCAAGCAGGTAAGATAGAAAAGAATAGTGTTTCTTTTAATTTTTGTGTGGCCCCAAGTAATGTTGAGTAGATAAGATATTGCTTTTAAATTACTCATGAACCTGCACTCCTAGTGCCTTATAGCCTTCCAATTGTTATAAGAGTGGCTAGTCATTGTTTGAATTATAGGTACCTATAAATGTTCTCACAAATTATAACTACTTTCACAGCAGGTTTTTCCAATATTGTATGCGTAGAATATTATTTGTATTGTATGCTCATTATTTAAAAGCTATACTTCATGCTTTAGAAAATCTTGAGAAACAGTTGACAGTAATTTATTGTCATCAGTCTCACTAAGACTTTGGCAAAATATTGCGTACAATTTAAGTGTTAGGATTCTTACATAATTTACATTTATAAGTTTTGAATTTATCTTTCTGTGCTTTTAATATTGATGTACTCTGAATGCACGAATTTTATTTTGTGTGTCAGAAGGATGCTATACTTTGAAAGTGCATTAGTATTGTCATCATTGCTACCTCAATGTTCTCTTCATCACCCTTGACCACACCTTAATTAAATAGGTTCAATAAATCTGTTTTACTGACAGCTAGACCAGAATCTTTCTCAAATTGCCACAATAAGAATTGGTGCAAAAAGTTTACGTGATGTTTGTTTATGATTCTATAATGATAGCATCTCTGGTGATTCATTTTACAGGATTGAGTCTTTGTCATAGTGTTTAGTATGTTGTAAGGATACCATGCAAGTATGTCTTTAGGAATAATGAGTTTGGTAGTCTTGTCCTAGTGATATTTGTCTTATGACTTTTTATTTTCAACCAAAGCATGATTTTTATACTAGATTGAATTCTTTTCCAATTGATTATCATATTACAAATTGTAATATTTTCTAATTATGTAAGAGATGCTAGAGAATTGTAAATTATTATGAGTATGTCCGTGCAAAGGTGTCTTACGTAAAATTTTTGTAAATTGCTAAATAAGTAAAGAGAATAAATATTTTGCATATCAAATGAAAAACTTTTGCTTTTTCTTTAACAGGGATTGTTTATTTTTGAAAATTAAAACTGTAACATAACTTTTACTGATTATTATACAGATGGCATATGTCGTTAGTTGTTGGTCAAATGTGCCAGAGTTAATGTGTGTGAAATTTCTAGACAAAATCCCTTGTTTCTTGTTTTTGAATGCAGAATTCACATCCAGTTTTAAGTAATCACTTGATGATACTTCTAATATTTTCTGTGGGTACAGTACTTGTTTAACTTTTATTGGTTATTATGATTACATTGTTGAATGTGTTTAGCTTGGAAAGAGAGAACGTATTTTAAATGTTGACAATGTTTTCAAAGTTTTGAAAATATTGTTTTCTGTTAACTCTAAATTGACAGTTTGTTTATGACTTAATTAAAGTAACCATTATTTTCACATTTTTGTAGAGTTTTATTTAATTTTTTACTACTTCATTACAGGTGTATTTTTTTTTTGTTAGGGTTTACGGTAAGTTTTATTTGTAAGTTTGTATACGAGAGCAACAGTTTAACATTTACTTTAATCAGAGTAACACGTGGATACATGTGCATAGCAATGTTCACATTGTATCTCATAACAAAACTTCCTTACACATTAAGGTTTGATTGTATTACTAAATTCTGTGTGCAGACATGTTTTGAACTTTGTTTCAGGTTTGCTAGATGTTATTTATTTTTGTTGAAGCTGATGTTTCAACATGTGCTCCTTTGTGGAGGAATTAAATTGTGTAAATTAATCCCAAACTCTGCTTTTTTTTTTTTAGTTGGTACTTGTGGGTCTTTTTCTCAAAAAATTTCATTTTGATATTTTACTAACAATGGTCTTTTTTTTTGTGTGTGCAGGATATGTGGACATGAGAATGCTGATGATGATGAGCAAGAAAAAAAAACCAGAAGGAGCAGAAGAAGATGACGGCATGCTCAGTGTGCAGGTTTTGCGGCATGCTGTTGAAGGTGTCCTCCCTCAATGCCCACATCCAGAACAAGCACATGCCAATCATGCCCATCGAGTGCATGTTCTGCCAAAAGATCCTCAAGTCGCAGAGCAGCCTGCGCGGCCACATGCAGCGATTCCACAAGGGCATGAAGTTGCCCCCGCAGTCGCCGCCACGGACTCATGTACTGCCCAAGGCCCACCCACTGACTCGGCCCCACTCACGCATCCGATCACATCCACACCTGCAGGGGCAGTCTCTCCTGAAAGCACAGTCTCACGCAACCACACAATCACACTCAGTAGCTCAGCCTCACACGACGACACAGTCACACCCAGACACACAGTCACATCCACAAACACAGTCACAAACAGAGTCACATTCACAGACACAGTCACAACCACACCAGAAGCCACAGCCACATCGCTCTCATCCCAACACTCGACCACAACCGCAGTCATAGTAGCATGCTCTATGCCACAGCATCAACTGGTTACAGTTGAACTTGTAAATTGTAATGTTACTTGTAAATTGTAAATGTAAGTTATGTGACTATACTTAGTGGACTTTGAATGGTTAGATTTATAATTTGCCACACTGACATTCAGCTGATGTAGTGAAATTTATAAGTCATTAAGGTTTAGTCTGTGTTCATGAGAGGTCTGTCAATGTGTCAGGTAAGTTTCTGATAATGCCCACCGCACCTGTTTGGCTCTTGTGTACTACATTTTCTTGTCAAGGTGCCAGCTAAAAATAATGGTTCCTTTTATTGGAAAAATATCAGGAAAGCATTTGTTCCTCTACTAAATTTTTCATAGTCTCTGTATAGATGTAAATTAAGCTGAATATATTTCAAGTAAAAATTGCAAATAGGATAAAATTGTGCACTGATTATTGTATAAACAGCACGTATTGAAATATGATTTGGGGTGAAGGTTTATTACATATAATTTAATTAATTTGTTAGTGAGAATTCGATATGAAGGAATGGAAGATATGATTGTTAATTCTGTAGCTTTTGTACAGTAAAGATTCTTTATATTTTTTTCCCCCTTTTTAATAGTATTTATTAGGTCTATGTAGTTAATCTCTGCAAGGTTTGTAACCTATAAGTACAAGTTTTTTTATGTACCAGTAAAAAGTATATTTTTAATTTTGGGTGTAAAAGTACTAAAGGGTAGATTTGACCATAGGACTTGATTTTCATAAATTATGTGGCTGTTCTTGTAAAGTGTGTGTGTGTGTTTTTTGGGGTTTTATGATATAGAGTATCTCATTTTCTTCAGTTTTTTATTATAGTGCTCTACCTCTTTGCACCTGTACAGAATGTAGTGTGTTCACTTGTGAGTAAATAAATTATATATAGTACCATACATTCATATTCACTGCTTTACTCACTGAAAGTTTCAGACTGTCCAATAATGTCATGTATGTAAAACAGATTTGTTTCTGTAAGCAGTTCAATTTAATAATTTTGCAATGTAAGTGATTTTCATGGCATAAGTATTGAATATGCACAGTAGTAAAATGATTTTTAAGCATGAAGAATAGGTGTCAGGACTTTTTAATAATAATGGAAAGTGCATCTGAGATGAATGTCATTGTTTTGGGGCATCACAGCTACTTTGTTGGCCAGTTTAATACAGTTTACTATTCACAAGGTTATATATGGCCATAGGTGTTTGATATGTCCTGGCAGAAGGAATTTAACTGAATTGTTTGTTTGCTCTTCTGGTTGATGACATTTCCAAGCATGGAAAATGCTCTCTAAGGAACAGACGGTAACACATAATGACAATGGTGAGTATGTCATGTTGATTTATTATTTTTGATGTTATTGTCTCTGGAAGTCAATTGCCAAATTAATCACTTTGTTTTGTGGAAATAATCATTTACCGCATAGTTTCTTATAATGGGTAGTAAAAAGTTAACAGAACACGAATAAGAGTATATTTATTCTCCTTGCTTGGATATAAAAATATATGTCACATTCAAGCAATTAAATTACTAGAAATTATGCAAGTAAAGACAATCATTCAAAATTGTTCATGGCTATTTTTTTTTATAAATTACATATTAAGTAATTATGTTGCATAATAGGTATGTGCTTCATAACACAATTCTCAATTTCTTTTATTCTTTGATTCTTTCAGAATTATTTGTTAAAGATAATATCATAGATTATCCTTTAATGATATATATTTTTACTTGTTGATGCAGTAGTTTTTATTCTGGCAGATGCCATTAATTTTTTTTCTCAAAATACGAATAATTTTTGTTGCTTACAGAAATACAATGACACAAAAAGTTAAGGCTAGGGTATAAACTGCATGCACAATTTGTGTTACTCTAACTTCATAAAGTTAAGCTGCAGAAGTATTGTTTGACCATGGTATTGGTTTTGATAAACATCTTACAGTAAGTACACTCAGTACGTGTACTGCTTCTCGAGGTTGCACGAGTGCTGGGAATATTTTTGACTCTAATGAAGACCTTAATAGTATAGAAAAAGCTGTGATTGTTGATACATCTGCAGGAGCTGTAGGTTCAGGCTGTCCTCCCACAGGGAAACATCAGAAAAATGTCAGGGAATTTTCATCTGGGTTAGGGAAAATGTAAATAATAGGTACACTACAAAAATTGTGAATACAAGGTAGTGTAATTATGAGCATATGCTTTTTCAGATTTCAATTTTTGAGTTTTATGTATTGGCAATAATACATCTTTTCCAAATGATGTAGGGCGTATATGTACAAAATAAAGAATTTGTGTTTTTAATGGGCACTTATGTGAATTCAATAGCGTGTATCACAAAAAATATTGATAGAACTGAATAAAATGTTGGCCCTGCATGGTTGGTCTCGTGCTGTATAATTCATTTCATTGTCACTGATATAATATTTGTGCTGACAGTTGGTAAAAAAAATATGTATTGGAAGGTTTCAGTATTCATAAAAGTAGGTCAGGGAAAATGATAAGATTCTGCCTGGAAAACAGAAGAGTTGGGGAATTCCATAATGAAATTTCAGTGAACACCCTGGTTTAGACATCCTCAGCAGGACAACTAGCTGTGTAACCCTTCTGTAGTCCACTGGCTACCTTTATGTCTTGACGGGAGCATAACATTTGGAACAATCTGAAATCTTCACAGTTATCAAAAATATATAACTAGTAACATTGCCAAGTTATGCTTCATCTACATCCAAAATTAGACTGTGCTACTATGTTGATGGAAAAGTACTTTGACCTTCTTGTGTTTATGGGCTCTAGCTAAACATAGACCTCTGTTAGTGTACAGTGTGACACTACAGCAAAGTCTTTTTCCATGTCGCCATTAGGGTAATCCTCAGATCGCCATGCCCGATGTCCATGGTAGTATAACGGCAACAACGCCGGTGAGTCCCCATAATGGACAAGGAGTGAGATACACTTAATAGCTCGGTGGAGCAATAGACTAACATCTCAGTTGACCAGCTCCAAGCCCCAAACTGATGCTGCAATGTACCATCTGCTCCCCTCCCACATCCATCTGGGACGCTCACACCCAGAGGAACCTGTGGTCTGGCCAAGGTACTACCCAACATCTACTGCCTCTCCAGGACAGTGCCGGAGTAGTGTCACCGCTCTCTGCATTGATCCTTCTCAGGAGAAGGAACCATCCAGGCCTCCTTCAGCTTGCAAAGTTTCAAGTCCAAGATGTACAGTGTACAGTGACAGACAACCTTGCTAGGCAATGGTTTATGGGAGGATGTACCCACAACCTGAGTTAGAAGAAAAATTCAAGACTATAACCACTGCAAGATGAGGGAAAGGCGTGACGGTACTGGTGCTACACCCACACAGGGGAATCTCATTTTCATCTCGTCTTCCATCTCCCCGTATGGATGACAGGCTGGGAACTAAGTCCCTGCTAGTACTCATTTAGAAGTTCTCTATTCAGTCCACCAACCACATTCTGTCTGGAGTCTGCTGGAATCTGAGCCTGCGGTGGGTGTCATTTCTGTGGTTACCTGCTCAGTTACCTAATGGGAAGTGAAAAAGGGAGTTGTACAGCAAACATACTGTAAAGCGATTCTGAGTGGACAATACCGCACGTCGAGTTTTATCGGGACTTATTGCAGAACATGCTCGTGTTATACCGCCTTTCATGTCCTCAGGAGTTGTCGTTAGGTCTTTGTAGATGTGTTGCTTTAATGTTCCCTACAAATAAAAGTCCATAGACATTAAGTCTGAGAATCTGCCGGTCACTTTGTGTTTCCAGAGCAATCTGCTTGCATTGGCAATACTCACCAAGAGAATCGTCATTTACAGTGATGAAATAAGTACAACAAATTAATTTTTTTAACTAATTTCCCATATATTTTCAATTCTTTTTTATGCAAATTTTTCACAGTTCCTCTAAAACATGTCTCAAAAGAAGGGGCCATAATATGAGGTGCTACTGTAATGAGTTAAGACTTTGAAGTAATGGATGGAATAATGTAACCACAGTAAACACAATGACATGACACTGGATGCAATGGAAATTAGTGTGACTATCTCTGTTTGCTGAAGAGATTGCCTATTCACAAAGCTAGTAGTGATTAAACATATTCATACACCAATCATTTTGCAGAAATTTAGCTTTGATTATAATGACAAAATAAATAATCAGCAATGCTGTAGTTTATTACATTGTCAGAACAAACAAATTTTAATGTGTTGTGTGTACATATTTCAACAAATACGCAGTGATAATATTGCTTTAACAGAGCATTTTAATCTAAGCACAGTTTGACTTTAGGATATTGTTGCAATGTGAAAACTACATATAATAGTGCACAAGTTGCAACATGAACTGCGAGGGTGTGGATGGACATATGTTGGCTGTGAGATCCTAATGACAGGGACACATAAAACAGCTACGGCAAACTCAAGCATATTTTGTGGAGAAGCAGAGGTGATTGTGACATATCCTGAACATCAAAACTTTATGTCTGAGCAGACTGCCTAGAAATATATTTTTTACTTGCTACTTGCAGGATATCACACATGTTTACCACTAAAAAACAATATACTGGCCTTTCTATTCAATAAATTTGAATTGTTTAGTACTTTGAAAATAATGATGGATTATTTGATTCCCAACAGTTTCCAAAGGAATAGGAATTGAGATATTTTAGTGTTAAAATAGATTACTGTCACTTAGAGAAAAAATTTATTGGCATAAAGCGCTGTGGGGTTGAGAGATACAACTTAAGTGTACCAAAATCTGTACTATCATATGTTATAAATGTGAAATATTTTGTAAAAATTAACATAATAAATAAAAAGTAACTATCCATGATGTTTGTCATCAGAAAGATTCAGAGTCAAATTAGAGTTGAAAGATGCTGAGTCAAATTACAGTCTAAATATGCATAGTCAAATTATAGTCGAAAGATGCAGGGTTAAATTACAGTGAATAAATGTTATAGAAATTATTCATCCTATAACGTGGGTAATTTGATTTTATTTAGATTGGGTACTAATACACAGGATGGTCCTGAAAAACAGGTACAATCTCAGTGAGGTGATTCCCTATGCAAAATGGGATGGAAAACATTATATGGACAATGTCGTACAGCCACCCTTGAAAACTGATATTTCAAATGTTTCTACTGGAAAAATAATGAAACCTACATGAGATGACAGAGCCATTCTGTGAATAATGTTTTCTTTAAACAAGCCCTGAAACCTGCGAACAGTTGTGGCGTACTATCAACCACTACATTAGACATGTTGGTGGACATAATTGATATTTTTGGGTAGCACCTCAAAGATTTTAATGTGCACATATTCCAAAATCTATATTGTGTTTAATTGTGCCTTCAGAGTCTATTAATGGTAAAGATGTACAATATGAATTAGGGGTTATTTGTTCGACAGTGAGTATAGATGTTGCAAATAACATAAGACACATCATCCATAGATATAACAGCTCTGCAAAAAGCATTTATTCCACCTTCAAAGTATACAAATTAAATTAAATATATACAGAACTTAGAAACATAGTTTGAAGAACATTGGGCACAGATTTTCTGGACGAGAAATTTGTGATACTGAATGCTGTAAAATGATGGTACAGGATGAAATCACTGTATTTCACTAGAAGAAGAGAGAGAATCATTGTCTTCAATTTGTTTAATTTTTTTTTTTTTTTGCTGCAGTTTAATATGTTCATTTTATTTTGTTGTGTGATATGCGTAGCTCATAGCATTGGATGGTTAGTTCCTCCCTGCCTAATGCCACCCGGTGCCAGGTTGTGCTAAGGTTTATTCTACTCATGTTAGGAACAAAACGTGATTTCTTATGGGAGAGTTTGGCATGGGCAAAATTTCCACCACCAGGTGCACAGTGTTCCAAAGAGGGCACTTTTAATTAAAATTCTAAGCTACATGAATAACAAAAGAGATAGATTTTACTTAATTACGTAGTTATTTTGTATTTGATTTATGATTATTGCAATTTTAATATAGAAACTAGAAAAGTTCTGGTACGTGTGCGACACTAGCACTTACCTAGTGGCAAAAAATTGTAGTTGCCAAACTAAAAGCATTGATCTTCGCAACCTGAGTAGAATAAACCTTAGTTGTGCTCAGGAATGAGTGCCTGGCAGGGTAGGTAGTTCCAACTGTGCGTGACCTTACTGGATGAGAAGAGGAACCTTAGTTGTGCTGAGGAGTTAGTGCCCGGAAGGATAGGTAGTTCCAGCTGTGTGTCATGTTACTCGGAAAGAGGAGAAACCAGTCTGGTGCAAGAAAGACGAGGATGGCTCAATGGCACCCTATGGCATACATAGGACTATGTCCAATGTCTGTTTGCATGTTTTCCCTCTGTGTGTGTCCTGTTTGTTATGAATTTGTAAGAAATACAAATATGTTGTTGTTATGCAATTTTTTTATGTTGAAAAAACAAAAAGAAAGTAATGAATTTAAGGTGCCGTTAATGTTTATTATTGTGTCTAGTGAGATGCTAAGATGTGGAACTATTTCTCCTAATTCGCTGCTAATTTTACGTAAATATTCATGTCAATGCTTACGTTTATGGGCAGTGATTTTTCAAAGGTTGGTTTCAACAGTGCTCACTTTATTGTGAACCACCTATACATCACTTCACTTGTCACTGTGAAGAATACAGAAGTAGAGATAGTGCAGAATGAAAGGACAAGGATTATTAACATTCTTCTAGATAACTCTCCTGTCCATACTATAGTGGAAGCTCACATCATCAAGAGATGTCACCCTTCTTGGTGCTCAATTTGGTCCACCTTGAGGAGTGCTTAGTTCAGTATGGATTCTGTTGTTGGTGAATCTGAGATCCCATATATCACGAGAATTGTTCCTGGCCAACAATCTTGTGTACTGACTAATATGTGCCCATAGGAATAGTGTACTGATAGTGGTAGGCAAGAAAACTTTAGGTTCTCCAAACTCAGGTGGGCATGGTAGTGTTTCATGGAGGAATATCAGTAGCAAACAGTGAATACTGTTCCACACATGTCATATGTCCCATGACATGATACCTTGAGACCTCACTTAGGGTATTGGTTCATTCATTGACCAGTATTATCTCTTTTCCATAGGAAGTTTTGGGGAGGAGGAATACCTACCTGGTGGAGGTTTTGTACTTGGGGCCATGTTGAAAAGGGGCAACACGCCAATTGAATTAACAATATATCTTGCAAGTGATGGTGGACAGATCAATGCCCACACACATCCTTCAACCACCTTTGGGAAGACAAAGGATATTGATCATGCCTCATCATATCCCACACCCAAATCCCAGATTAGTTAGTTAAGTGGTAGACCATGCGCAGTGGTTTAACTAAATGGGACTTGTACCTAGGTATATCCTAAAGGTTCAGCGCTTTATATTGTTATGTAATACGTTGTGAGTATGGTATTTAGGACAGGACAAATGACCATGTATGCAGATAATGTACAGTGTACTGAATAGAGACAGAACCCGTGTGTGCATCCAAACATACGTAATCATATATTGACAACTCACACTTGTAAGATGGATGTGTAGGTGGCATGTGAAGTAGCTACAGCGACCTGAATAATGTCTCCCAAATACACACTATAGACCACTTACCAATTGTATGTGGTGTACCAGATTCCTGGTAACTGCTGGTAGTCTGGTAAGAAAAATCAGAGACACTGGACCATATAAAATTACCAGCCAAACTACTTTCTGGAATGACACTTTCACATATGTGGTTAAAATATGTGAAATTTATTAGCCATTTCATTGAACTCAGAAAACTAATTAATATTTAAATAGATGTACTTACTGTTTGAAAAACATGTACAACTCTTAAATCTTTAGTGAGTGTTATACTTGACTAAGTGGCCGTAACTCTTAATGTAGCATAGCCCTATATGATGCCCAGTGATAGTAATAGACCAGGAGACGGGCCCGCGGAATCCATGGGCTAAGCTACAGTCAGTGAAGCAGGTAATCATATGAAACCGTATTTATGGTACAGTATTGTCTGGTAACTCAGGCATGTGCTCGCTCGTGCCTATCAGCGCTTACTCGTACATCCCGTCCTGCAGTTACAATATGGAAAAATTGTTTAATTATGGTATATTTATTAATTGTGGGCAATCTATTTGTTTTACATGAGTGTACGACAGCTTATAGGAAAGCTGGAGAGGTGCATATACAATGATGGTACGAATCTCAACATTATCGTACAAAATATGGAAATTATGATATGCTGTAAAATAATTATGGTGCATTGTACCATAATTTTGATATGTAAAATGGATCACGATGACATCATGCCATAATTATGGTACAAATTATGGTATGCACTTATGGTAGGGGAAGTTACCCAAAGGGCGTAACCTGTTTTAGAGGGGATAGAGGACTTAAAAAGAAAGGAAAGTACCAAATTCCAACACAGTATGATACAAAATGAGCCATATAGCACTTCCCAAAGGCGAAAAAGAGAAGAAAAAAAGGGGGGGGGGGATTTTGAGGGTATTTTAGGTTCAGAGGGCGTAATCTCCTTTGAAAGGCCTGACTTGTTTTAAGAGGACAGGGCTTAAAAAGAAAGGAAAAGAACAAATTCCAACAAATTATGATCAAAAATGAGCCATATAAACTTATCACTTTGTGAAGGCGAAAATGGGTTGCAGAGGGGGAAATTTTTTAGGGTGGTAGGTTTGAAGGGCCTAACCTGCTCTGGTCTGGGGGTGGGATAAACAAAAACAGCCTCCAGCGAAACGAGTAAAATATATGAAAGTGGGGCCATACAGAAATTTGGGAATATGCAAACGTACCACCCTTGTCTGGCTATCTCCTCCCTGGTGGGGGAGGGGGGGGGGATCGGCCTTTTGGTTTGGCCACAGCAGCTCTTCAAAAAAAAACATTTTTTGTAAACATGAACCTTAATTGTGGGACACAAAAACCCCTTCACCCCTCCTCCTGGGAGTTGAGAAGGGGGGAGGGATGGTAACCATAGCTGACCCATTTCCCCATGGGGCACTATTGATCCCCCTTTCTCATCGTTTGGGCATATAGGTATAATGGTGCAAACTTTTGTTCTTGATTAGTGATATAAGATTCAATTTCATTAAAATAATTTATTATTGATTAAGTTCAAACCAAACTAAGTTGGGAACATGAAAAACTTAATGTCAGGGTATACGTAGGTGTATTAAGCAACCAATGACTTTACTGCATTTCAAAATGGCATTCTAGACTGACATAATGCATGAAATTAAATCATTGTCCATCACTAGTAGCAGTTCTACGTAGCAAGAATTTACTACTGTTAACTCACAAATAGTACTTGAAGTTGTAGAATTTTGATGTTCTCAACTGGAGACGTCGCTGGTTCAAATGCTGGATCTTTCCTATCCAGGTTCACGGACCTCAGGTACCTACGCTTAAATTCCATTTGGCACCTCACGTCTTTACAGATGGTGAAATAAAATTTATCTGATTTAGCGTAGGTAGCGCAAGCAGATATATATATAAAACTCTTTATTCTCCTCGGGGTCATCTTCGCCTTCCAGACTGCCTGCAATATCACTGGGACTCAATCAAGCTCCCTAAGCAAAATTAAAAATTCTACCAGGCCTACGACCACTCGGTCGTAGCAAGCCTAACAGTAAAAACAAAATGGCTAGAAAGGACTTAACTTCAACCTTACCAGATGCTTCTCAGCTCAGTGCCAATCTCGGGGTGGCTACATTAAAGAGACTTAAAACATCACAGTTTACCATAACAACCCTCAATAATGTGCTATCTGCATCTAGGTCACATAACATATACTCTGAGTTAAATAAACTGAAGCATATATAAATAACATCAGTTAAAGAAATATTACAAATAATTTAATATCTTTAGAAAATAAATAGTCTGGATAAGAGTTGTACGGAAAAAGAATATTTATAGCTGACATAAATAATCTTATGCAAATAAACAACTGTTACATAATCACCCTAATTTACATAATAAAAGAAAGTGTTGTGATGTGCATAAATCAAGTAAGAACCCGAGGCATTTCAATATCCCTCCTTGCTTGTAGCAGAGGTAATTAAGGAAGAAAGGGAAGAAATCTTTGGTGATGGTGTGAGTGATGTGTTAGTGGAACCCGAGCCTTTGATAAGAGCCTAGATGCAGGCGTAGTAATGGCAATTGTCTGGTCAAACATTGTCAGTAGTGTATAGAGGAGTAATCAGCACTGATGATTTGAGTTTATTGTTGGGCCCCATACAAGGGAGGGATGGGGTCAGATAAACAAATATACTGCATGACTAGCCAATACCAAACCAGAGTGGCATCCTCATGATTCTCACCAGTAGTGTACCAAAGTTCTCCCACTATAATGAGTACAGCTGTGTGTGACAAGTCATGCTGTACAAATCTCGGATTCACAGACTGTACAATTCAATGGTGAGATGTGCATTGGTGTCCCATGGATCAATTTGCACATAATATTAACTGAATTTCAAATATTGATCACTGAGGTGAAAAGCCCACTTTATCCCAAAACTCTACTTTGGATTGTGTACTACTGTACTATGCCTATATTTCAGCTTTGACTTGGTTACAATCCACTTGGATTTATCATGCAGTTTCGTAGTAGAAGGGTATGTAGGTTGACAATGCTCAGTTGGAGATATTGTAACACTCAAGTATTGATGATGAACATCAAGCGGTCAGTTTTATGACTCATCCCATGTGTAATATGACCTTACTGTGAGCTGCTTCAATGCAGTCAATGTATTGCATAGGGTAGATTACTGGTACCGCCTGTTAACCATTTCCCCTCCGCTCCTCAGTAATGAGCTGAATTTCAAGGGAACCTTAAAATTTTAAATGAGAATTCATGTTACTGTAGACTTGTCAAGTCTGACCAGTCACAGACTGTCACCTCTGATAGGCCTCTTAACAGAGTGTTTGTAGCTGGGGAGTAGATCTTTTATTTCATACTGTGATAAGTGATGTGCAGAAGTGTTGTAGCAAAAGTAAGAGTGGGCTCACAGCAAAAGCCAAGGCAAATAAGTTGGAAGAGCACTGCTTTCTTCTCTTGAGCATTTCCTCTACAGTGATGTATTTTGGATGTCTAAGGCTTAGAAGTGGGGAGTTTGCAATGGTAATTTACGTCCATACTGACACATGGCACCTCCCTGCGCATTGGGCATGCACACACTACTTTTCGACTTTGCCCCATCATTGAGCAAATAAACTCATATGGACAAGTCACATGACAGCAGACAGTTAATCCCATGCCTACAGGATTGCTTCTAGCCTAGTGAGTAATTACAGACACATGGTAAATATTTTAAATTGTACTGTTCACCCAAAAGCTGCCATGTGGTCATCCACTTCCCGCCTAAGAATTTGTACCGTTCAACGAGTCACCGACACGCCGGACCAAAGAAGTTAGTTCGAAAGGATGCTGCACCTAACATACAAGGCCATCTGCCACCAAAGCCTCATGGAGTAGCGATAGATATGTCAACAGCGTCCCGCCGAGGAGATAAGAAATGGTGCTGCGGCCCACAACCATAATTAAAGCCACCCTGTGAGGCGAGACTAGCCATCCCCGCACCCCTATGACAGCTTACAAGCTAACATTTTCCACATATAAGGAAGTGCCAAACTGCAGCTGGGGGCAGTTCGTCGGCCCTCCAGCTCGTACAAGGCTGTGGGCACCAATAAGGTAAGTGGCTGTGACCCTGACCCCGCAGTCTGCAAAGACTTTTGAGCATATCTTAACCAGGGTTGTTCATGACCACTAGGCCATACACGTCAAAATAAGTGCTCAGTGAAAGTCTCAAGTAGAAGTAACACAACTGTCTCTTACGATGCCATTCTCAGTCAAGGATGCAATCGTCAGCCAGAGGTACCTCGACGTCCTCACCTGTTCCCTTACCCGCAAGCTAATTCTTCTGGCTTCCACAGTAGCAATTCATGACGACATCCCTTCTGGACAGCATCCCCTTCCCCTTTCTGGAATCACATGATAATTGTAATTAATAATCATTGCGTTTTCTTTTCTTTACAAAGCAGGTTTTCCCTCATCTGCCATAAAATTGACTTCAATTTTTGATCATTGTAAAGAGCTATGTATTCCCATTGTGTTTCAACATATTAAAAAAAATACATTCAGTTGTAACTTGAACCCTTTGTTTCTCATTTCAGACAGCCCAGAAAGTCACTTATATTTCTATAAAAATTTTCAATTGACTCATTATAATTATGCAACCAACTGCTGACAAGAGCTGACGACCCGAACATGTTTGGTTATCCTCAGCTTGCACAAAGCCAGGATAATATTCCTTAATCTGTATAAGATTCTGGGAATACCCAAATATTGTCCGGAGAGCCTGCACCTCCAGTAGGATTCATCCTGAATTATCCAGAATTATAACTACTCATTACCGCAGTCCCAGTCAGAAGTAAAGACAATACAAGATAAAATGGCAGATATACAACCAGTAAAATTGATATTACAACAAGCAGAAAAAGTCCCTACCTTTTCAGGAAAAAACGGACATGATGTAGATGAACTTCTAGAACACTACACCGCAGTAAGTGACGTTAACAACTGGGAAAAAATGAAAATTGCGGGCGAATTAAATTTTATCTAGTAGGTACCGTTAAACGAGCATACGAGAACACAATCCAAAACAGAATAGGGGAAGAGTTACCATGAATCGAAATTGCAAATAAATTGGCAGCACCTTTACACCCACAAACAATATAGATAAATACAGGCATTTTTTATATACAAAGAACTAAAGAATTAGGGAAAGTTGTCAATCCCACATTGAGGATTTCTTATATAATAAGAGAAAATTTAACCCTCACCTTTCAGAAGCGGAATTTATATAGTAATAGCGTAGAGGTTACTACTACCATCTATAGCAGACAAAATGATAGTGCTTCAAAATGACACAGTCGAACAGTTAATCAACAACCTTAAAAGGGTAGAAGTAGGCATAAAAAAAATCTCAATACACAGTCATGAAACAGAAAAACTTCACACAGAAATAACCAAACTAAATGAAAAAATTGAAAAATTAACAGTAAAAACGAGGAAAAAAAAAAAAAAAAAAAAAAAAACTCAAAATAACAAACAGCTAAATCAACACATAAGTAATTTTAGAGGTCAAAATGTAGTTAATCAGTACAGATGCAACTACACAACAGGTAGAAATGCTAGAAGTAAGTAGAGTTGTCCCGATACCATGTTTTCCGATACTGATACCACTGCAGATACTTCTATACCAAAAACAGATACCAATGACCTTCGCACTGAATTTTAGAAAAAGTGTTACTGTTAATAATACATTTAAAACATTTATCCTAAACTCATTTAAATACAGAAAATAATGTCTTAAAAACACTGTATATAATTTATTGTAATCCGACATAAAATGCAAGCTGACCTAAATCTTTCAAACCCTCTTGGCGACACCTTGCACACGTGGCAAATGTCTGTCTTTTTAAGTAATTAATCATAATTTACTGCAAAGAAAACTTGTAATTTTGAGACACAAATGAGGCAATTATAATTGATTTCTTCACTGTCTTTAATAATTAATCATTCAAAACCTCGTCCTCTGATTTTCCTGGTCATGAGTTACACTGCACTCGGTTCGTTGCTTACCTATTCATTATTATTAGTCTGCAAAAGGTGTCGAATAGGCACTTACATATTATCAGTTTATTCAAAGATGTGTGTCATTAAAATTAATTAATATAAATCCTCCAATTTCCCAGCAAGAAGTTACTGAAAATGAACACATAATACAAGTCGTTCAATGTTCAAATAATTTTTTGCTGACAAGTGGTAGAGTATATGCTTTTAGACATATAATTTTATTTGCAAAGATGCTGCCCTTCAGTCAAATAAATGTTAAGTTTTAAAGTCATGTTAATTTTATGCCAGATACAATGAAACACCAACCTTACTGGATAAAACAACCTTTAAACACAAAAGAAAACATCTTTACAAATAATAATTCCTCGTTAAAATGTTTTGCATAACATTTTCATGTGAAACCATTTGCTATGAAATACAAGTGATATTGGGTGCAACTATTTTGAGTGACGCATATCATATTTACTCATGTATAGCGTGTACTCAGATATAGCACACACCATGATTTTTGCTACAAATTTCAGGGAAAAATTTATTTTTAATAAAACTGCACCAAAAATTTGTGGCACTCTGTTAGTAAGTATGGAACAAATTATTCTTTTTAACATTATTGTGTGATGATTGTGATATGTTTGGGAAATAGTTTAATTAAATAACTTGGGTGCAAAAAGCCAAAATGAGAAAAATTCCAGAAATCTTGTACTCCTACTGCTCAACATTTCCAGCTTTGTTTTTCTTTTTTCTCCTTTCTCCTTTTAGCATTGACCGGCTCTCATTTTTTTGCTGTGCTAGAAGAATGTCACACTACCTTTATCTAAAAAAAATTAAAGGGTCTCCTTGTCCCATCCCCCCTCCCCCCATGAATATAGCTCATTAGCCTCTGCCATGGAAGCAAAGAGGGCTTGGTGGAATTATCGACCAGCAACATCTTGGTGTTATTTGAAGAGGGGAGGGGGGCGTAAACACGTTGCAGATCTGGTTTGCAGCATGACAGGATCTCGTTAAGAAGAAGGAGGAGGCGGAGGGAGCAGGGTTTCGAACGAGAGATGAGACAACAGACAGTCCTACCACTTCCCTCAACATCCCTGGACAATTTATGGCTACTGTTACCCCTTCCTCTTTTATTTCCATGTATGGCGTGCACTCCAGAAATTTTTCGTTTAATTTGGGGGGGGGGGGGGTGGATGTGCCATATACACGAGTAAATACAGTATTTGTTATAATTTTTTTTCTTTTAATGTGTGATGTATACAAACCGAAATACTGTAATATTGGTACCTAAGAAGTAATAACTGACTCATGTCTACAACCGATACTAAAGACGGCCTACCATACGTACAGATATATCGGACAGCAAAGTATCGTGATACTGATATTATATCGTACGACAAAAATAAAGAAAGAAAACAACACACAACCAGATATAACCCAGTTCAAACAGAGTATACAGCTTTTCAAAGCAAGTAGTGATTCCAGACAACCAAGGGTTATAAATAGAGTATTAGAGAATAGGGTAAATAGAGATAGGAAGAAGCAAAGGAAAAGGACAGAGCAAAACTACAGTATAAGTCAAAAATTGGACATGGAACAGTTCCTTTGGACAGGGATATAATGTAGCCAACTCAAATAAAAACAGTAGGAAAGTAGAATGTAAAAGCAGACAAAAAAACTGGGAAACGAGGGGGGAGAACACGTTAGGCCCATTGACAATATAGGTGAAAAAAGTGTGCTTAAATGTATTTAATAAAAGGGTCTGGTAAATGTAAGGAAAAAATTATGTTTACAACACGTTATGCAAAACAATTTTTTAAATGACGAAAGGAAAATTAGCCATTACTGTAAACATGAAACACAGGAGGCATGCAAAAAAGAACCTTGACAAGGAAGAGTTCCCCAATGGCAAAACGCAAAGGTAGCAAAATTCCAGACAAAGTGTCAACAAGGAAGTTCATCAGGCTGTGTAGCGAGGCACAGCAAACATGCGCATTGTGCTTCTATCTGGGAAATCACAGTAAACACTGTAGCCTGTTTCTGAATCAAGAAATTTAGTTCCAAACAAACATAGTGGCACAATTTAAACAGTTTAAAAAGAAATTTTGAATGCAACCACTCAAGGTGCGTATCAACACACAACCATAGAACCATTGTTACAGGAAAAAACAAAACATACACACAGAACTGCCTGACAGTGGTGATACAAGGCCACGAGAGGGCAAGCTGAGTCAACAGCAGTTCCAGGCAGCAAATCAGGAAGTGACAAGGTCGCGTTAGCAGGTTAATAAACAAGTACGCCTAAAAACTACTACCACCAGAGGCATCGCGTTAGGGCAAGCAAGGCAAGCAGTGTTTGCCCAGACAGTTTCCCGACAATGTTATATTTAAAATAAATATTAAATTCTAACTTATATATACTTTAAGGTAACTTTTCACTCATGCGGTACACATTCTACTCTGGAAACAATATTGTACATTATACGAAAACAACTCGTTGGCTAGCAAAACCAAGATGTCTGGAAGCGCTGTAAGTAATGCTTTCAGCAGGTAGGCGGTTGCAATGGTTTCCGGCCAACGGAGGAGTGGCAGGGTAATAAGACCGCCCGCGGAGGGGCGGGGGCTTATGGCTGCATCAACCTGTGTTAGAAGCTACCATGGTAGTGCTTTCTTCACCAAACTGAAGTGGACATAGCTGAAGCTGGCCTAGCCACAGGCAGTTGGCGTCGTGTAGTTTACAGTAACTAGATTGATGCGTGGGCAAGTTCTCACGCACAACACAAATAGTATTGTCATTATTTAATTTAGTTTTTGTGCTGAGAATGTTATACATATTCATGCGCAATATATAAAAATTATAAAATTACAGTATGAGACTGAGAACCGTGTAGATAGAATGAGTGCTACAGAAACATGTGGATGTAAATGTAGTGTGTGTGGATTACGAGTGAATCATTTTTCCAGCAGTTCTTCCACTTTTCAGGAAAGATGTGACATCATAAAAGAGGGTAGGCTGACACCTGAACTTATGATCACGACAACTCGCAAGAAAGGTAACTTCGTACATCATTTCCAAAAAAAATGTTTATCAGAAACACTTGTGGTTAGCTGGATGTAACAGCCTAAACAAATTGTTTTGCTGGCCATGTTTATTTTTTTCAAAAGATGTTAACATGTGGGCTGGAACTGGGTATTGTGACCTTAATTTGTGCAATGCTGTTCAAAAACATTCTGAAGTTCACATAAATTCGTTTTCATCTCTTAAATAATTTGGTAAAAAAGACTAGTTGATTTTGGTCTAGATAGAGCAAAACATTTAAGCACACGACATAACGAAAAAGTTAAAAGCAACAGAGAAATTTTGAACCATTTAATAGATGTTGTTTGTTTCTTGGGTGTACAGGAACTGCCTTTCCATAGTCATGATGAGACAAAAGAATCAGTAAACCATAGTAATTATGTTGATTTACTTGTTTTAATTGCTTTAATTGGACAAGTTCCGGGTTTGATGAAGGTATCTTTGTAATGTTTTTTACTCTGACAAATTTTATGTTAAAAAATATTAATATTTTTACAAGCAATGTATTTTATGTTTAGGTACGAAAAAATGTTTAAATGGCATTATTCTGCACCTTGAAATCCGAATTTTCCCGGGGGAGGACCCGGACCCCCCCCCCCCCCCCCTTTTATTGGGGTGATCAATACCACTACTGCCTCCGCACACAGTAGCTTACCCATGAAATTATAGCATGCATTGCCACTGACAACCACACCTCGAATGTTAGTGAAAATCAAAAGGAGGGAATACTATACATTATTCAACACAGACTGTAGCCGCAGTTACATTACAAGTATGATAATAACAAACCAATCACTCCAACAAGTAAAGGAAACATTTTCATTAGTACAGAGGAAGTTGAGCTACCGAATTATAAAACAAACATAAATTTGAGCATATTAGGAAATACCTTTCCACAAGACTTTTTAGTCATTGATAATTTGAAAATCAATATCATATTAGAAGTTGACTTTATTAAAACATATTATAATATACCATTCCTTAAACACAATATGATGTTTATAACAGTATTGTATCAACAATATTAACATTATAGAAGCAGACATAGGAAATAATGTCAAATGTAAAATAAATAAAAATTTTGATGAATACCAAAAGGGCATCTTGCAAAAGTTTTTAATGAATTCCAGGACAGAATTGCAAACAGTATATTAGAATCAACAGAGTCTAGGAATTATTAAATCAAATAGAAATGCTAACAGAAAAACCTATACACACGAGTCCTTATAGAATCAGTCCAAAAGTATGAAAAGAGTTAATAAAACAAATTCAGGACATGTAATCTATAGTTATTATTGAGAAATTGGAATTTATATATGCAGCAACTAGTCTCGTAATTAGAAAAAAAGAGGGAGATATGAGATTCCTTACAGATTTTCATCAATTAAATCAGTATTTAAAAAAGGTGCAACACCCATTACTGAGAACAGAAGACATGTTAAACATGTTGCAAAACAAAATATATCACCTTGTTAGATTTATTTTCAGGATTCTACGCTATCCCAGTCGGAAAGCAAGACAGGCATAAACTTGCATTTACGATAGACAGAGTAGGACTCGGTCAATATAAAAGAATGCCTATAGGATTAAGTAACTTCCAAAAGTTTATTGATACATTGTTAGGACCACTTAGATGGAATACCACAATAGTATATATCTTCCATATATTTATCTTAAGGGACAACTTCAGAGAACACATAGTTAATATACATAAGGTACTTAAGAGCATTCAATGTCAAGATAAACACAAATATGTTCCTTTGCACAACAGGAAGTAAAGATTCTAGGTCACTACGTAACACCAGATGGAATCATTACCGAACCAGAAAAAATTAAAACCGGTAAACTACATTAACTACGGAAACCTAAATCAGTGAACAAAAGTTGTTGTGCATACGTGACAGTGTCTTACCTCGCCAGCTCTCCTCGACAAACTGTCCAGATACAAGCGTCGCATGGACCCACTATGGCCGCCTACGGGGTTCACATAAGCGGAAATGCTATGAATGCCAAGTAAAATATTTAATTATTGAAAATAAAATGACACATATTAACTTAAGTATTGTTTTACATTTCTATAATTTTCTTATGAATTTCAGTAGTAGTTTAGTGTATCTTTATGAGGGCGTTCATGCCGGAATATTAAGTGTTCTTAATCTCTGTGCCGCGGGCACTTTGAATTTTATAACCAAACAATTTAAAATAAGTACAAACTCTTTAAAACATTTTTAAGAAATATTAAACACTGCAAAGACAATAGAACACTTTTTATGCTGAAAATAACATTTATACGAAAGTTCATAATTATTGGCCTCTTTGCGCACGTATGGGACACTTGACATGTGCGTAAAGAGCGCCGTCATGGGCTCTAGCGCAGCTGGCTGTTAGCTGGTGTCAACGTCAAGCAATTAGAAAGTTGAAACCCGGGGAACCAGGGGAAAAAGAACCCTCACTACAACATATTGTATGAAATTAGTGAGTAAAGAATTAATTTGGGACACAAACGAGGCAAAACAAATTGGAGAAGAAACTTACTACATTGTCCAGAAGAATGCCGAAATCATGGAGACGCACAAAAATAAAAAAATTCAAAATTCACATCACCACAAAAAAAATACTAGTGTCCACTGCTTGATGCACAAAATTTTGGTGTCAAACACCTAAGGGGCTTAACTCCCCACAAACCACCTCACGGACACCGCATGTCGTCAAAGCATCATGATGGCAGCGAGCCTAGGAACAAAGTGTGTGTGCAGAACATGACCACCAGGGGATGCCGCTGTGACAAACCCAGGTGCATATATTTCCAGAACCACCACTAGATATCGCGGATGGTCCAAAAGGGACCTGAACAAGTGACAGATTGACAAGATTGGTATGTGTGCACTAGAATGAAAGCCGTTTTTTATGTGAAGTCACGCACAGAATGCATGATCACAAGAGGACATTGCGAACACAGCTTCTGTCAACGCTACAGAGTACATCCGGTCAAACCAGGGACGAGCGGACGAAACAGCCGCTTGGAAAGGCTTTAGTGAGTTTTAAGAAGACTCTTTCAAAGTACCAAATCTGAGTGAAATTGAAATCACAGGGGAAACAGCTGAGGGAAAAATTTGTAAACGATACATAATTAACGCAAAAAATTTCAATAAAAAAGTTAGTTACATGACCAAATAAAACAACTATTGAAATATATATCAATATGAAAACAGAAATAGATGTCTGACCACTAGACCTCAATTAATATCAAATTACCTCAAAAATTTCAAACTGGAAACAAATTTATAAATTACATGACAAATTGACTTTAAATATAAGTTACATGACTCAGTTAATTCTAAGTAGGTACAAAGCAATTAAATTACCACCATAAACAAAATATCGATATAATCAAATGTTATTAAAAAAAAAAAGATTTACTAATATATAAAAGTTCTTGCAATCAAGGTAAAAGGTGAAACAGAAATGGTATACTCAAAGCCAGTCAAATGAAGTTAGTTATTAGGAACCTAAGTAATTATAAAATTCACCATATCAATAACTAATCAAAATATTTAAAAATTATATTTTTGCAAATAGCTTAAAATTAGCTCAACTCAGTGACAACCTATAGAAATCAATGGTAGCTTATATCAAAATCACAAGGACATATTGTAAAATGCTCAGTGTGGCATAAAAAAAATATTGACGCTTTTAAAAATACAAGTGTCGCATGGAAATTAAGGTGGCATGCCAGTATGGCACAGTATTGATCCAGTGTCGTTCTAACTAAATGCCAGTGCCTCAATATTATAATGGCCATCTTGTGAAACCTGAACAGCACGCTGCATGCTGATCCAATACTCTGGTTCTTCACTTTACCTGCCAGCATCAGTGCATATAAAACATATTTTTTCAGGTGCAAAATCTGTAGAAAGCTAACAAATGCTGTAGTCTTAAGGGGGTTTGGTGTCTTATATTACTATTAATTATTCGATGGACATATTTCACAGTTTAGGCACGTATGCATTAAAACATTTGGAAAAGGTTTAGAACAGTGGGGAAAAAGTGATGTAGGCGGACGTGCCGCTAGCTATCATTCATTGGCTCATGCCCTTGTATATATTGCAGTTGTTTCAATAAAAAACTAGAGTTAGGAAGCACATGCATCATTGATTTTTATATACCTGTAATCAATTTTTATTGATATTTGCATACAAAAATTTTGTGATGCTGTTGCTGATTTTGTGATTGATCATCAGACTTCGTTGTACTGTTATGCAAGTTGTTTCCATCCTGCAGATAAGAAGTTTTTAACGTTCAGCATTATGTTACTGTACTGTTATCAATACTTGCATTCTTTGTTCTTGTTACAGTTGGGTATTGGTTCTTGTTACTGTTGGGTGGCAACTAAGCATGTTTAAATAAATAAATAAATTCATTCATTCATTTTCCTATATGTTAAATAATTCAGGTGTCATTGTTACTACAAAAGAATAGTAAACAATAATTAAAGAGAGAAAAGCTTTACTTTCTCCAGTAAATATTTGTTTACAGCTAATCCAAGCGCCAAAAAGCAGCACAGATGGAAATTCCATGCCGGCCAGCAAGTGCATGCATTGAATCACGACGTTGCACATGTAAAATATATCAGAATACTAACCGGAACTGGAAAGTATTTAAAATACGGCAAAAATTGTATGCAAATTGCGTCAATGAAGACACATAAGCGTTATGATGACACAACGTAACAATCATGACACAGTATGCAGGTCCAAAGGAAAAAGGCAAGAAGACTTTAAGAGCTTACAAAAATAAGATACAAAAGCAAACGATGCAGAATGTTGTAACACAAAAACGTGCACGTATCACGCACAAGTCCCTAGTCCTTAGGATCTGTGCCTATAACATTGTTTTGGAGGGTAAAATAGCACCGACCACACTCCTCAATCCCAGTTATGATACAAAACAATGTCAAAAATCGATATAAATGATAAAGGCTATGCCACACATACAATGTTGTAAATATTACGGCAAAGGACGTAGATATTGCAGATATGTCCTAAATATTACGTTAGGATAATATAAGACTACACAAGTCTATAACATGATAAAGTAAAAAAAGGTATCCTTACTACTGTATAGATGCGAAAGTGTGTTTGTTTGTCCTTCTTTCACATCAAAACAGAGCAACGGATCAAAGTGGTTGTTTGCACAGACATAGTTGAAGGGTTGGAGAGTGACATTGAAGGGTCTTGTTCCTTCAGAAAAATTCTTATTGTAAATAGGTACTGGATTAAGCTTTTTTTTTAATTGATTACTGCATAAAAAAAGCGTTTGAAAAATTCATCATTTCTCCTTTCTGTTTTGTGTATGGGCTGTAAAAATTTCCTTCCAAAAAGCCGTAGTGGCCTAGTGGCTAGAGTTATTCCAAGTGGGGCTGCAGTGACCCAGTGGATAGACATATATAAAGTGGGGCCGCAGTAGCTCAGTGGCTAGAGCACCCAATAAGGGGGCCGCAGTAGCTCAGTGGCTAGAGAACCCAATAGTGGGGCCGCAGCTGGTCCGGGGCTATAGCACAAAATAGTGGGGCCGCAGTAATTCAGTGACCCAATAGTGGGGTCACAGAACCTCAGCGGGTAGAGAACCCAATAGTGGCTTAGTGTCACAAAACTTCATTATTTATCCCTATAAACATGCGCGCGAAGCCGCGGGTAAAAGCTAGTAATGTAAATAAAGGTAAAAAGTATTTGTCAAAAGCAAAAGTCAATAATCGGTTTTACATAAAATTCAAAAGGCAAGTAAGAAGGTATTATTTCATAAAATAAAATCATGTATATAATAATTTAGATCATGTAATTTTAAAACTAGATATAAAAATAGTCAGTTGTATAGAAAACTTTAAATTATAAAATTTTGTTCAGTGTAATATGTGAAAGATTTTATAAAGTATGTACTCATAAATAAAAATGTAGCAATAAGAACTAAAAAGTGTAAATTAGAAAGTACGAAATAGTGTAATAGGCGACATGTGTTGTAAACAAAAATTTATATTGAATAGTGAAACAGGTAAAGTGAGAGGACTATTGTATTAAACTTACTACGCAGCACAAAGGAATAGGCAAAAAAATTGTACAGAATGTCAATGCTAGAATAAAGTCAGTCAATTGGCCTCAAAACAAATTGTACAAATACCACAGTTTTGTTACACATTCAAAAGGCGATCAAAGTGAATTATTACACAAGTACACTCTAATAGAAACTTGGTTGCCACTATAACATAACCGCATGGCAACCACTGACGCAGGGAATAATGGGCTCTGTAGGGCAGTTCACTGCAGATCAACCCACTACCACGCTCTGCTGGCCACTCCTACCCCAAGGTCTACAGCTCAAAATCACCTGTGTCTCCTCCCACATCATTCAACCCTCTCCACAGTGGCTGAGGACAGCCGCTTCTTTAACCAGGGGGATGATGTTACGAGGCATTGTAGCAGCCGTAGAGATGCCAGCTGAGTAGCAGTGTTTAGGAGACACTGGAAAAACAACAGAGCCATCAAAGGTAAACTAGGCTAGCAGCATGAATATATAAGGATCACAAAGATGAAGACTTCATTACATCATCAGACAGCCGCAGCCAGCAACCCATGTGCTGGTGAGGTCGGCATCAGCGGAGCCCTTGTACGTCAATCGTGGAGTAGAACAAATCAGAGGTGAGTAGCCTATTTGAATGTGAGACGGGACGTAGTGAACAGAGGCTGCAGCATAGTTCAATAAAAATAAAAATATAAGGTTTGATCAAGCTGCTAATGTATTAAAAGAGTCACTATCTATTAACATAAGGGATAAAGAAATGTTCTATAAATGTAACAATATCTTAAATGTAGTAGTGAAACAGGTTGAGATAAAGTAAAGAACTATTTACTGTCAATCTAATCTATCACTGAGTTAATGTCCCTACCTGTAAAATTACTTATTGGTAAGAGTCTGTACCTCCTGAGCTTAATGTAATGTAAGGAAGGTAAGAATATACACATATATGTTTATGGTATTTCTACTATAGTTCGATGTGGCTTGGGTCTTACGAGAGGCGTACGATGCTGGATTACCTTAATAACGCTCCAGATGGAGGATTATTCAGATGGTAGTTTTCCCAGGGCACCAGCTTTTCAATTACTCGGAAAAACATGAGGATCTCTTTCTCTCAAGGTCGACAGCCTGTGGCGACATCCCCTCGCAGCACACGTCTTATGAAATGTTTAAGAAAGTCATGGCAATACTTAAACACACTGAGCACATCACGTGGTTACACTTACTGGTTAGGGCCAGTTCCCGAGGTGAAGTTCTTTAAGTTAAATAAGACATGTGGATTTCAACAGAGAAATATATTGCTAAAGAGAGGTTACACAATTACTATATATACAATTCCCGTGTCTGAATCAGGTCTAGCCAGGGGCCTGTGCGGCGAAAATGGCTTAACTAGCCAGTGAAAATTTAGGTGATGAAACTCTTCAGGGTCGCGAGTCGGGGGAGAGGAGGTTCGGCACACGGGAGAATAAAGCTAAGATAAAGGTTCCGGAATAATTAAATGCTTTAAACTATTGACACCGTAAATGGTTAACACAACTTGATGATGCTCCCGTGGCACGCGGCGTGGAGCAGCGCACGTCCGCCATCGAAGACCCACTGACCAGACTAAAGATGGTGGCGGGTAAGTACCGTTAGCAACAGACACCTTCCCACCAGCATCTCGAGGGAAATGTTTACACAGGACAAACTGCAAAACACTTCGTACAAAAGATAACTGAGTGCAGGAAAATAATCAGTGGATTATTTTACATGAATTCGAATGTTCAGAACTTTTTAGGAAAGTCTCTCGTCATTGTTGCTAAGCATCTTTGAGATTTGCTTAACAAGTATCAATGCCAGAACAGGCGAGCAGAAGACATAAAACACTATAATAAATTTTAACAAAAATAAAACATACATTTAAACCCTTCTCAAATAGCGAAATTAATTAAAGTGAAAATTAATGTATGAGCTGTTGGAAATTTGTTCCGTGAACTTGGCAATGTGGCTGCCGGAACTGCAAGCATCTTTGAATTTCTATTTTCCTTAAAATGTGAAATCATTTACCAGCATCTTGAAACAAAATAACACACAACATAGCACTTGGAAAAATAACAGAATATCTTAGAGCATCTCAGTTTGTGTCTGCGTGAACACACGTGGGTGAGCACTCAACATTAAAATACAAATTAAGGCAGGGACGCAAGGAGGAGATAACACTTCGTCTGGCATGCATTAGACTCTGCTTTAAGGGGGTCACACTTTTACACAAAAAGACACCAGCTAGTCGCCGGTTACTCTTGGCAAGTGGGTCTGTAGATGCAGTGAATGGATCCCTAGTCCATTCACGCACGAACGACATACCACACTACACACATTGATGCACAACGTGCGGTTCATGCAGCAGCGAGCACTATCAGGCTGTGTCGTCCCCCCCCCCCCCCCCCCCCCCCGAGTGGCGCACAGAGCAAGGGCAATGTCAAGTTACTTTTTTTTTTTTTTTTGTTGTTAGGCATGTATGTGGCATTGCAGAGAGCCCCACTACATTATTATAATATTAAAGAAAGTGGGGCATCACAGTCATTGAGGACCAGTAATAGCATATAGAGAGGCTATACATGGTAAGCTGAGCACTTCTGGAAGCCCTGCTTAAGATCTACTTTTATTCATATTGTGTATTCTTCCACCATATGTAAAATTAACATTGCCATGGGACTGCTCACTTTATTCACATGTTGATTGGTCAGTGAAACTGTGAAGTTCTTAGAAAAGTAAATAATTTACAAAGATGCTAATCGTTATACTTATATGCATTAAAATAAACAGAAAACAAATTTAACTGTTTCAGTATTCACAAATATTTACATAACACTTAATAATTCAATGTTAATACATGCAACTACCTTCCCTCTCTTGTTACCAACTTTACTAGGCATATGTCGATCAGTGTTTACATTAAAATATATGCAGGTAGAGGCAGTGAAATTTTTCAAATGTTTACTTCAGATAAGTGCTCACTTTACTGTGAACAGCCTATATTCTTAAGTGATTATGCTCAAAGGAGAAGTTTATTGCACTTTTATGTGTTATGGCGATGTGATGTTTCCACTTAAAAATTAACATTCCCTCCTTAATCTTTGAAAACAAAACTTGCAGCTCTTTAGATCATAATTTGTCATTCATACATACTTGGGATTAACAATTTAAAAAATTAATGATTTAAATTAATTGTTAAAAATGTGTCTGATTTTTAACTTAATTCTCTAGTTAATTTTAAAACTAATTAACTTGAATATCGGGTTAACGATTAAGACTAACATTATATAACGCTGCAATTACTTGAAGGCAGAAGATAACGTAATATATACAAATACCATTAGTATCTTGACTAAGTTCTTAAAATACACGTTTTTGGCGGCTGATGAGTTACACACCACAGTATACAAATTGACACACTGATGTTATTTACTGAATCAAAGATCATCGTTAGTCACACACAACACAATTGTGAGGTAGGCAAGATGCCATTGTCACGATCTTTCAATACAATCTCTCACTACATAAAAATCACAGTTGCACAGTTGATGGTCCTCTTGTAACATGCATATTTAGATCTTTTTGTACTCACTGCACTGGTATGGTTTTATAGAAGATTGTTAAATCATTATTTTGATAAGTAAGCCTATCTGATGCAGTATTCAGCAACCAAGCTGTGGTAATTTGTTTCTGGGACTGTGAATTATGATTTTTTTAATGTTTGAATAAACATTGGACGAAAATCATTTTTGAGACTTTATTTAAACTGTAAGATTTGTATTGTTCTTTAACTTTAATCAGTTAATTTGATTTTAACTTGAACTTTAATCAGTTAATTTCCAAGGATTTTAACTTCTAAGTTTAATTAGTTATCTTTATCTTACTCTAACTGTAACTTTAATCTGTTAGATTATTTTGTTAACTTTCCCAAGTAGAAAAGTTCATAGAGAATGTAAGTTATTTTTTTACAAATTTTGTGGTTTAGCCAGATGCTTACTCAGTTAACCCATTGATTGTTTTTGTATCCTAGACTAGAAAGTGTTGTTTGAAATGTGTGTTGTTGTATGCATTTAATACACAGTTTTGTATCTGTTCTAAAACCCAAAGGTAATTTACATTCAGCAGATTTTACAGTTTATTACTGTGACAGTCGCTGTACACCAAAAACTTTAGTTGAATAAGAGAGTATATGGGTTTGTGGAGTTTTTTAGTTTACATTTTGATAGCTGCACCTGTATTTCATTTGTTGACTTAATGCATGGCTCACATTAAATTCCTCTATGGTTACCTAGTTCCAGCAGCTTAGGGAAACACAGTTATGGACAGATACCCAGGAATTTTTTGTGAAGGGTCAGAATGAGCATAACCAAGGTGAACCATTGATGGGGGTGGGGGGGACCACTTGCCTTTCTGCAGCAAAGAAGAACTAGTGGAACTACGGAAATTATCAATAGAAAAAATTTGTAAATATTAATCAATTGTTTTTGAACATTAATATTTGCTTCTGTCTGAAATTCTATCTACGCCTATGATTGTCAGCTTTCATATGATTTAAGCTTTTATTAAATTTACTACCTCTGTGACCACTATTAGGAGGTATTACCATATTTTGGCATGTAAAGGCCGTACATTTTTACAAAAAAAATTACTAAGAAAAGTGGGGTGCGGCTTTTATACGAGATATTGGCATTATAAACTTTTCCCCCAAAACATGTTTGGAAATTTGTTAACATACAGTGCATTTTAATATTTTAACTTGAAGGAAGGAAGGGAAGACGAAGAAGAAGAAGAGAAAAAAACTTTTCCACTCGAAACATTATTTGTTCACTCGCATTTATAAACAAAATAACCTTTATCTCGCACATGTAAAATTTAAACATGTAGTCACGTTTTCATCTGTGGAATAATAATTGCACAATATTTACAGGAATACAAATATTCAGTGTGGCCTATACTTGAAATATTAATTATCCCTAGTTTTTCATCAAAAACTTGAGGTGCGGCCTGTACACGCATGCTGCCTATAATTTACACATTAAAATGCTACACAAGAGCATCTAATTTAAATGAAAAAAATTATATTGTAAGAAAATTGTAAATTGCAATGATAACAAGAGAGACTAAGGAGTCAAGAGATGTGCCTTAAGGGTGACCAACTGAGCTACCAATTAGTAAGCAATAAAACTGTTGTTCTCTCAAAATTTTTATGTCACAAATTTTATTTCTTATTTTTACTTTTCCTTACATTCTACTCAAGAGTGTTTATATCTTTAATGGCGTCCGGAACTCCTGGATCCCTCCCTCGTACATGTGCCTTATACTTAAGAAAATCAAGTACATTCAGGCTAGGTATATAATGTAGATAGAAGAGGGTGATGCTAATTGGTGCTGGCCACTCTACCTGAGAAACATAACAGTTTTGTGGTCAGCCCGAAGATTGGATAAGGCGAGATGAGAGAAGAAATTGAGTCACCCCAAGGGATGGGTCTGCCACACGCGACATTTGAGGGTCTAGGATTGAACTGGGGATTTGCAGAGCTTATTTACTTTAAAACAATGAGATATTGTGAATCAAAACTGTGAGGTTTCTTCATATATGAGATTACTGTCATGTGTCAGTTGAATAATAGCAGTAACTCTCATCGCTACACTTATTATATGTATGGATATTCTGATACAGGCTATTCACGGTAAAGCGAGCACTTTTGAAAGTCCTCTCATTAGAATAATATTATATATATATATATATATATATATATATATATATATATATATATATATATATATATATATATATATATATATATATATATATAATTTTAGCCTTGTTGGACATAATCATTCAAGTGCGGTGGAATATATTGCGTTCATTACTTGCATGGCAATATTTATTTAAAAAGGTGGTTAAAAGGAAAAGAAATGGCTGAAAGAAAAAAGTAACTAGTGATCACTTACCGTGAACAGCCTATACTCTGACAGTAGGAACCTACTTGTTCCCATATTTTGCCTGAAGTATGCAGCATGTTTTTCTAGATATTTCTTTGTGTTGATGTAGTCTTTCGTTGTCCATTGGAGGCTGTGGGATGGTGTAGTAAGACAGTTCACCTCCTAGCATAGTAAACAGTTGGTTCCAATTTATGTGGGGGCTGTGGTGGTGTAGTGGTCAGACTACTAACCTCCCACCTGGGTGAACCGGGTTCACATGTGGGAATCGTCCTGGACGATGCTTCTGGTCTGCAGGTTTTCTATATGTTATCTAGTTTCCCCCGCCCTTGCACTCAGGCATTGCTCTGTACTCACCTCACTTCACCCTCATCGACTCTTAAGACCTTAAGAGCTGCCCAAATCTCTCCACTCTCCATATTTGTACACTTTGGAAACATGGCGGACGTAGGTAGCTGTTAGCTGGTATTCCCATTGCCCCCACCACCACACTCTGCAGCTGCTTCATCCACTCCTCACTTTGTGCTCGTCAGCACAAAAAACCTCAGCTTTTTACTGAGCAAGGTGGCACAGCGGTAAACGTTTCGGTTCACATTTGGAAGGACTTGGGTTGTTGGATTCTGATCTGGCCCTCATGAATTTGGTTTTCCATGGTTTCCCAAAATCAGTCGAGGCGAATATTGGGACAGTTCCTTCCTGCACGCTCTCACTTACTCTCTCTCTCTCTCTCTCTCTCTCTCTCTCTCTTTTTGTGCATGAATTTAGGGATGCATATACTTTTCTTTTGTGTATACCAATGTTTTAAATAACACAAGTTACAGTTATTTAAGAGGCATTATTGAAATTTTGCTTGCAAAGGCTATGTAAATTATTATAAAATTGTTCTAAAAACTGAACATTCAATATCAAATATTAAAATTGTAGAAAAAAAATTAAAATAAAACACATTAAAATATTATATTTGAAAAATAATTACAAATTGAACTAATGGCTGACCACTCAAGAGGGAGAGGGGCAAGGCTCTTGCTGGATGAAAAATAGAGTGGCGACAACCCCCTTGTTCCCTTGTACTCTGCGCTTATGCTGTGGTCAGTGTGAGTTGTATGTCCTACCCTACATTCCCCTGGCCATGTCCTAGCTAGAGTAGGACACCCGGCTAGTGTTGTAACTGTCACCTAGCACTGACTCTGTTGACTCTGTGTGGTGTGTCCAGGTAGGCAGAAGTATTATGCCGGGCTGGAGCTGGTGCGCTGCGTGTTCTGCGCGGCTGTCTGCCGCAGGAAGAACATGAACGTGCACATCCAGGACTGCCACATGCCAGTCGTCGCCGTCCAGTGCGAGTTCTGCCTCAAGATGTTCCGTACCCCCAACAGCCTCCGCAAACATCAGTATGTCTTCCATCGAGAGCTCAAGCTCCGCCGAACCCTCACAGGGCTCTAGTTTCTGACATCCTGCCTGCAGCTAAAATTGTTACTGCTATTGCTGCACATGTGATTTTCAGTTTTTTTAAATTTTTTTATTATATATATATATATATATTCCAGAACGTCTATTCCTAAAGACTTTCGCATGTCGGAAATTTATAAACCTGTTTGTAAAAGAAGTTACTTTAAGCCAGCAGTTTAGTGGTCTGAATGTGGAAATTTTAAATAGCGAAGGATGTGGTTAGCCTCTGGATTTCTTTTGGTTTGTCATTCTTGTAAAGTGTGTAATATTTGTTTTATTGCTGTTGATTATGGCAGAAAATATTATTTTTAAATTTGAAGTGTGTCTGAGATACTAGTCTGTACATGATCTTCAGAATTACTCTTTGTTCACGTTTAAACTAACCGAAGAATGAAAATTATTTAGTAAACACAATAGGTTAATCATTGTAGCTGTGGACAACATGGGTATCTAAACAATCACCTCTTTACAAAAAGATTGTTTTATTAAGTTCCTAATTGTGTAAGTATTGTACTAATGTATACTACGATATAGAAAGCGTGGAATTTTTGTGACTGTTATTCTATAGGTAGGGTATTAAAATTATTAAGAAACCAGATTTTATTTAGTGTTGAAAATATAAACAGGAGATACAGTAGAACTCTGTTAAGAAGTTCTTGAAGGTACTACAAATTTAGGCTTATTAACCAAGAAAAAAATATTAAAATAGTCAAATTATTTTAGTGTTCATATACCAGTGCAAAATTATTTAAACTTCTTAAGCAGGAAATATTCTTAACAGTGAACGTTCTAAGAGAGCATCACTGGATATTGACAAAGATTTGGTGAGAGATGTAGACTATTATACTATCTAAATAAACAGAAGTACAAGTACTTACAGGCTCGTATCATATTTTCTCAAAATAAATGCCCCCCCCCCCTTTTTTTTTTTGCACGTCATAAATTGGGTGGGCATTATAGTTGTGACTTAGATCTTTCTGCCTCCTAGTAAAGTGTGCCATTGCTTGTCCAGGCGATTGATAACATGAGTAGAAACTGGTGAGGTCAACGGGTACAGCAAGAGCACAATACACTTCCAGAACTCCTTTCCATATTTCACGAATTGTAACTTGAATTTGACAGTACGACTTCCTTTCATGCCCATAATTCTTCACTAGTTCAGCAGTAACTTACGAACGTATATATAAATTTGGCCACATGTGTCTTGCGTCTCTTGTGAGGCTACTGTGCGTAACTGTTTGCTCACCCTCCCATCCACATTCTAACAGACCAGCATGGAAACGACCGTCCTACTCCTTTCCTGTAACAGTTATTTGCAGTTTTTCCATTAATTTCAAGTGGCTCTCACATTCATCCCTGCCACAGACAAGCTCTCACTAGCAGGAGGAAAAAGGAAACGTTGTGTCAACATTTAATCGGGCAAGAAACTATTGTTCTTTGTTGAAACTCATCCCGAATAATTTTTACCAGGAAACCAGTTCAAATTGTTTAGAGGCGAGTAATCTAACCACTACATCACTGCGGCCCCGAAAATCAAGTAGTGATAAATAGGTTCTAGCTCATAATTTCATTGTTACATCCGAACAACCTTCAAACCCCAATATCAGATGCTCACAATGTACAGTTACATTTTCTACTGCAAACACCAGACCCTCACAGCTGTAACCCAGTTTGCCATGTGGTCATTAGGCTCACCATCAACTATGCCAATGCTCCTAGATTGCAGTCTGCCATAACTTGCCATTTGAAGAAAGCCACTGTAAAAAAACAAACCATTGTGACTGCGCTTGTGTGTAAAAATGGTTCTGAGCCTTTATTTATGTTTGTGTCTGTTGACAACTATCAGTGCTTCCACAGCTGTCTCCGTAGATTATAATAGTAGAGATATGGTTGAAGTTTCAAACATAATAATTAAAGTGCTATCATCTTAACAGAATTGTTTGAGCACTTTAAACTTCCAACAGTGCCACTGATTTGAAAGAATGTTACAATTTGATTGCTTGTTGAATTTTAAAAAGAAAGTCAAATTTGTTATCTGGATAGTCTTACGTGCTTTCCCACTGGCTGAAACGATTCTTTGTCCTTATAAATTTCAAAAAGGAGTACAAATAAGTGTGATTCATTGTGGTATCCAGAAACAATCTACCAATCACAGAGTTGGCTAAAGGAGCCAGTTGAGTGAGATAATTTGGTGGCACCTAACAGCTGAGATCTTTAGCATCAGAGGGGCAGAGGAGAGGGGAAGATGGGGAAGTGATAGAATGCTTTGGTTGAGTGAACTGTAGTATACGCTGTTCTAGTTAAAATGAGCACTTTTGAAAGCCCTGCTTAAGATCTACTTGTATGCACGTTGTGTATTCTTCTGCCTTTAGTAAAATTAACATTGCTATGGGCCTCGTCACTTTATTCATGCATCGGTCAAATGTAACTGAAATTATTTGGAATGTAAACTTTACTGGGTGAATGTCACTCAATGTGCCCGTTGAAGTATATGCAGGCATGGGCAGTGTTTTTTATCTAAGGTTGATTTCAGAAGTGCTCACTTTATCCTTAGCGGGAGGTCATCATACCTATTTATATTACTTTTCAGTGCACCTTAAGATGTTCTTGAATGTTTAAATAGGATTGTATTTATTCAAACATAGTTTCTAAATTCTAAATAGAGTGTTTCTAGACGTTCTTATAATATTAATGAAAACATCTAAATCCGAATCATTAGTGGTTTATTTTGGAAAACTCTCAGTTTCAGCTGATATAATGCCATCGTCACATCTATTGCAGAAATATTCGTGGATCACTGGGTGTGAGATTTTAAACTCATTTAGTGGAGAGGGGGGTGAGAGGGAATTGCCCCTTAAAACTAGTGTGGAACTAATTTGATACTCAATGACCAAGATCACATAATTGCTAGTACACAATGACTGGAAAACTTTGCATGCAAGAAACAACACAAGTGCCATTTTGACACAATTTTAACGATTGTCTCAATTCCATATTTTAATCTCTGGCTTTGAGCTTCAAGATGAAAAATTCTGTAGCAAGAATTTCTTTAGATCCTGCATAGTTACGTGTAGGTTGATTGTTTTGGTGGTTACTTTTTCACAATGGCTGAAATAACCAGTAATTGAAATTGTTTTTTTTTTTTTACTACCAGAAGAGAACAATCTTATGGTGTTGATTAAACAAATCACCTGGTATTAATACTGGAATCAAATACCGGTAAGTTCTTGTGGCACATTCATTGTGGTTATAGTCACAGTTTGTTTGCTTCAAAACACAGTTATTATCCATATGTGGTACTGATCCTTAAATGTTTACTTGTTTAATTATTTTGTGTGATTTATTTTTGTAACTTATGTTTGTTTGATTTAAGGTTATGGTTTATCTAATTTTGGACTATTCTTGTTTACTAAGAATTTTCGTGTACTGATTGTTAGGTTTCCGTGCAATAAAGAAAATGAGGTAAATGTATGATCACATTAATATAAACCATTAATATAAAAATGTCCAGTTTTTAATTTAGATGTGTTGTGATCAAAATTCTTTCTATATTTTTGGGAGGGAAGAGTGTGTGGGTGAGGAAAGTATTTTTTATTGTTATTAAATTTTATGGTGACACACATAAAAAAAGGTTTTCAATTTTGAAATTCTGTCGTGAAGCAAATTAAAATAAACTCTCTGTTTAACTGTTCTCAGGTAGTGTAACATAGGAAAAGCTATAATTGGTTGCATTAAGTACTTCTTTAAATGGGTACCATTACTTCTACAAAATTGTACAATAATTGGCATCTTTGGAAAACATATTTTTTTAGGTACAAAAAAATGTGACTTTTTTACATCTGCAGAAGTGATTGTGTTGTATTTTGCTTCACATGCATTTAGCTTATGCAAAATATCTTAATAAACTCCTAATTGGAAAAATTTATTTATAATAGTCTTATGCAGAAAATAAGTTGAATAAAACAAATAGAAATGTTATGCAAAACCTTTTCTTTTACTGTCTCTGATTTTACACATTCCTGTATTTTACACTTAATTTTTTGGACTATTTACAGTTCTTACAGCATAAATTTCAATGTTTTTACACTTTCCCATATTTTGCAACTTTTCTAAAGGTCCCTTGAAAAGTGTTAAATAGGTAAGGAAGGTATATTATCATTAGTAACATTTCGTAGACATTTTTATTTAATTATCCTTTCTTCAATCAACATTTTGTAGTGATATGATTACAGAGTAACTAAAATAATTCTGGTAGCTCTTTAAGTCATTCCTAAAGCCTAGTACACACGGTCATCTTCTTTGTACAAGAAAGTGAGCACTTTCTTGTACACCTCGACTTGCATCATGTGAACGGCTGCCGAGTATGCTAGTTATTGTCACACAAGAGATTGTATACTAGCTAGTGCCATATAGGGACAATCCTATTCTTTACCATCTTTCTTGTACAAGTCGAATGTACACAAAACATATATTTTTTTTGAAGCTGTGTGAATGTTTTTAATAAGATAAAACATTTAACAGTCCCACTACCGTAAATAATTCTGTGTATAAATTTTAAAAAATTGAGAGGTTTGTCTTTTTTCTGTGAGTGATTTTAAATTTTATACATTTTTACATATTTAATACTTTAAATATGTCTGATTAGACTAAATCTTTTAATTTTTTTATGGCAGATGCTATTTATAATGCACAAATTACTCCCACAACCCTGAAAACTGCTTCCAGTTAACATCAATCATCTACTTTCTTCCTCAACAGTTAGTGCTGTATGTATGGGTCACACAATTCCGTGCATACTAGCTAGTAGGCACTTTCGTGTTCAATTTCTTGTTCACCTTTATTTTCACTTTCTAGTACACGAAAGATGCCCGTGCTTACTAGGCTCAAGATAGGTAAGTGATCATAGGAAGAGGTAGGATAAAGGAGCCTGGACTAGTTTCTCACCCTATTGGGTACACACTTACCACCAGATCACCAGGTTAGGTGAGGTGACAGCCTTTCGTCATGTTCTGTTGCCCATTGCTCTCTATTTCCATGTCCTGAGTCCTGACCACATCTCACATCTCCGCCTCCTAGGCCTATAACCCTCATTTAATTTTGGTCCTCGTTCAGGTCCTGGGCATTGCTATGGCGATGAGATGAGATGTTATCAGCCAGATCCAGTTATTCTCTGCATCTTAGCTGTTTCCTGCATTTGGTGTTGTGTAACAGTCTCCAATATTTACTAAATGTGTATATAGTCTATTCACAGTTTTTCACACTTTTTCTATCAAGCCTTTGAAAAATGACTCCATTTTCACTTGTTTGTTAGTTTCCTAATTATGTTACGTATCAAAAGCATTATATACTTCTGTTAACGTAAAAAAAAAAAAATATTTTTTACATAAGTTGAAATTTTATTTATGAATAATATTTCATTTGTAATTAATACAAATAAAAACCGTGAGAAAATAGGTGTTTTGGTGATGCCTAGTAAGAAATGGTTTTCGAGCAAAATATTTTTGCATTGATTGCGCATGAACATGGTGTGTAGTCCTTTTGGTGTAGTTCTATAGCCTTTGTTAAATTTTGTGTGAATGAGGTGGAGTTATATCCTGGAATTAGAACTTTGCAGGTTTTCAGAAATGTTGTAAGTAACTGTGAATGGAATATAGCAATAATGACTGACTGCGTATTTGCTGGTGCTCCCAACTACTCACAGTGAGGTAATCATAATGATATACATACATAAATGCCATTATTATTATTATTCTATTATTTTTATTTTTTTGTTGCTATCTGGCTAGTTTCCTGTTTGTTTTCATTGTATATGAAACAATCAGTTATATTATGTACCCTAAAAAAATGTAGTTTATGAGAAGAGTGAGGAAATATACTCATTCTGACATTGTGGCAAAGAAATTTTGTGTACTACAGTGGCTACTTCAACATTATGCTGAGGTGTTTGAGAAATCATCTCTAATCAAGGTTAAATTTACTCTAATATAGTAAAGAGGTAAAGTTTGTGAGTTTGTTACAGGTAATCTCTGGAACTACATATCCAATTTGAAAAATTCTTTCACTGGTAGGTAGTCCGGACCTTCTGGATGAACATAGGCTATATATCATACAAAAAATTTAAATAAATATAAATACATTAAATTACTATTTTTGTATGTACATTCATGCTTGATACTCTAGATTTATAAAAGAAATGTTTCAATCAATTCATTAAAAATAATGCTAAAATGAATTTTCTTACATTAACTTACGGTGATATGTACGAAAAAATTTTTTGTAGAGAATTTAATTAGCTACTAAATTACATTTTTGTCATACCTGTATTAGTTTAGCAAGAATTGTTAATTTATTACATTTAATTTTAAATGTAAATTTAAAAGTTTGTAATAAAAATAATATTTTCGAAATAATAAATTGATGCCCAGCAAGTGGATTTGTTAATGATTTTGTCATTATTTAAAGTTTATTTTATAAATAAAAGGTTTTTTTTTTTTTTTTTTTTTTTTTTTTTTTTTTTTTTTTTTTTTTTTTTTTTTTTTTTTTTTTTTTTTTTTAAAATTGGATATAATTTTTTTGAAAATGCAAACTGAAAAAGGTAATTGAATTTACAAATTTTTTTTTTTTTGATTGATCTAGATTCCAGTTTAATTATTTTACTTTTTATTTGATTGTTTACTATAAATAATACCAATGTTGATTTAGTTAAATAACCAATTAAAAAATATAGTTATCTTACTGCATGTGTGTGGTTGCTATTAAGGATCAAATAGTGTGTAAAGACGATGGCTAAAATACGATGAATTAGAGAGTCTATTGCCGAATGCGGGCAGCGACTTGCCAGCCAAAATATAAAAACCTCACAGGCTTGTGCTAGGGAACCAAGCACTGAACACTCCTAGCATCTTGCTGTCCACAGAACACATGCGTCAGAAACACGTGCTAGATAGTCTAGTACTGAACACTTGCAGCGGCTTACTGTGCAGAGACAACATGCGTTCACATCTAGATTGCATAATCGAATTTTAACCCATGAGAGCCATGAATCCAATGGTATGTGCTGTGCTGCGTGAAAAGTTGTTCTTCCCGAAATTCAGGATCCCCACAAACAATATAAAGTCTATTGACCGGCAGTCATCTGTTATCTACACATTTTTAAAAATAATATATGAAGGTATAATACTCTATTTTAGATTACGTCACTCGGTGCAAAAGAAATACGAGAAAAAAATTCTTTATGCCTACTTTTAGGATAGCACAGATATACCATCTGATTGGCAGTTTACTCCCATCGTCAGGCCAAAGTCCGCAATTTTTACAAATTTACTTCACACATTCAAAGAGGATCTGTGTGAAGATGTTAGACACAAAATTCACCAACAAAATCATGACTTTACTTTATCCTTCAAAGAGGACATGTACAATCAAGGTTTACTACAAACAGAAAATAAACTGTTAGAACGGAACGACAAAAGTATGAGTGATTGTGGTTTACCTTCGCCTAATCGGTGTTACGACGCATATTTTTGTGGTAAAAAAATTTCATTCTGATTATTTTAAGTTAAGTTAAGCTTCTTTGTTAAACGCGATGTCGGGAGTGATATTTTTGTAGGCGCCTTCTTTTTTTTTTTTTTTTTTTTTTTTTGTTCGGACACCCTAGATTTTATGCCAGCAGGAAGTTTCCTACCCCTTTGTTTTTTTTGTTAAGATGTGATAGGCCTACTCCTAAATAATTTTTCTTTAGTATTTTCATTAGGAGTTCCTTTCCTTGGAGATTAGGTTAGGGAATTACTCTTTTTGGTTGCGTTAAGCCCTCCTTATTACTAGTTCATTTTGTTTGATAAGAAACACATGCTTCCTTTTTATTTATTTTTTTTATAAGTAATGTGGTGATAAATTATTCCATGACTGTTTTGTTCAAAATTCGTTTTTGGGGAAGTCAGTTACCAAAGTCATTTTATGTCAAGGTTGTAGTTGAAAGTTAACTGATATTGTCTCTTTACGAATTCATTCCTGTAATTTTAGATGGGTTTTTTTTTTTTTTTTTTTTTTTTTTTTTTTTTTTTTTTTTTTTTTTTTTTTTTCATTTAGAATAAAGGCTTTTTATTTTTGGCTGCCGAGGTTCTTAAGGAACTGAGGTCACTCGTTATCTTTAATTTGAAAGAGTTTCGTCACCACATGGATCAACACACTTCTTCTGAAGTGACGGCAGATGGCCGTATTTTTCTTGGCCCAGGTGTTAGATATTATTCCCCTTCAGCAGTTTGGAAGAATTGTTTTCTTCTGCTCGTTCAAAGCACCGGGCACAGCTGTGAGCTGCGTCAACCCTTTCACTGGTAAAGCTGGGATTTGTTATGATCAGTACACTTTGCTGCTAGGTTTGTAAGGCTTGTAAGGGGAAAGGGGATTTTGGCTTTGAGCTATTGAGGTATCAATCGCGGCGGTAGCGGGCTCTGATTGGCCCGCCATTTCATTGGCCTCGCCTGTGACATCAGGGGTATTATCTGCTGTGTGTAACGAGGTCAAGGAGTCGTGAGTGGGACAGCGGCAGTCGAGGGCGGCGAGCAGCTGGTGTGAGCGGTCGTTGGCAGTGTGGCTGTAGTGCGGCCTGGGAGTAGGCTGAGTCCACGTGGTCGTGATGAGTACTGGGTAATACTGTGGTGAGGTGCATGGCTGGGATGTTCTTCCCTACTTGGAAGTAAGAATGGCCCTGGTCATGCCTTCAGTCGGTTAAGTTGATAGTAAGTTTCAAAAGGGGCTTAGTTGATAGAAGATGGAGTAGTAAGCAGCATGCGAGGAGCGTTGGTGTAGGAGGTGTCAAGAGACCAGGGTAGAAACTTTACAGGTAAATATTTATAGCTCATCAGCTTTGGCTGAAGGGGTCATTGGGGTTAGGTTTCTTTTATTTTAACTAATTATCATTGACTTCTGATGGAACCTTCGTTTTTGCAGTTGTGTTGTTTTTCATACCTCTTAGGGGAAATTTAAATGTAAGGTTATGGGTATCTGTAGTACCTGGTTTGTAAGTGGCTCCGCAGGTGGTTGTGTTCGTTTGTGGTGGAGTTGGGTTCGGTAGTACTGCGCTGAAGTAAATTATGTTTCCCCATAATTTTCTTTTGACAGGTTCCTCCCTAAAGCAATTTTTTGTATTTTCATTTGTACATTTTAAAGTGTGGTGGTTTTTTTTTTCTCCTGCCCAATCTATCAGTCCAATGAATGCACATAAATTGACGCCGGCTAACAGCCAGCAGCATTAAGCCCATGACGGCGGTCACCACTCACGTGATACGTGGGCATGCACGTGCGCAAGGAGGCTCCAGTTTGAACTTTCCCTTTAACGGAATGTAAATTTGCAGTGTAAAATGTTTCTTTTGTTTTCGTCCAGGGTTAAAATGTTTTAAGTGTTTGAAAATTGTATGCTTAAAATGATTGCACAATTATGAATTCAAAATGCGCGCTGCGCAAATATTAAGAACATTAATATTCCGGCATGAACATCATCATAAAAGACATTCAAATAATATTTCTTGGTTTTTGTCAATTGAATCTCTCGACATCTCATAACAAGTAGCTTAGTTTTTATGTACTGGGTTATAGGTTTAAGGTAATCTAATTATATGGCTTTTTTTTTGTTGCATTGTTTCTGTGTCAGTCAGACGCATGAAGCGATAACGGTTTCCTTTTTCAAGCTGTGCGAGTAAAACCCCCCCTTTTTCCATAACAACCCCCCGCCCCCACGCTTTTTCCCTATTTTTGATGTTTGGTTTAAATAAGCCTTTTCTGGTTTTAAAGTAAGGGTACAGGGTATGATGCTTCCCCTGCTGAGTTAAAGTTACAGCACGTGGTGGAGGCTTTGCAGGTTAGATTTTGGTTTGGCTCATTTATATATATATATATATATATATATATATATATATATATATATATATATATATTTTTTTTTTCACTCCATCTCCCCCGTTACATCTGGTGTAGTCTCCGGATAGTTTAATTTTGTTTGGTTACTACTGGAAATCACACTTCCTCACCCTTCCCCGTTACAATATAATGTGACATTTGATACGATGCTGAGACATACGTATGACATCAATGAGTTTGTCAGTTTTGTCAACAAAAATTTGCCAAAGTTAGTCACGTATCAATGTCAAGCTTATGACGCTATATTTGATAGTGTAGCAAATAATAGGGGTGAAATATTTTTTTGGGATGCCCAGAGGGCACAGGTATTACGTTCATTACATATCAAAAGTGTGAAAATCTGGAAAAGTAGCACTTGGGTTGCTGCAAACTTATTAAATGATGGGAAAACGGCACATTCCACCTTTAAACTGCCACTAACAGTATCTTTGGAGCAAAATTCAGCATGTTACTTAGTAAAAGTGGACCTCTTGGCAAGTTGTTACAAGATGAATAATTAATTATGTGGGATGAATGTACTATGAGCCATAGAACTCATGTTGAAGCAGTAAACGGGATGCTTCAAGATCTCAGAAACTCAAATGTACTCATGGATGGTGTCACTTTTTTTTGCTGGGAATTTTCACCAAACACATCCTGTCATAATAAAAGGAACACATCCAGACATTGTAAAAGCATGTCTAAAATCATCTCCTTTATGGGGTTCAGTTCAAACACTTAAATTTGCGCACTAACATGAGAATCCATTTAACCGAAAACAATGATAACGGTTTTCCACGATAATTGCTCAAATTTGTAGAAGGAAAATTCCCTTTTCCAAGTGCAAATAGTGGTAGCGCTGAAATCAAACTTGATGCGGGATTGGGTTGTGTAGTCCATAAATTAGAACATCTTATAGATGCAATATATACCAATTTAGGAAATTTATTGCAAAGAAACTATCATTGGCTCTCTTCAAGGGCAATAGTAGCTCCCAGAAACGACACAGTTAATCAAATAAATACAATGATCTTACAAGAAGTTCCCGGCCAAGTTAAATATTACAAATCCATTGACACCGTCACAGTCATTAAGGGCAATGTGCACAACCTCAAATTTAAGATTGGTATCCCAGTAACGCTACTACGCAACTTAAACCCTCCTAATATGTGTAATGGCAGGAGACAATTGATAAAAGATTTGCAGAACATCATCATCGAAGCAATAATATTAACCGAGCCTGCCCTCGGGGCAGCTAGCGCATATTCCACGTATCCTTATGATCCCAACGGATCTGCCTATTCCTTTTAAGTGATTGCAGTTCCCAGTGAAGGTATCGTTTACTCTCACAATAAACAAGTCATAGGGACAGACTTTCAAATTTGTGGGAATAGATTTGAGCAAGGGATGTTTTTCTTATGGCCAATTATTGGTATGTCAAGTTATCTAGAGTCGAAACTCTAGAAAACCAATATATTTTGCTATCAGAAAATTGTAAAACAATAAACATAGTATACAGAGAAGCTCTAACAAGTTAATGTAAATTTAACAAAACCTATGAAAAAATTTTAATAAATAGATGCCCAATGAACTGGGCGAGGGGACTACTATTTAACGTATATTTTTGTGTTTTATCATAACCTGTTTCAGTTGTTTAAAATAACATTTTAAATTTTTGATAACATGTGTTTCTTTTTATTTTGGGGAGTACTAACTTAGTTTTAAAATATCAACAATAAGCAAGTAAGTACTCATACAATTTTTAAAGTATATGTGAGAAAGGACACAAAACTACTATGTTTGTAAGAACATAATAAAATAGTGTTGGCTAATCAAAGAAAAGAATTTTTCGGTATGATACACTGGACACAGAATTTCAGAAGCAGTCGATAAAGATCTTGATATGGACAGTTAACACCTGAAATAATTTCATCCTTAGAATACAGTTTCATGAGAAATGTAAGTTTCTTAAAATAAAATTACATTAAAATAATTTTGTACCGAATTTTAAGACAGATGAATTGTAATCCATAAAAATTCATAAAACAAGAGCAATGGTTTTTTGGTGGCTGATTCCACCAGAAATGTGTGTGTGTTATTGGGCATGAGAAAAATTTTTTTTCTTTTTGATCCTGCAAATTTCACCTTTCAGGAACACTTTTGCCAACTAAAAATTTTTCATATGAAATTTTTGATTTTGGTTTTGTTGTATTTTCTTGTGTATTTATACAGTAGAAAATTAAAATAAATTGTTTTGTAAGTTGTCTCATAAAAACAGATTGTTTGTGTTAAGAAAAATCCAAACATCTGTCATAGTTTCCTTTGCTGAGGTGTTCAAACAAAAGAAAAAAATAAATTGGTTTTAGACTAAACTTGATGTCAGAGCTATACTTGGTTTTTAGTAGTTGTATATAAAATGTGTCAATTTTTTTGGGGAAAAATAGCATTATGGTTGTTTATGGTTGAAGTGTTATTCAGTCCTCACCGTACACAGGATGCCCTATTATTATCACATTTTGTCAGTTAGTGTAACACAGTTAAGGTGTATATGAATTAAAAATTGCATGGAAATTACATCATTAGAGTTGGTACAAGTCTGGATAACCTTAAAAACCTGCTAAAATAAGAAAATTTGGTAGTAGTCCAAGAAAACTTGCAAAAAATCAGAGAAACGGACAACTTCTGTGGAAATTTAAACTGGCAATGTGCTTTAACGGCATCAGCTGCCAGAAAAATTGTGCCACATACCATTATGTTCAACTTGTAGACATTATCTGTACCTAACTATTTTCTCCTCAGATAAATTATTTTAGATCACATGGGTTTTGTAAAATGTGTTGACAGTCAAAATTGTACTGTTTTTGCAAAACAAGTGCAACTGAAAGGTCTTGTCATAATTTATTTTACGATATGCTTTGCAAAAGATATTTTACAAAAATTGAGGGTTAGTCACAAATCAAAAATATGCAAAAACATACATACCTTAGTTTCACCAATTTTTGAAAATGCAAAATCATTCCCTTGTACAATTTTAAAGATGCCTTGAAGTAGCTTGCAGCATTTTTTTTTCATTATAAATTATCTCATTTCTTAACGTAAATTAATTCTCACTATTTGTACATTTCTAAAACATTAAAATTGTGATTTTGACGTTGATTTGTGCAAAAACATTGTGCCAAAATATTTTTCTGAGAAAAGAGTAGTTGCTGATAATGGCTTTTAAAGTATGTTCTACAAATATTAAATACATTTTTTTCTGTGTTTAATGCCATTAAGGTAACAGATTTTCCATACAGCTGAATTATTCTTATTTGCAGTCCAATAAATTTTGTTTAAAATATATTGGATACCAAAGCAAATGTGTGATATTTGAGAAATTGTCTTGTAACTAAAGAATTGTACTCCTGCCCGTGGGCTCGTCTGATGTGCGGGGGTGGCGGGATAAATCTCCTCCTCCCGTGGGCGGTGCTGCGCTAACTAGCGCAATCCATCTGTCTCTGATGGAACTAGACGTCTCTGTAATGTGGGTCACCTCTGCTGCATGAGCTTAGGCACTTAATTGCGTTGCTTGGCTAGCCTCTCTTACATGTGAGGGGGTTGGTGTGACGTCTGACGTAAGGGTGAAACAATCTTGGCTGACGTGTCTGTGGGTGCCCCCATTTCTAGGGGTGTAATGGTAGCCCTTCGCAGCAAGTCATCTCGGGATTCAAACTCCACTTGGGGTAACGTTATGATACGTAAAGATGAGGCAAAGTGCTGTTTATCTCTATGTCAAATAAGCATCATGCGTCAACTTTAACAAAATATTGTGTACAATTTAAGTGTGGAGATTCGTACGTAACTTCCATTTATAAGTTTTGAATTTATCTTTCTGTGCTTGTAATATTGATGTACTATGAATGTACAAATTTTATTTTGTGTGTCAGAAGGATGTTATGCTTCGTAAGTGCATTATTATTGTCATCATTGCTATCTCAATATACTATGATATCCCCTGACCACTCCTTTAAATTGGTTCAATAAATCTGTTTTACTGACAGCTAGAACAGAATCATTCTCAAATTGTTCACATTAAGGATTGCTGCAAAAATTTTACATGATGTTTGTTTATGATTCTATAATGAAAGCATCTCTGGTGATTCATTGTACAGGATTGAGTCTTTGTCATAGTGTTTACTATGTTGTATAGATACAATGCAATTATGTTGACGCATGAAGTCTTTTTCAACAGTGGAGATTAGATGACTTCTGCTCCATCCTTAGTTCAGTTAAGCCAGGAGATGGAAGTTTGCATTTTCTTTTGTCCCAACATAAAGTGAGATTGTATTGTTTGCCTTGCAGATTGTTTTATTCACCGGCCCATCGTAACAATGCTTAGATGCAACGAGTTGTTTGACTCCCTGCTAGATAGCTCTAGTAGTAGGAATATTGTTTGTCTTTGCTTTTCTTCCCTTCCAGCCAGCTGGTGACATCACATAGGCAAGTCATGAATTCTCTACCTCTGCTCTGCGACCACCCTTTGCCTGAGTGGCACGAGCCAATCAGCATCGGGCAGCGGCCCAAATTAGTATAAAAGGAGAGATAGCCCGCGTATCCAGAGCAGTCTTAGTTTCTAACGCCAGTCGTTCAGATCCGACCAGATTGAGCAGGCTTCATTCCCAGTACTTGAAGCTCAGGAATTGACCAGATTGACAGTTTCAAGCACGTGTTACGTGGACACTGACCACTGCACTCCGTTCTCATCGTTAAACTACGCTTATGATAGGGTTAGAGTACGTTAGGCTCTCTCCCAGCTATGTACCTCGCAAAACCCATTCACCTTGCAGTATACGGACGTACCTGTAGTGAACCTAACCTTCCAGTCCTTCTCACGACTCATCCTATCGCGTCCATACTTAGTATTCCTAGCTACTTGTCAGTTTCTCCCTGCTACGTTGTTTCACATGATCCACACATACAACAATGCGAAAGGAGATTTCTTAGACATTCAGCATATCACCCCCATCATTCCCCTTTTTCATCACTGGTTGCCTCTACTGATCAGCTCAGTAGTGTATTCTAGCTTCCCCCCCCCAAAACTCGTGCCATCGGACAGGAGTTAGGGTGCATTCACCACATGTCTTTCATTTACGGAAATAAAGCATGGGTCGGTTTCACTTTGAGTTCTTTACTGTAGACCTAACACCTTTCTGTAGCTACCCTCACCTAACAATACCGCAGGTGATCCTGAGAAACTTACTCAAACGAGCCAATATACCAAACTTTCACCTACACGCACTAGCCCAGTTCCCGTCAACCCCCTGGGATTGAAGGAAAGGAGGATCCATACAGGTACACTGTCCTGAAAAATAGCATGTCGGCTTGGCGTTCACCAGTCTCTCCACAGCGGCCTCAGCCAAGAGAGTCAGGAGTTCCCGGAGTTGGGAAGACTGGGACAGGGCCACACACCCGTGTGCAACACTAGACATGTGAGGCCTGACTTCCATCACGAACTACAGTCTCTGCCAGGCATTGGAATAAGGTTTCCGCCAGGTGTGTCCTCCCTGGTGTCTCGTATAGCTAGCCTAGAACTACGAGCTCAAGCACAAGCCCTCAGCCATCTGCAAGACCCAGTGGAAATCGACAAACCCAGAGATCTATTCGACACTCCAGTGAACAACAGCCCGACAGAGTACCTTTGGTGGGTAGCAGAACACTCCAGCCAACCCGATCAGCCACTTATGCCAGTCATCGCTTACTTGGTTCCTGCCATACTGCATTCTCCTCCTCAACTGAAGCCTCAGTTCACTCCAACATTCTCAACTTTACCTGTATCAGCAACCTATCATCCATTTATCACCAAGAAACCAGTGGCACCCAAGCGTAGAATTGTTCTACTCACACCTGATTTTGTGCCCTACCGCAAAGCAACTTGGCCAGTTCTATACAACGGGAAGGTACCAGTGTCCTGTCAGAACTGAAACCCCTAGCATTATAGAAGTGCCTGGCTTAACTTATAGCCGAAAAGGTGGAGATCCTCTACTGTGACAGACAAGTGAGTATACATTCCCAATATGTCGTGCATCACTGTCTTTAGGAATAATGAGTTGGTAGTCTTGTCCTAGTGATATTTGTCTATGACTTTTTATTTTCATCCGAAGCATGTTTTTATGCTAGATTGAATTTGTTTTCAATTGATCATGATGTCACAAATTGTAGTGTTTACTAATTAGATAAGAGATGCTAGAGAATAGTAAATTATTATTATAAGTGAGCATGTCCTTTCAAAGGTGTCTTAAGTAAAATTGTTGTAAATTTCTCAAGGGGAATGACCTGCCAGAATATACATAGCGGGTCACAAGCCGACTTGGACCAGCCTTCATTTCTCCACCGCAGCCATGCCGGAAAACTGACCAGTATGCTTCGCTCCTAACTCTATCCACCCTTCCTTCACCGCATTCGTGTCGAAGGAGCTGTCAACTCCTTCTCTCCATTGAAACTTGTTTGCCGGTAGGCATCCTTCTCCTCCTGTTTAGTCTTCATCACATTCGTGCCAAAGATCTAACCAATGCCAATGTTGTCTACACACTCAGACATGGTGGCCATTGTGAATATAGGGTAATGTAATTATGAGCATATACGTTTTCAGATTTCCATTTTTGAGTTTCTGAACTAGGAGTAATACATGTTTTCCAAGTGATGCAGCTCGTAAATCAATGTTGCATCACTTTTTCTTTATGAATTTGTAGTCTCTCACAATGAATTAATAATAAAAATCGTTTTGAGAGTTTTGTTTTCAGTATTTCAGCACAAATGATTTGTTTGACAAAGGAATTAGTTTAACTGGTACAGAAATATTTGTATTTTTATACTACTTAATAGTGGTGTCATGAATTAACTGTATATTACCTACTAATAATTTTGTCATAGAATGAATTTCTTTTCATTATTAGTGGTTTTTGCAACTTATTGCTCAACCATTTAATGGTATATTCTCTGATGTTTTCAGGGTAATCTTGTCTAGGCATACTCTATTTTTTGTTCACAACGTAATGTAATACCGTAGAAAATTGAGACAGGTGCAAAAAAAATTTTCAGGGCTTATTGATTCAAAATACCAGGTCATATACTCATTCATACTTACTACATGTTAACTGTGTTATTAAAGGCTAAAGGTAGCACTTTTAATGTTAACCTTGGAAAAAAGTCACTGCTCCTGCCTGCATACATTTTAACGGGTGCACTTAGTGACATGTGCCCACTATGGTTGGTAATGATGGATAGGAAGTAGTTCCATATAACGTTGAATAAAAAGTGTGAGGTAATAATTTGTGATAACTTTTATTATTTTCTTCTCTTTATGTTTTTTTAATGCATCAGATCGTAAAAATTAGCTAATTTAAAAAATATTTACTTTTCTAATAAATTCACAGTTTTACTTGACATATGCATGAATATAGTGATGAGGCCCGTGGCAATGTAAATTTTACATCAGGTGGAAGAATACATAATGTTCATACAAGTAGATCTTAAGCAGGGCTTTCAAAAGTGCTCAGTTTACCGTGAATAGCCTATATCAACAATATTGTTACAATTGTCCTATTAAAAATAATGTGGAAAATGGGCACTAGGTTTTTTTAAGCATATAATTTCAGTGTACTCTACATGTCCGTCATTTAGAAATGGTTTGTTTCCTGCCAAGAAAATCTTTAGGTAAGTAGTTTGGAGATATTTCACATTTTCACAAGCTTTTTTTTTTTTAGCTTACCTTGTAAGTATGGTGTCTGTCAGGCGTGCACCGATACACTAGCAAGTTGGTATGCAACCCGCATGGTGTGCCTTCTAGTGGGCAAGCATCACCCTGCTTGCAGGCTGTCAAGTACTACCAACATGATGTCATCTGCAAGAAGCACTGTCTCTATAATGAGCGTGGTAGTTGGTGCTGCGCTGGTGGGGCTGCGGCTTCCTTTGCTCTAGAGCACCGCTCCTTAAGGCTCCTGCCTGGTTGAAGAAATTTTACACGTCTGAGGCTTAAAAGCGTGGGAGTGCTAGGGACGACCGACACATGCATATGAAAATTCTCATCGCCTCTACGCTCAAAGCACTGAACTGGTGTGCAGTCTTACCTCTATGAGATTTTCAGCAGATACCCTTCCATTGTATGATGTAATAATAAAAAATAAAAAAATGTTTTATGCACATACCTACTCCATTTTTAATGTTTTGTACTGGTATGTTCATACCTAAAAATTACTGTGAAAACACCAATTTGTGCAATTTTCACTACCACAAAACATGCTTTGAAGATAAGTGAAAGAAGTGAAAAATGCATACAGACTCATAAAGTTTCTGAAATGCTATTCATAAGCAGACGTCACTCTGACACGTTTTACGGTTTAACTGCACATTTTTAGTCTTTTTTGTCTCACTAGTTTTTTTTTTAGTATTATTAGGTAGGTAAACTATTTATACCTTCACAGAATCATCCGTCATCGAGATATATGATGGACAAGTCTGTGAATGTATAAATAATGTACCTATATAATAATAACCAAAAAAAATTGCGAGACTTAAGAGTGAAAAATAAATTAACTGTAAAAAACTTTTAAAAACCAAGCTTTTATTTATAAATGCACCTCATTTGCTTAAGTGTAGTAAGCACATATCTCGTGTAAGGCTCTTAACTATTCATGTCAAGTTTTTATATACTAAATATAAATTGATACAAACATAGTAATTTGTAGTAAGGTCTATTACAGCTGTTAGACCACATCTTACAAGTTCTACAAATTCCGTAACTACTGCTACAATTTTTTTTCTCATTTTAGTGCATTTATTAATAAAAGCTTGGTTTTAAAATGTTTTTACGTTTAATTTATTATATTGTGTTTGTTGATAGAGTAGGTACTATTTTGCCAAGACAGTAGTGCTAACATTTCTGTGTGTTTCATTCCAGATAACTATGATGTGCTCCGTGCAGCATGCCCCTGCTGTGGGCATATGTATCGCAGGACGTCCTTGATCAGGCACATAAGGGACAAGCACATGCCGACGGTCCCAGTGGAGTGCAAGATTTGTGGCAGGGTGTATAGGTCCTTGAACAGCTGTCAGGCCCATAAAAGTCGTGATCACAAGAACACTATCATCACTGTGAAGGAGGAACCACTGTGAAAAAGCTGGAGTACGAAGAGTCGTGGATGTGTTGTCATGAGGCAGTTGTCTCTTGCTCATGGTTTTGTAGTTGTTTATACCAGTGGCTTGACAACTAAAGAGAGCAAGGTATACATTTTCCCTGCCTAAATTTAGTAAAGGGTGTCAGAATGACAGTAAGTGGACACGCAAACTGGTTTTGTTCACCGATATGCATTGATATGTACAAAACTGTGCCCACCTGTGGACACCCACAGCAACAGAAACTAGCAGCGCCGAAGCAGAGTAAAACTGGGCTGCCAGTGACATTAAACTGTACAGTGAAAAAACACCTGATCGAGGTTGATAATTCAAACAGGTTGAAACTACAGGAATTTTGATTGTGCGGCCAAAATTCAGTTCCACAAAATTAACACTACTGCATCCCCACATTTATTATTAGCACTGATAAATGATACTTAAAAATTATACACAGCAAGTCAGTCCAATACTCCGGTAAAAGACAAGTTGAATAGTACACCACTTACCCAGCGAGTCCCTCTCGTCGGCTAACGAAAATTAACTTACACTGAATAATTTTTACATTACCTATTACCGTAGTTGCCGACATGAAATGCACGCAAGGAATACCGGGGGCCTATGCGTTGAAAATAAAATCAGTGTCCATGTCGACCTAAAGTACGACGCCATCAGGACAAGCAACTAGGAGATAGATGGTGACAGCAGGCAAGCCAAGCAGCAAGTGATGTCACCGGCCGGTTAAGCGTATTCGACGCCTGAGGAGGGGGGAGGATAGTGGGGAAATCGAAAGAGAATGGGTGAGGACAGCACATCACAGCGGCAAACAAAGTAACTAAAGGCACACACCGGTGCGACAGCACCAGGTGGACATATTGTATATAATTTGTAATTAATTGTAATGTAATTCTGATATTTATACACATCTTTTCTTCTGGGTTGTAGAGTATTCTCCATGTTTCATGCAGAAGGTTTCTAATTGCCCCAGTATGAAATTCATAACAGAAGCAAAAATTTCTTCAGAGGAACACATAAAGATATGCCCCATCCTAAGTGGGAGATGTTTCACTATTGGTTTATACACTCCATTTACATTTCTCGGACCCTTTTGTTATCATCCTTCCATGGCCGAATTTGCTGTATCGGTATGACGAACACTCCCTGTCAATTTGCTAATTTCCTCTATACAAGGTTATTCGTGACAATGAACATTCAGAGAAAGTAACATATAATGTTGACTATTAGGAAACTACAAAGACACATATTTTGGTAACAATCCACTGATTACTACATGTGATACTGAGCGAGGTGGTGCAGTAGTAACTCACTGGACTTGCATCCAGGAGGACCTGGGTTCGATTCTTGGTCCGGCCATCCTGATTTCAGTTTTCCATGGTTTTCCAAAATCACTCCAGGCGAATGCGGGGATGGACACAAAGGCCATGACAGATTCCTTCCCATTTCTCCCCCTATCCCTCTTCCCTGTACAACTTGCACCATCTCTAATGACCTCGCTGTCAACAAGACGTTAAACCCAACTACCTACCTACTATTTGTAATGGTAGGTAACGTACAGTTAGTGCTTTGATGCATGCCACATTGCTGCGCAGCGTGCGTGCGTACTCTACGGGCGACTTCGCCCTATCAACGAGCGATAAAGAGCTCGGCGCAAGTTATAACAGTGGCTTACGAAATTCACATGCCGACAAAGTTGATTCCACGAGCCTGGACAACCACGGTCACATCTATAATTAAATAATTAATTATGAAAATTGTACTGCCCACCCGAATTCCAACGTGCAGTCGCCACCCCCTTCAACCCAAAATTTTTTTACCCCAAAAGCATAATTTAAAATGCTTAGATCTAAATTGTAATCATTTATGTAATTAATTATTTTTCTTTGCTCCCTGTTCATATAAAATTAAGTTGGTTACTTGTTGCATATTTCGGTTCAAACATATTTTTACATTTTTTGTATCAGATCAGTGTGAGTGGACCGAGTGTCCTAATGTCAAAGGGTCCAAAAGAGATCTCTAGTCCGAGAGCACATTTGGGTAAGCCCGGGACTCCCTCGCCTCTCCACGAACTCATCTGGTAAAGCCTCCGAGCTGCTGGAAAGTCACTCTAACAGGAATACTGGACGATGGCTAGGGAAGGCGAGACCAGCGTTATAATTGGTGAGCTTAGAGTAAGTAAGCGTACTTTTTGTTCAATAATAATTGTTTACTAGTAGCATATTCAGATGACAAGGAAGGGAGGTGGCCTTCCCAGTAGACTGCGTCGCAAGACCCGCCATGCGTTACAATGTGAATTAAATCAATTGACCTATCACCCTTTCAAATTAATTATTTTTAATTCACCCTTGGACAGCTGGAATCCAGATTGTAACAGGTTACTGTCCTGTTCTCTTATTATAGTTCCCAGTAAACACCAACGAACTAGCTCAGCGCGAGTTGGAGACTTTGACTACATAATAATGAAAATTTGTTGATACCAGGATTGCTAATAAGTAAAAGAAGTTAAATGTTTACTGGAGATTTATTGTCGTCTCGGCAAAACAAACTATTGACACTCGCAGCTGACGAACAAAAAAAAAAAACAGAATGGCAGCCTTCATAAAACAAAACTTCTCACTTCAAGAGTTATGAAGACGAGAGAGAATTGTTACTTTTCTCTCTTGGTGCCCTATTGACTCCTCGCACCGACAGAAAATGAATTTAATAGATAGTTGAATAGAAATGTTCAAAATACGAAAGAAGATTAAAGTCGCGGGGCACTGGTCGATGCGAGTACCGTGATCACACGTTGCAGGCTGTCTGACTGACAGCTGACAAATAATCGTGCTGCGACGAACTGTTGTGATACCCGAGAAAGGTCATGCTTCCCTATATATTGATCAAAAGTTTCCTCATTGAAAATGTGTTGTTTCTGAGCAATCGGCCATGTCAGCTAAAGTTGACCTCTGTTATTTTCCTTGTTTCACCATGTCGTGCAATGCTGCGGCGACGTGTTTAGTTTATTAACCCATTGAAAAGGAAAGGATGTGCTATCGTCCTATGATGTATGTTGTTGACGTCTTTTACTACTGATGAAATGAGATAAGAAAAATAATCAATTTTGAAAAATGAAAATATATAGAATACAAACAAATTGTCATGCCACGACCTTTCAAATATCACATGAATTACTATCCTTGACTAAAATATACACAATTGAAATACTTCCTGAAAATACCAATTTATATATATATATATATATATATATATATATATATATATATATATATATATATATATATATATATATATATATATATATATATATATATATATATATAATATCTAGCTGTAATGCTACAATATTCTTGGCAACCATCACAGTGAGCAAGATCTTGCTCCCTGGGGGAGAGACACATATCATTAAGCTCACCCTGGGGTTCAATTCCCCTCTACCTCCCCTGCACCATTCAGATAGGCGACCCACACCTGTGAACTCCAACGTAGGCAAACATTCACCCGCCAGGCACATCAGTTACAAAGAGTCTGTGGGAGTTGGACTACGGCTTGCCCAACGTTCGTCTGACGAGCCTGTTTGCACCGTTAACAAGAGTCACAGGTGTGCACAAAATTGGACACCTCACTCTTAAGAGTGTGCCAAAAAAAATATTTGCAATCTTTTTAAACGTCCGGCTAATACCTTGGTGACCCCATACACCGAGTAATGAAAGTAGGAAATCACCACTGGCTGCAAAGATGTAGGAACAACAATTTTTTTGGGCACAACCGATTTTGCCCGTATATTACAAAATATATTTTTCCACAACATAAGCCATAGGAACACCCGCTCTGAGATCTTTCACAATCTGTTTACAGAAGGGATCTTCCCCTTGTGCCTGTTTCAACTTAGCAAAAAATTCTGGAAAATTCTGTATAAGGTTAAGCGTGGCGAGAGGGGTTTCATTCTGCTTAACCTCAAACTCATCGGGGTCGTACATGCGTGACAACATGTTGGCCACCTGATTTTCTCTGCCTCAAACGTGATGCCTTTTAAACCAAAAATGGGATAAACGCAAAACCCAACGTCTAAGTTTTCCTAGCTGCTGGGGTTGATTTAGTACCCTACTGAGGGCCTGATTGTCTCTGTCTAATTCATATTCATCATTTGATGTAGGAAACAAATTCCTCAAGACCAAAAATACACGCAAGGATTTCCTTTTCATAGATGCCTAACATACGTTCTGCCGCCGATCAACTTCAGCTTGTGAAGGCAACTGGTGCCAAACCTTTATTCGTTCTCTGGCTCAATACTGCTCCCAAAGCCAAAGACGAAGCATCTACTGGGAATATGAAACGCTCAGTAAAATTGGGCGGATATAATGCCAGAGGTAACGCTAACTTTTCCTTTAAGGCCGCTAACTCTTGTTGGGGTCCCCAATTAAACTCAATACCATTCTTCTTCAGCAAGTTCAAAGGTACTGAAATCTCAGAATATCAATCAATAAAGCGGGCGTAATATCCCATGATGCCCAGAAATTTTTGGACACCCTTTAAATTGCGCGGACGCAGAAACTCCAATATGAGTGTGACGCACTCAGGAAATGGGAAGGCTGGGAATCCCAATCCTCGCTATACACTATAATATCATCAATATAGTTAAAAACAAACTTATACCTAAATTAAAAAAATACATAATCGAGAACACGGGACAGAGCCTGACTTCTGAAGTTAGGCCCCATAGCTATCCATGTGAACTCATACTGACTCCAGGAGGTACTAGAGGCAGTATACTTTCTACAAGATGGATCCGAAAGGCACTGGTGGAAGCTATTGTTAGGGTCAATGATAGAAAACACACGTGCCTTGCCAAGATGATGAAGGTTCACAATAAGCCTGTATTTATCGCTTCCTTTTTCCAAATGAGAAAACCCGGAGAGCAGCAATCTGACATGGAGGGTACAATTACTCATGCTTCCAAAAGTGGATCAATTATTTCCCAGAAAGGCTGTAACTTCGGGAGGGCACTTAAAATGATGATCCTGCGCAGATATGTCATCAGTCAGAGAAAACTTGTAAGGGAGCATGTTACGTTTCCCTATACTCAGCATGAGCATGTCATCAAACTCAGTACTAAGATGCTTGAGCTTTTGCTTAAGATCAGCGTCACTGACATCATTCTGCACAGAATATGTGGAAATAACCGGGACATCATCAACACATAACCATACACTAATATTTGGAGCAAAGCCAAATGAAAGGAAAAATGTATCAAAGTTCACAATTGCCCTCGTTTTACCAAGAATTTAAGACCTAATATTAAATTTTGAGGAAGACTTGGGATAACCCAGAATTGAAAAGTCCAGGCAAATCCCCCTATCTTAAAATGCAAGTTCATGACAATATCAAACTTGATTATATAACCAGTGGCGTCACACAGGCGTTTCTCGGAAACAAAACTTACCCAACCCTCGGATAACACTTTGGACTCGAGAAGTTCAAAGTTTATTTAAAAACCTCTTGCTGATTGTACAATAGATAGCCCCGGTATCTATCAACCCGCGGTAATTACGACCACCACATGTAACTGTAACATAACAATTACATGGACAACATGGGAATATATGTTCCAAAACACTGATAGGCCCATGGACTCTGCCAGTTCCCGCAGTTTCCCTGACGCCACTCACAAAAGCGATGAACATGACCTGGCTCGCCTCAATGAAAGCAACATCCATCATTCAGGCTTATCTTGTTTAAGTTACAATTTACGGCAATTCGCCCAGTATGGGAGAAGTTTGCACAGTGCACTAGTAACCCAGCGAGTCTCAATAGGTTTCAAGGACATGACACGTCCAGACGTGGCTTTCTGAGCCTGGTCGCGGCGGGGAATCCGAGGAGGTGGAAAATTGGCCCAATAATGAGCACATATGGCGAGCTGGCCGTGTGCCTCCATAACAAACTGCCTTAGTTCAAACAAATTTATAGGAGCCGATAAAAGCATACAGCAGGCTTTCACGTGCAGGACTTAGTTAATTGAGCCTCAGATAAAGATATATATATATATATATATATATATATAAGGCCTCATGAAAAGCACGGATCACCTCACTGAAATCACATATAACTTAATTCAGCATTTGAAAACGAAAGACAAAATCTTTCTCACACTGCCATCATACGTAATCAGAAAAAAAAATGCTTGCAAAATGCGCTGTTTAAAACCAACAAATGAACCTCCCATCAGTTCCTGCAACTCCTCACGTAAAGTTGTAATACGAAACCCTCAACCTTAGTAGACAGGGCCCTTAAAAATTCCGTTTCCATTTCTGAGCATAAGCTCAAACCAATCAATTTGCCCATCCCAATTTAAAAAATACAGGATTTGCACAGGTTCGAGGGAGGTTAGAGGCATTAATTCTATGTTGGGATGAAAACAGTAGTTTGGAAATTGGAAAAACAGCCGGTGTGATTTGACTCACCCCCGTAATCAGCTGCTCGGGAGCTACCGAGGAAATAAAATGGTGCTGTCCACCCACGGACGTTACAGGAAATAATTGAAGCTGACAGGAATTTTAATTACCAGCGCAATGGGATTCTGTAAGAGATAGAGTTAGATGTGATAGAGCCACCAGTCATTCCATGGTCTTCTCCCATTAGGCTTGTTAAAAAGAAAGATGGCTCTATGAGATTTTGTGTTGATTATCGCCAACTTAAAAATGTGACCAAGAAATATTCTTATCTACTCCCAAGGATAGACATCACACTGAACAACCCAGCAAGTTCACATTGCTCTTCTACTTTGGACGTGAAGAGCAGGTACTGGCAATGCGAGGTGGCTCCAGAAGACAAAGCAAAGACTGCCTTTTGTTCCCAAGGGAAAGGAACCTGGCAATTCAAGATTAAGCCCTTTGATCTATGCAATGCCCTTGCTGCCTTTGAACTGATGAAGGAAGTCCTGCCCTTAGACATTTGTGAGGTGTACCTAGACGATTTTGTGGTCACAGGAAAAATATTTGAAGACCGCCTGACATGCCTAGACTCTGTCTTTCAGAGATTCGCTGCAGCCAACCTGAAATTAGTTCACATGAAATCACACCTTTTCCAAAAGAAAATTAATTTCTTGAGCCATGTTATGTCAGCCTATGGGATTGAAACTGATACTTAGGAGCTCAGAGTAATAAGAGATTGGCCGCCACCAACTGACCAAACTGGAATGTGAAGTTTCCCGGGCTTATGTTCATACTACCATAAATTTGTGCCTGAGTTCGCCATGATCACCAAGCCTCTCCATGAATTTGCTGAAGCAAAAAAAATGTTATTAGGTTCCTGAGGCGAAGTTGCTTTTAATGAAGGAATGAAAATTCTGATATCTCCCAGAATGCTGGGCTTCCTGAGTAGAAAGGGTGAATTATCTCAGATTCAGAATGGTTAAGAAAGACCACTGGAATACTTCAGTAAGCTATTACACAAACCTGACAGAAATTATCATGTGACATGCTGGGAGCTTCTGGCCATGGTTAAAGCAATTACACATTTTCACCCATATCATTATGGCAGACACTTCACCCTAAAAATTGATCATGTTTCATTGCAATGGCTACTAAATTTCAAGAACTCCAAAGATCAAATAGTCCGTTGGATACAGAACCCGCAAGAATATGACTTTGAAATACATCACAGGTCTAAATGCCTTCACAGCAATGCAGACGCACTTTCCAGGAAACCATATGAACCATTCTGTCGTCATTGTGAACACCAGGAGGAAAAGTATGATGCATCATGGAAGACAAGAAAGACAAAAATCCTAAGCTCTTTATCTTGTGATGGATCACCTACATGGGGCGATAAGGACATTAGAAATGATCAGCTAACTGAACCCACCTTGCATCCAATATTGGTGTGGAATGAAGTCTGGTGTCTACCAAGATGGGAGGAGATATCCAGTCTAGGCCAAACAGTCAAGGCATACTGGGCACATTGGAATTTCGGTATACTGGAGAATTGTGTGCTTTACAGGAACTGGGAAAGTAATGATGGAAAACAAAGCCACTTACAATTGGTCCTACCAGAGTGCTGAATCCCAGAAGTGCTAGGAGAGCTGCACAACACAGCTGCAGGTGGTCACTTCTGTGTAAGTAAGACTCTTGATAGTGTACGACTGAGATTCTAGTGGCTGCATTGTTGGGAGGATGTTGAGAAGTGGTGCTGTCTGTGCAATGCCTGTACCACGAGGAAGGGTCTGAGGATTAAGGGACAAGATCCCTTTCAGAAATTCAATGTTTGGGCCCCATTTGAGAGGATAGCAGTGGACATTCTCGGACCACTACCAGTCACCGAGAGGGGGAATCTTTATCTTCTGGTAGCACAAGACTGCTTCACAAAGTAAGAAGATTTTTAGAATTAAAGAACACACATCCCTCCATACTGGTACCTTTCCTTGAAAATGAAAACATGGAAATGTTGTACCCATATTTAAAAGTGGGGACAGTTCAATTATAACTAATTTCAATACAATATCAATATTAAACTGTTTTGCTAAGATCTTTGAGCAATTAGTTTACCCACACATTTTGGATTTTATTAGACAATACTTATCTATCAACCAGTACGGGTTCATGCAGTATAAATCCACTGCTACTAATCTTCTATCATATATTTATGATATTTACAGTTTATTCACAGCAAGGAAACAAGGTGATGTTGTGTACACTGATTTCTCGAAGGCCTTTCATAAGGTAGACCATGCACTACTTTGTGGAAGTTCAAGCAGCTGTGGTGTTATTGGTTCATTTCTTCAATGGCTCAAATCTTACCTATCCAACAGACTATAACAGGGAATTATCAGTAGGCACATTTTGACACAAATTAAAATCGCATCTGGTGTATCACAAGGTGTATCTTGGCCTACTCCTATGTATGATATCCACCATGGAATAACCATGATTTATTGCATCTGACTTATTCTGTATGCAGATGATGTCAAAATTGTATTGTAAAGGGTTTTTTAACGTCCCCCCAGTTCTATGCTTGATAGCTTAGCAGGGGATGGATTGCAGACTAACTTATTACCTAACTTAAATTAACATCCATGCCTTACCCAGGATTCGAACCCAGAGCCTCCTGCACCCCAGATCAGTGGTGCAACAACCGACTGCACCACGGGAGTTTGGCGACGTCAAAATCTACAGACAGATTAGTGCACCTGATAATTGCATGGCTCTTCAAGGAGACATTGCTATTCTAACTCGTGTTCTTGGAACAAAATACTACTATCACTAAATGTAGGTCAATATATTGTTATTACCTTCCACTGCTCAAAAAGCCCTATTCAATACAATTACAATGTCAGTCACAACACACTGGCCAGGAGAATTGAAATAAAGGACCTGGGTATACTTCTTGATCACAAACTTACATTCAAAACACACATGAGTAGTGCTACCATAAATAATGCATCATTTAACTTTGATATAACATAACCTCAGTTTCATAACAAGAAATACCGCCAACTTCAGGAACCATAAATGTATGTTCGTTCTGTACAAATCATTTGTAAAGTCAGTTGTGGAATATATTTGCATTGTATGGAACCTTTACCGTAGCAACCATTTACACAACTTGTAAAAGATTCAAAACAAGTTCCTTAAAACTTTTATACAGGTTATGCCATTAACTGTTATCCTCATTGCATTCCAGACAAATAGTAATGTTACTCATGTTCCTGAAAAAGCTCCTAACAGGTAAATATGATAGTGAACACCTTACACAATAGGACTTGTGGTACCAAATATAGTCATCTGTACACAAAAACATATCATTCCAGCTACGAATACTGTAATTCCATTTTCCGAAGGTGCGGAATGTACAATAACCTAGTGAAACAACAAAATGAACTTAACATTTTTCCAATTCTGATACAGTTTTCGAAAAACTTGTCTTGCACTGCCTGTGGCCTGCCTCCCTCAGGATACTAAACCGATTCCTGAAATTCACTCTCTTTTCCTTTTTGTAAAGTTGTTTCGGCTATAGTCCTAACTATAACTGTCTCTTTCTTCTTGTTTTTTTTTGCTGTGTTTTTACTATAATTCATCAGTGATATCAAACTACGGCATTATACATTTCTTCACTGGGCTTTATTTTATTTGCTTGCACTGTGTGTAGTTTTTTTGTATGTACATTAAAAGCCCGATATAACGCAGTTGTTGGAGGACATAACTCAGACCCGCATTATAGCTTTCCGCGCTATTCCGGGAGTGATCGAGTACAGTAGCAAAAATAAAAGGCAGTGTTCTAAAGTGGTGTGGCACCTGTCTGTCAAACACAGGGCAAGTGTTGTTATTTACCGCTGTTACTCGTGAAACGTTTAGCCAGCCCCTTGCTATCGGAACTTTATTTTTTTTATCAGCATCACTGGACTTAACAGTACCCAATACAGGAAACAGAAGAAGAGAAACGCACTTTGATGAAGGGGGTCGGTCACATGCATTCAAGCAAGAATAACAAAAAAATACTACATTTTCCAGGCAAAGGATGTACTTATTCCACCAAGGGTGGTGTTCGCTGCGAGTTGTTTGTCACGCGGGTTGAAGAAGATGGTTCACCCCCACCTGCTGCTGGGTGTGGTTTATGTGGTGGAAGTTATAATGAGAAAAGAAGCTCATGTCCAAAGGTCGATTGATTGCACGCTTGCACTGCAGATGGGATTTATCAGTGCCTCACATGTTGTGAAACATGTCGCTTGCTTGTCTGATTTGCATTTTCAAAAGGAAAACTAAAACAAAATAAAAGAAGTGAAATATTTGTGGCATGCAAAAAAGGGCGCTTTTCTGCGTTAAGTCTTGTCCACGATAGCTCAGCCGCTCAGAATTTTTTTTTCCAAATTGGGAAGACCTACCATATAGCAGGTATATATACATTGTAATCAAAGTGTCTACATCATAATTATAGTGATTATGTAGTGCTATATTCCATAGGAGATTAATTATAGGCCTGTAAATGACTTGAAAACACGAATTTTGAGGCACATCTCAAATTTCTAAATTATTTTTTTGCGAAAATGGGAAGACATACCAAATAGCCACTATATACACAATACAATCAAAGTGTGTAGATCATAATTATAATGATTGTGTAAATCTATACCAATTAGGAGATTAATTATATGCCTGTAAATGACTTAGAAGCATGAATTTTGAGGCATGTCTCAAATTTTGGAATTATTTTTTTTGAAAATGGGAAGACATACCGAATAGCCTCTAAAGACACATTACAAACAAAGTGTTTACATCATAATTATAATGATTACATAGAGGTTTATCCCGTAGGAAAATAATTATACGTCTGTAAATGACTTAGAAACACAAATTTTGAGGCACGCCTTAAATTACGTTTTTTTTTTTTTTTTTTTTTTAATCGGATGACATATTGAATAGCCACTGTATACAAATTATAAGCAAAGTGTCTACATCATAATTATAATGATTACATAAAGCTATACTCCGTAGGATATTAATTATCGGTCTTTAAATGACTTAGAAGCACAAATTTCAAGGCCCACATAAAATTTGGGAATTCTTTTTTTCAGGAAATGCTTTATACACATTATAATTAAAGTGTACACCATTATTAAAATTATTACGAAGCACTATACCCCGTAGATTAATTCTAGGCCTGTAAATGACTTGGTCCCTACCTTACCCAGAATCTGAACCCAGAACCCCTCGCATTGCAAGCCAGTTTTATATAGAATGCACCACAAATGTCTGCATCCCTTTTACGACAGTATTCCAGCATATTTTAGCTTACTTTAGTTAGTGCCAGTAGATGTGTGACAGCAGGACACTTGTGAGTATGATATACGTTTTGCAATATGGCCGTGCCATCCCCCTATACTGATCCAAAGCCCAGATAAGATAGAAAGGTTGCTACAGTATCTTTTATTTTGTCTGTTTACAACTAAATGGCAGAACAGGTATAATAGGGTCTCATAAAAAATGACCACTAGGAATTCTTACGTCAAATCTTTGCACCACGCCAACGAAACTGAATACGGAAAAACATACAATATTGGCTGTAATGAGTCAGTAAAATAAATCTCGGCGCTGAAAGGAGGGAGAACGCACCCGCTCCCTCCGCCTCATTTATCATCGTCCCCACTGCCAACAGACCATGTGCCTTCTTGACCTCTTATTTATTTATTCAGGCTGGGGAACATAAATTGCCCCGCGGTATAACCGAATCCACAGTATTTCGGGCTTCCACTGTATTTGCAACTTTGTCATCATTGTCTGTTACCTGCGTGCTAAATAACTATTAATACTCAAAAACAATATATATCATGTATTATCTTAGAATACTCAACTACATTGGAATTTACCTCAATTTTGTAAACAACTTAATAATCATTTAATCTGGATGTTAATTACCCTTTCCTACTGTCTGTAATTTATTATTTGATTTGTTACTTCCTATATTTTGACTTGCATTGTCCCTGTATGTTTTCCTGTATATTATGGTAGACTGTAATAGGTTTCCTATAAACTGTTGTCCACCCTAACAAATAACATAAAATAAAATTGAAAATGAAAATAATTAAACGTTATTGTTATTGGCAACATTGTAGGATTTATTGTCATTTGATTGGCTTCGTGGCTTTTTATTTTTATTTCAATTCCTGAAGTTTCAGAAACAAAACTTTGTCAGTTACATAAACTGTTCTTGCCATTTTCACTCTTGTAAGTAGATAGCATATTGTCAATCTTAGTCTTAGTATAATTATCTCAATGTAGTGCTCCAAAATATATGTATTAATGATGTTGTTTACCATTTTGTGAAAGTTACCATCACTGCTGGAAATTAATGTTATTTCTTCAATTTCCAAATTAATTTTTATGTAGTTATCAGAAATAGTTTTTCTGAGTTTTGGCAACTTGTGATGCATTGGAATATTATTGTTTAACTCCAGTGGATACCAATAAATTGTGAAAAAATTAAACCACTAAATGGACTGATGAAACTAAAATAAATTACAGTGTTCTTAATGATTTTTATTGTTGTGTGATAACTGTATAGTCAATTTCATTGATATTGTATTCTATTGTAACATTAATTTTTTATTCACTTTTTGGTGCCTTTGTTAACGTTATCTAGAATTTAAAATGTGCACAAATAAATAATCAAAAATCTCAACATTAAAAAATGATATGAAATAGCTATATTTTATTGTTATAATTATTAAATTAGGTATTTAGGAATTAATGCTGTTTTGTGCATATTTTAACATTTAAGTAATTTCTTTATCTTGTTTGAGATGTAAATTGTTTGTTATATAACATTTAAGAAACACATGCATTTCACAATAAAAAAATTTTTTTGACACAAGGCTGTTCTGTCACAACTGTCTGAATATTAATTGTTATAACAAATCAAGATCTTTTGTCAACATCATTTTTGTTTTGTATAAACATGCTCAATTCAAAAGAAAAGTTAATTTTTTCTCCAGTTCCTGAATTACTCCTTGTTCGTGAAATCCAAGTAGATGAAAACAAAATTTTTAGTACAGGGTGAGTCCTTTAAAAGAGGCCCCATGGGACATGTATCGATGCCATCCCACAGCATCTCTTTGCCCGTGTGTTTCACAACTTTTGGTGTCGTCTGTACACCTGCCTTGAGGTCAATTTCCAGCACCTATTCTAGGTATTTTGTTGCCACACTTGACTGTATCTCCTCATTCCCTCACTCCATTACACACAATGTCCCACGGACCTCTTTTAAAGGACTCACCCTGTAGTACAGTAAAACTACAGTTTAGGATCAAGGTAAATTTTTGTGTATCTCAAGCAAAGTGTGAATGACAAAACAAAAGTAAAAAGTGTACTTGTAGGGACTTTGAAACTTTTATTGTTGTAAAGTGAAATTACTTTGATTTTACAAGGGTAGTTTCATGTGTTGGCTTCTTCATTATGAGAGTTTTAATTTTTCTCAATATACAACTTTGATCATTACTGGAAGGGGCAATCAATCTATGTTACGACAAATCCACTTTTTTTTCCAGCCCTATAGTTTTCTCCAAAAACCATGATATCCATGTAATTATTTCTTTCGCTTTCTGTTATATTTTTAATGCATCAAAGTGTAGAAATGAGCAGAATTGTAAAATATTTACTTTCCTAATTATTTCACAGTTTTACTTTACTGACGTATGAATAAAGTGACTAGGCCAATGACAGTGTTAATTTTACATAAGGCGGAAGAATATACAAGTAGATCATAAGCAGGGCTTTCAAGAGTGCTCATTTTACCGTGAACAGCCTTTACACTGCAGTCTGTTGAGCAGTGGTTGGCCAACAGTGAACCTAGCGGCCAGGAGGCGAAATAGGGTAAGGTGGGAAATTTGAAATGTGGTAGAGCAGCTATCGTAGGTTTAACCCAGGTTTGTGTCTGAATTTGGTGATGTATTGGTGAACTAGATCCCAGTATCGCAGTTCCTCACTATTACTAGAAGGAGGTAAGGCCCTCACCACTCTGGTTATGTAACAGGAGTCAAAGTTCTGGTTGTGAGATGCTGCATGTGCTGCAATTGGCTTCTTGTGTAAATTTACATCCACTCTAGCTATGGCTTGTTTGTTCTGTATAGTACTACCTGTCGACAGTGTACATACGCAACGTTGACAATCCACATAACCCATATGGACACCTGTATTTGTGTTAGACATATTTGCACCCCTATCTCCTTTTGCTGATTTCGCGAGCCACACGTTTCCAATCTTGAAATGTTCTCTGGTGTGGCCCCTATTCTCAGTTTCATTTTTGCACATTTGTACTGAAATGTATATGCACAGATGTGTGGGAATTTTGTAATATAATTACTGTTTAAAAAATTATTTTTCTATGAAAAACATGAACAACTTGATGCATGTCACTTTCTAAAGTCTAATCTGAGACATGGTCCATGTGGTTTTGGTTGCACTAGGTCAGGCATGCTGGATCAAGATTACAGGTTGCTGTCGAAATACCGGGGCCTTGAATTATGTGGAGTAGGTCGAGTTGACCTCTTGCTTGACACAAAGTCTAGGACTACAAGCACACTTTACTTACTGGGTTAGGCTTCCTTACCTTGCCCGCCTGACTCATAACCTTTTTTTCCAACTGCACGGGTGGTTGGGTACCACTGGTGCTGGCCCCAAACCCTAGTGTCTTATTGCTGCTGTCGATTGCTGGAATGCTGGGTTCTGTGCTAGGCTGGCTGCTTGTTGACATGTGGTGCAAGTAAGAAATACACATCTTGAATAAACAACACTCGGATAGGAACAATACGTATTTATTACTTAGTAGTACACAAGGTGACACGTACTATCTCCTACTAAGCAAAACGTGGTTGGAAGTAACCGATGCTAAAACAGGTGGAGAAGACCTGCTCCTAATCTAACGTGGTATAGAATGACTTCCACTGCTATAAAAACAACTCAGTCGCAGGTACTCTAACTCAGGATGTCTCGAAGAGACTTTAAGAAAAAAGGTGCCACTACTTTTAATGGCAGTGGGTGTAGTTGTTTTTACCAGAACGTAGTGGCGATTGTTGAACCTGGAGGAACGACAACGGAGAGTGTGGTACGTGTGTCTGCAGGCTTACTGTTGAAAAGCTGGTGGTAGATGCTGCAGAACCTTTGAAGCTGGTAGTAGCCATTGACGGCAGCTTCTGGGGCTGCTGTTGGCTGGTGATAGGAGCTACCGGAACTCCTGGTGGCTGTTGAGAGAAGCCTCTGGAGCTTCTGATTGTAGGTGGCTGTTGAGAAACGCCTGTGGAGCTTCTGGTTGTAGGTGGCTGCTGAAGAATTCTTGGAGTTCTTGGAGAAGACCGTGATGGCCTAAGGTGCAGTAGAGAGCCCCAGCACAGAAGTGCTAAGGTGAACTACTGGAGAAGATAACTGGCATCTTCACCCGCACACTGCCTAATATTGTGTGCTCGGCCAGTCTATGCCTGTGCCAGAGTGGGAGGTGTGCTTGGCAACACTGTGTCTAGCAGGTGCTTCGGGGAGGCTGACGTATTCTGTGGCCGCTTGGAAACAATGCTTATTTCACATGTTAGGATTGCCCGCTAAGCTGGAGCGATCCTGTGCGCACTCATGAATAACGTGCCAAGTTTGACCCTTCCTCGGGATACGTAGATACCGCATGAGTAGTGAGATGCAGTTGGGTCTGGTACATCAGGAAATACCATCTGTACCTGTCCCTGCACAGGAACAATCCTGTTGCCATCTATGGTTGAGGTTCCTGGTAGATGTAACATGTTAGGATGAGTCGTTGTCGTGTTTAATATAACTCATATAAGAGGCACATGTCAAACTTTTCCAAAAACTTCAAATGTGGGCTGTTCACAGACACAGTGTGCTTGTGGAACAGTCTGAAAGCCACCCTACCATTCCACCTCCTGTAACAACTATCTACTTTGTTTCTAGTGAAGTCATGTGACTGACACCACCATTCCTGCCATAGCCCTGCACTTATTGCTGGGAGCGACAATCAATCTGTGTTACGACAAATCCACTTTTTTTTTCTCAGCCCTATAATTTACTCAAAAAACCATAATATCCAAGTAATACCAACACCACTACTTTTTCAATTTTATTCTGAGAAAAAATGGGTGTTACATGGGTGAATATAGTGGCTGGGAATGTAGGGAGATTATCCACTGGCACGTTATTCGGGGACACATGGACCTCTGGTTGAAGCCCAAGTATCTGTCTACCCAAGGTCTAGTTAGCTAATACAACCCCTTCCCACAATATGTCCCCCCACCATGAAAAACAATGTTTGTGTCTAGAATTAAGTTCCAGAATGCATCTAGCAATGTTAGTTATTGTCTTTGCATATATTCAAATTTTTTTTAAATTGTGTGCTAAGTTAAAGAAATTCCAGTTGTTGGTGACATCATCATTTTCCTCAGTAGCAGTAATAAAAAACAATAGTGCTACTTCGTGTTATTTTTTCAAACGTATCGCCTATGGAATCAAATTTATTGGTTCAAGTGGATTGCATACAGGTGGCATACCATTTCATCCCTGATGAACAGTTTGCAAGAGAAAAACTGAGACTGTGTAAGAAAAAAGTGATAAACTTCTCATATAATTTACCATTCAACATGCCTGTAGGTGGTTCATGGTAAAGTGAGCACTTTTGGAGCCCTAGTTACTTTTTTTCCTATCAGCCATTTTTCTGCCACTTTTTAAAATAAATCTTGCCATGTAAGTATCAAACACTGTGTATATGTTTCAGCGAACCTGAAATTTAACATTAAGGCTACAAATATAAATATATATATTGTCTACTAGCTGACCCGTGCAACTTTTTTGCATTATTTTTTATTAGTTATTCAAATATAGCCCACCATAGTTTCATTAAAGTTTTATGTTTAAAATACTAATATTTATTCTTCAGGTTTAATGAAGTTATTAAATTACACCCAGCCATCGCTTCGCACATGCTTTATGTTATCATGATATGTAGGACTTTGAATTGATCTAGCCACTTTTTTTTTGGGTTCTCTAGCCACTGATCTACTGCAGCTACACTTTTGAGTGGTCTAGCCCCTGACCAACTGCTGCCTGCTATAGGGTTCTCTAGCCACTGAGCTACTGCGGCCCCCTTATTGGGTGCTGTAGCCACTGAGCTACTGCGGCTACACTATTGGGTGCTTTAGCCCCTGACCAGCTGCGGCCCCACCATTGGGTTCTCTACCCACTGATCTATAGCGGCCTCACTATTGGGTTCTCTACCCACTGAGCTACTGTAGCTCCACTATTGGGTTCTCTAACCACTGATCTATTGCGGCCCTACTATTGGGTTCTCTACCCACTGAGCTACTGCAGCCCCACTATTGGGTGCTCTAGTTCCTGACCAGTTGCGGCCCCACTTTTAGGTTTTCTAGTCACTGATCTACTCCAGCCCTCTTATGGGTTCTCTAATCACTGAGCTACTGCGGCTACACTATTGGGTGCTCTAGCCCCTGACCAACTGCAGCCCCACTTGTAATATCTCTAGCTACTGGGTCACCACGGCTTTTTGGAAGGAAAGGTTTACAGCCCATGAACAAAAAAGAAAATAGAAGTAACAAAAAAATATTTTTTAACAATGCTTCATGTTATGCAGTAATCCTAAGAAAAGCTTAATCCATACCTATTCACATCCCTGATCATCATTTTTTTTAGAACTGTTTGAGAAATGTAAATGAAACAAAGTCTAAGTTGATCCTTGGGTTATTATCTATATACTGTGTTAATTTGATGACAATACGTTAAGTGGTTTTTGAGGTAAAACCATTCGGACAGACAGACATGAAAAAAATTTACATTATATATGGCTTAGTTATCAATTGTACTATATGAAAAAATAATTAAAAGTGAAAAATTCTAAAATCGCTGACAGACCCGTCTATTTTATTCAGTAGTATAGATTATTCCAAATGTGAGGGCTTCAAAAAGTACTCACTTTACCGTGAACAGTGTATAGTTGGATGTACAGAGAATAAAAATCTTACATGTGGGGTTACTGTGATCTCCAAACCACTAGTATGCAGTAGAACTTCTTGAGTCATACGAGTGGTTGGGCTTGGATTGAACCATCTCCAGTCGGACCTCCTTGCTATCTCAGCATGAAGCGTTAGCAGTCACTGCCGCCAAGGACTCCATATCCTCAACATTGGTGTCATGACAGATATGTAAACTGCATAGATTCAACACCGAACTGAAAGTATAATTATTCTCACTGCTCATGCACAATTTGATGTAAAAACTTCCTGGATAGGTTTCCAAATTACTGAATAACATTCAGAAATCTTAATCCTTTTTAACATTTTTTCCCTAGACATCACAACTGTGTATTTGTTGCCAACTAGTAGAGAAGTTCGAATTTTTAAATATTCCACATTGTATCTCCTACACTATCCATTAACCTAAATTTCTTTCTACAGCATTCTTTCAAACCAAACCTATTCCATCCTGTGCAGCTACAGCTACAGTAGTGCCACAAAAATCTGGTGTCCCAGCTGCAAGGCAATCTCTGCAATGAAAGAAACAATACCTGCAGTTAACATTGGCCCGTAAGTAGAATCTAGTAGCTGCAAACGCAGCCTCCCAGAACAAAGATTTTCACTTCTGTTATACTCCATTCATGGTTACTTCAAACTTTTCTGAAGCCCTGCCAAAGTTATACTTCCAGGGGATATTCCTCCGCTTCACACGAACAAAGCTTAGAAAATCACACTGGATGGCCAACCTACCACGTTTGTGTGCATTCAGTGTAATAATAGTTTGCGTAAGGATTATTTCTTACTAGGCATTACCAACACATCCATTTTGTCTCTGTCTTTATTCATATTAGGTATAAATTAAATATTATAATTTGTAGCTAAAATGTAAGTAAAAGTTAAATGTAACCAAAAATAGGTTACTTTTATAATAACACAAGTATGAAATGCTTGTGATTCATGGTATATTTAGGAAAGAACGAAACACGTCATATGTAGGGTATTTTTCAAAGTTTGATTGATAAAGTGTGAAGAAACCACGAATACACTATAGTATTATTAGTGATGAAGACTCTAACCTGTTTTCAGGCTATAGTCTCTGAACTCAGATGCTGGAAACTAGCTGTTTAGTTTTTCATTGACTTTCAACCTCGTACACAGTGGTGTAACAACAAGGCAGATAGGAAATACATTGCTTCTCACTAAATGTAGTAGAGGATGTTATAATGAGAGAAAATGTGCACAAAGACTGTTTTTTTTTCACAGAAATGAGTTGATATATTGTGTAAAATCTCTAATGAATGTTATACTTCTTTGGTCCTGGGTTGTAGACTTTTCTGTATCTTTTGTGCAGCTTGTAATTTATACTTTGATCGCTCCAGTATGAAATTTATAAGAGAACTGAAAATTTCTTAAGAAGGGTGCCTAAATGCGTGCCCTCCTAAATTGATGATATTTCGCTCTTGCTCATATATACTATTGCATCTTTGTTCTGAAGCCTTAGCTTTGATTTTCCAGGCTCAAAATCCCTATTTGTGCGTACAGTATTATGCCGTGTGTCCATTCATTTCATTAGTAACATTAAGGACAAGATTATATGGTATTATTTCTACCTCAACTTCATTTTAAAAATTATGATTTTGGTGCTATTGTTTTGTTTCTTGTAAATGCTCTATAAAGTAACAGAGGCACAAAATCACATTTTAGATATTAAAATATTTTCCAGTACAAAACATTTAATTTTCTACACAATGTGTGGTTCTTTTGATCAAATAGACTATTATTGCTAATTTTATTTTATTTCATGTCTTAACTTTAATTTTTGTATTATATGGTGTATTAACATGCATTTTGATGTTATTTTGATTTCATCGCTATTATTTTTATGTATAATCTTGTCTCTTTTGATTGTATCTCCAATGCCTACAATGACGACTGTGTTCATCTTGTTACTGTTTATTTAGCCATCTGTGTTTTTAAACTTGTGCTGACCCTAGTGTTTTATGTTTTTTGATACCTGCCTGGATCACAAAAATTATTGGGTCCTTTTGTAAATTTGGTGACTTTTTTTGCAGTTTGTGTTTCACATGTAAATTTTGCTGATGATGTCTAGCCACATTTATGCTGTCTTTGTTGATTGTTGTTTCATTCATTGACTTGATCACTATAATTTGTTGATCCTTTTATGTGTCTATTTATTTTGACTTACTGCAGTGTGTGTTTGGCTTGTGATGTTTGCTGTTTTCATATTGTCATAATAGTACCGCCTTCTTTTGTTTCTGTGTCACTCTTTGACTAACTGGATCATCATCTCTTGTTCCATATATATGCTTATTTATATTATCACATTTTTTTACATTTGTGTTTCTCCTCCATATACATATTGTGTTCTTCTTTTGGTTACTTTTTTTTGTAGTCATTGTAGGCAATGGAGATCCAATCATACCATTGCCATTACAATTCAGATATAAAATCTTGTCTATTCATATGATGAATTAATGAATTGAGTGTACAATCAACTCTGATACTGGAAAATTGGTTCTATCCAGCTGAACGTAACCAACATGCATCCATTTGTAAACATGAGATTGGAGTATATGTGTTAATCTGCCTGGAAGTTATTCTGTGTGAACCATTATTCTCCTATTTTACTAAACCAGTACAGTGTGAATTTGCACAAAAAGTTAACAAATATTCCTGAAGAACCTTGGTAACGGTAATTAGTAAAAGTTGACATGTAACATTGGAAAAAATGGCAATCAAAGTTAGTAAAAAAAAAAAAAGTTTCAGTTATTGTGACATTATATTGGTACGATACACCACATTAGCCAAACTTTGTTTTTGATCATTTTTATAAACTACTATGTATTTCTTGGAAGTTACCAATATTTAGTGGCTGTTTTTAATATTTTTGTACATAGTACTGATGCGAGATGCATAATGGCATTTATATAAACACGACTTTGCGTCATCTTCACGTGTCGTCACGTCACGCCAGGTGGTGTTTGAACACTGAAGGACCAGAGCTTCCCAGCACACCCCTAGACATGGGGGCACCAACGGACACATCAGCCAAGTTTGTTTTGCCTTTATGTCAGACGTCACGCCTATCCTCCACGTGTGATAGAAGCCAGCCAAGCGGCCCAGCTAAGCGCCTTATCTCACGTCATAATTGCAACCCAGCATAATAGAGAAGTCTGCTTTCGCCACGGACCGAGAGATGGCACCAGAGAGTGTAGGTCCGCCTACGGGAGGAGAAGCTCACCCCCGCCACCCCCACACCTCAGAGAGCCCGCGGGCAGGTAGAATATATGTTTGTGCACAGCTGCAGAATACCAGTTCATTCTTCAAAACTCGCTCCACCACCTTGTTTGCTGAAGCCCTATGCCAAGACTGACACCCTCCAGTAGAATCACCGCTACCTATCAGATATACCATATTTACTCGTGAATAGCGCACCCTTTTTTCCCAAAATGTGCGCTATACACGGAAAAAAAAGGATGACAAAATGGTAGCCATAAATTGTCCAGGGATGTTGAGGGAAGTGGCGGAAATCTCTGTTGTCTCATCTCTTGCTCTTATATCACTCCTCTCCCTTCTCTCATTTTCTCTTTCAGCGTCCCTTCAGTTATGTGTAGGTCGAAACCCCGCTCCCCCCCCCCCCCTACTAATGGCATCCTGTCACACCAAAAAACCAGAGCTGCCATGTGTTTACTGACTCCCACGCCTTTGTAATAACACCCAGATGTTGCAGGTTGATAATTCCGCCATCCCTCTTTGTTTCCATGGCAGAGGTTAGCAAGCCATGATGGTGGAAAAAGGGCGGGGGAGGGGGAGAAAAGACGATGTTAGATAAGGAGGGCAGTGTGACATTCTAGCACTGCAAAAAAAAAAAAGAGAGCCAGTCACTGCTAAAAGGAGAAATTAGAAAAAAGAAAAACGACGCTGAAAGGTTGAGTAGTAGGAAAATGAGGTTTCCGGAATTTTTTTTATTTTGGCCTTTTGCGCCCAAGTTATTTTATTAAAGTATTTTCCAAACATATCACAGTCACCACACATTAATTTTAAAAAAGAATAATTTGTTCCATACTTACTAACAGGGCGCCACAAATTTATACTATTTTATTTTTAAATTTTTTTTCCCCTGGTTAAAAAATCATGGTGCGCGCTATACACAAGTAAATACGGTATTCAAAACCTTCACCAGCAACCCCCAAAGAAGTATTCACCCCTTAAACACTCACTACCCTTCTGGTAGTGCCACTCGAGTCCCTTCTGGACAACAGCATCTAGTTAATTAGGGTCAGTTGGTATCATAGCCACCTAGCCACATCTGCTCTTGTCTAGTTTAGACCCAAGTCCCCTTCACCTGGTTTTCGTAGTCTACTTCCATTACAGTTCCTCGTTTGTTAGGAAGGCTATTTCTTATGGAATAAACACGTTTTATATTGACCCTCAGAGACTGATTCTAGAGTGCTGTGACTTTTATCCCCTGTAGATGTCAGCCCACCAGGGAAAAGCAGGAGACCGCATCATTGCAACCCATTTACTGAACCTAAAGTTACCCAAAAGAAAGATTGTTGCGCATTGAGCCTAACAGTGTACAGTATCAGCTGAAAATATAATTTATCTGTGTGTTATGTTGAACACTTGTGTACCTATACTGGGTCGGAGTGGGATGAAATTGTTATAACTGGCTCTTGTGCTTATTTCTACACTTAAACACAACAAAAAATTTCAAAACTCTTTATTGTAACCATTTAGAATTTATATTTTTTAATTTGTCATAAAAATTGGAATCAGTCAGCAAATTGAAACAAAAAAAAATTACTGTTGTGTGCATCTTTCAGTGTAGGTGTATGTTGTTCCTAACTGGTGGTGATGGTTTTACAGGTACTCATCAGGCAGGAAGCCCAAAGTATGAACTGTGCCCACATTGTGGCAAATGTTTCTGCCGGAACAACTTGAAGCGGCACATCCAGGACAAACACCTGCCAGCTATGGCCATAGTGTGCAACCTGTGCTCCAAAGTGTTCAGGTCGCAGAACTCCTTCTATTACCACCAATACTCCTACCATGGCATAAGGAAACGCCAATAGCAGCAGTGGCGCTCTGGACTCCTTCAAGTGGTAGGCCTAGTCCTCCAACTCTCAAAATAGTGCAGGGTCCGATATTTGGTTTAGAAGGTCGTGGCAATAATAATTTCTTTGTATTCTAAATTTTGTATTTTATTGTGAGTCATTTCATCAGTAGTAACAGACATACTAGGATGACATCTGTCCTTTTCACTGGGTCAGTAAGCTAGGCATGTAACCGCTGTATTGTGCTATATGATGAAACGAGAGTACAGGAGGTCACATTTCGCTGACGTGACTGGCCGCTCTCATGCAAAAATACTTTGATTTCCAAAGCCACGTACAAGTTTGTGGGCTATTTTTAGACATTACCGTACCAAGCAATGCCAAAATTGGGCCACGTTTTATATGATGAAACATTCAATCAATATATAAGGGAAGCACGGCCTTTCTCATCCTGCATTTGTTTATGGTTTAGTTGTATCAGTCCAGTAATGTAGTGTTCATGTAAGGCAGTGAGTGACCATTCTCCCATTCTGTCTCTTGCTTTGTTTTTTCCCAATTGCCAACTTTTTTTGTTGCCAATAACCAGGTGCACGTATGTCGTGAACACACCCATATTAGACGGCCACCCGTACAGTGCACCTGGTGTGCAGTACAATAGAACCCCAACCGCTAGAAACTCACTCCACAAGGCGACTAGTCAACCAGTCCAGCCAATTTTCTCCATCCACCATGCTGAACTGTGGCCGGAAGGAGTGGTAGTCTTGTTCCTCGAGATCTACCCACCTCTGGACCACACCCACATTGTTGTCGGACATCCAAGGTAAACTTACTGCTCTAACCACCGCGCTGAACTGTCGCAGTTTGGAGTGATTGGGTAAGACTGGTTGGTTCGGCTATGGCTGACTTCTTTACACCTAGCTAGGGAACTTCGTGGCCATAGTTTCCACCTCAATACCAGACACCCATAGGAATGATGCAAAATGGCAAGTTAGGAAGGCAGCTACTGCCTCTGAATCCAACATGAGCTATAACCCAGCCCCAACTGCACTTTTCCGTATAACGCCGGTGAACTGCACCAAGTTGTCGTTGACTTCCGTAAGGGGCTCCACATCCCACTGGGTATAGCAAATCCATGTTTCCAGCACAGCAGGACCAGCAGCCCTCCATGGGCACCCATCATCACCACCTCTGCCCAAGGACTGGACACAAGTTCCGGCCAACCTCAGTAGCCACAGCGGCCGAGTTAGGAGCTACCCCGGGCCATGCCCAATACAGATAAACCAGTGACAATGTGCAAACCCGTCGTACTAAGGACATTTAAGCCCACAGCAGACTTTGTGCTGTGCCATCAAGCCCAACAGCCTAGCTTATATACTGGCTGAGGCCCGGTTAATGGTCATAAAGTCAGGCCAGCTATATTGCCCATGTCTCTGACCGACACACAAAAACTTTGCCCGACCGTGACGTCATCGCAAGTCACCCGACGTCACATGTCATTACTCAATGTAAAGGTTGTGAAAAATTACTGTCTGCTAATTCAGAGGATATAAAGTAAAACTTAATTTACTGAACTGATTGAAGCAGCATCCAAAACAGAATGCAGAACGAAATTGATAAATACATGTAAAAAATTTTGTACCTGTAATTGTCCTTCTGATTTTAACAGAATATACTGGGGAGAATTAATTTATAATTTGATGTCACATCTTTAAAAAAAAATGTGTAGAACATTTGAGTACAGTACCATAAAATCTCAGTCCAGCAATTTTTTATTTAATTTCATACTTTATAATCAAAACACTTTATCTGATGGATGGTATATGGAATATAATGCTTTACTAAAGAGGATTTGCTGAAGTTGAGTGAATCTATGCCAGAAGATAGAACAGTTTCCAGTGATTAGAAAAAGTGACATTGAAGTGAATGGTGGGGTTAGCCTTTGCAAAGTGTCCTTGGTCCCTCCTCACATGTTGGATGTCAATGTTGAACCCCACAAGACAACACAATATGTAACTAGGGCAAGGCCGCAGTGAGACTTTCTCGGAAGTATGGGCATGAAACTATGTATGTTATGTATACGCAAATTCCTAGATTGAGTTAAAGGCTATCTCTCATTTCCCCCGCCCTTGTATTCCGGCGCTGCTCCATGCACACCTTACTTCACCCTCATAGGGCTCTCAAGACCTTGATGTTAAGAGCTATCCAAATCTCTCCACTTAGGTTGGTTGCTTTGTTGTGTGGAAAGGAGCAGTGAAGGCTTAGCCATAATCTCCAGTACATTACTTAAAGAAATGGAAATCTTGATCACGGGGGCAGCTTGGCATGGTAGAAGGGAAATGGTGGGCGCAGACCAAGGACTGACTAACCGTGGTGTTGTTGACTGTTTGCAGACATGGCGGGAACTCACAGTCGCTGCCAGTGGTGTGGGAAGGTTGTGCACAAGAGCAGTTTGAAGAGGCACATTCGGGATATGCACTTCCCGACAGTCGCAGTGCTCTGCCCGCTGTGCGGCAAGACTTTCCGTACCGCCAACACCCTGCAGAACCACCTGTCCCTATACCACAGGGGCAATTCACAGGGGAAAAAGCATTTCCTCGACAACAACTGAACATTTCCTCTATGTGTTGAGGGACTCACACACAGCTGATTGCCCAGCCATGTTTTATGTACAGTATTTGTACGTGTAAAAACAAATGACTGTGAAATTTTGCCAGGGCTTGGAAAGTGACTCATTTGCAGGAAATTGCACCTTTGTTGGTTATAATTTGCTTAAATTTTTTGGACTTTTAGCATTTTTTTTTTAAATTAATTCCCATGGTGTGATATGTTTGAAAACATACATGTTCTTGTAATTATGTAAATCTTCAGTGAAGATGAGTTTGAAATGAAAGCTATGGTTAGAGTAAAGTTTTATTTATGGTAATTTTTCAGAAGGTAAATATTTTTGTAAAAATATGTTTCAACTTGGTGATATTCTTACTGTTTAACCTCATAATGAAACTAGAAGAATTTGCTTCCTCTAAGTCAGTTTGTCTTTGTAAAATGGCCTGTAACACCAGTTCACAAAATTTGATTTACACAATATATAATAACCATGTGGAAGAATTTGCTGTATTGCTTTAAGGGTTTCATCTCTTATGCAGAAATTCTTCATTTTTGTGTCATAATTTTGGATTCATAATAATTACTGACAGTGTACAATTATAGAAAATGTACCTTTTATAAGTTCTGTGGTATTTTTGTGCGTAATTTTAATTGTATGTTATCCGCTTGTTTTAAAAAGTTGAGAACATATTTCTATGCTCTGGATGTTTTACAAGTATACAATGCACAATTAAAATTATGCACAAAAGTATTAAATAGCTCTTAAAATGTTCATTTTCTATAACCATACATTGTCAGTAATTACTATGAATCCGAAATTATGACACGAAAACTAAGAATTCCTGCAAAAGTTGTAAAAGATTCCAACTTTTGAAGTTTAAAGTGTGTATTTTTTCATGTCTCCTTGTTGTATTACATATGCACAAAAAATTCTGGAAGATAAACAGTATTTTTTATTCAAATTGGTTAAACTATTGTTTGTTAGCTTTGAGTTCTCTAGTTAGATTGTGCGACATTTATATTTGCCAGAAGAAAGCTGGGATATAGGTTTTCAAAATAAACTTTAACATACTATTTTGAGATGATTTGAGAAAATGACTTGTGATGATGGTAAAGTTAAAAAAATATATGTTAGAAGAAATGCACAAATATAGCTGCCCTCTGAAAATGCTGATTTAAAGTTTCGAGACTGAAAAATGAAAATCGTAGTTCATAATTCTGTGATTCAACATCAATGAATGTATACATATTTTTGCTAGTGGTTTGGAGATACTATGAAGCAGATTTTTTTAAAATTAATTTTTAATTGTATTCCAGCAATAAAGTAGAAACTTGATTTTACATTCCCCCAGTTACATTTCCCCTTAAATACACCAATTTATTTTGGCCCCACAATTTTACCAATATATTACATTGAATTAGATTGCTGCCATTTAAATTACTATTCATTATGACTTTCGTAATTTTACACTTTTTCTCGTTGACGCCATGTGGTGGGATGGGTTGGGGTTAGGTGTTTTTTAAGGGGCGATGAATTCATTGGTAAAGGAATTCGGTGAGGATAAAGTTACCCGACTAGGTGGCAGGTGTCGCCAATTGGCGGCACTGATGTTGCTGGAGCTGTAGACTCTGGATGTTCTCAGGGTGCTGCAAGCCGTACGCCCGGACATAAGATTTCCTTTGTTGAACCAGGCCCCTCGCCGTAATTATTTACTGTGTTTGCTAAATGGTGAGCCTACTAAAGGCTGACCCACACGCCTGATGCTAAATTATTGCATTCATTACACTCATTACCAGACTAGGATAGATGATGTTGCTTGAGTGGGTTGAGGGGACCTGTACCCCAAAATGCCCGAAGGCCCATGCTGGGAAATAATACAAGAAGTTTACAAACTGTAGCATGTACTTGATGTTGCACATACATTAACTGTACTTGTTGGTACAAATTTACATGGGACCTGGCTGAGACCTGCCAAGTTAGTTATACTGCATGAAAAATGGTGGGAAGCCGATATGAACACTTACATGAGAAACTTGAGCTTCCCCAGGTGATTAAACCACTGGGGAAGGAGGGCAGTGTCTCAGGTGCAAATTGAGCGCAAAGAGATTCTGGTAATCTAATAAACTATTGACTTAATAACTTCTCTGCAATATTAACAACATTAAAACAAAACCTTGGAATATAGTGACTTGAAATGAGAATGAAGTGGTAAGATGGGACATTGGCACTTTGCAATAAAGCACAACAAATCAAACATAACACTTGCAATGAAACAGTTCCCAGCCTTAGCTGTAAAGCCCGTTTGACGCGCCCTATGTTACACTCGTTTGCACGCTGCTGCAGTACACTACACACACTATACCAACCGCACTGGTTGCACTGCGTGATAATATGTTGTAGAGTGTTGGTGCCTGCTGCGGAGATGCTGCGTGTGCAGCTTGGCAAATGGTCTGCAGGGTACAGATGTGGACATGCATCAAATGCCCCCTTATGGGAGAAAGTTTGCAGGCCAAGCACAGTCAGGTGCATTCTCTCACCCCTCAATGTCTCGGCCTTGGGGTGTATGGGCCGCTTGTCTGACCCGCATGCCATTGGTAGGGCTGCTGTTGTCGCTGCAGCTGGTCTGCCTTGGTGTGGGATGCTGTGGTGCCGCCGCACGTCAGGCATATCCATGACGGCTCTGGCCGTCGGCATGACCAGTGGAGGCAGAACGAGCTGGTCGACTTGCTGCCTCTGCTGCGGCAGTTACTGCTTGTGCTCGAACTGCTGCTGCTGCAGCACTGTCTGCCCCACTACCACCGCGAGCGAACCGGACGGGCAGTGACCGAGGGGGGTTGATCATCTGGCAGTGTCCGGTTGGCTGGCTGCAGTGCTTGTGCTGTTGGCCTGCTGTTGGCCACCCCCTAGCAAGCGGTGGAAACTTCCGGCAATCGCCCTGGCACCATCGACAAAGCGACAGAGGATCCCGAGGTGTCACCTGATACGGGCGACATGGAGGGGGGAGGTGGACGCCCCTGTTGGTGGCGCCATGACATCGGGCATCACAGCGTCCGCAGGTTGTGCTGTCACCAGTCAGCACCTGTGATGATGCTGGTGGACGTACGGTGGCGCTAGTAGGCACCACGCCATCTGTGGCACCTGGACAAACCTTTGGACGCGCCCTGCAAGGCTCTTGTGTGCCGGACGATGTCTGGCTTTCTTGCCAAGTTGGTATCTCCCCTGAGGGAGGTGCTGGCGTACCTTCCTCTGATGCACTTCCCCAGGGATGCTCAAAAGCGGGGTCACCATCCTGGATCACCAGTGTTGGTGCTCTTGCACCATCTTGTAGTTGCTCCAGGAGTGCTGCTGTTGCCGGGACGTTGATGCCGGATGGTGCAGCGCCTTCCCCGATACCTAGACCGATGCTGTGATGACCCCTGGTGGACACTGGTATGTCTGGTGTCGATGTGCCATTGGTTCTCAGTAGAGACCTCTCCAGGGGGGGGGGGGGTTGTAGACCTTCCTCCCGCTTGGCAATTTGGGGGAGCTAGGCAGCAACGTTGCAATACTGGGGCCTCAGGGCACTTGGCGCGACTTCTTCGGCAACGTTACCCGGTGAGAGTTGGATGTCGTCCCGATGTGCCATGATGCTTTTCCGTCCAAGCCGGACCAAGTAGGCAGTGGCTCTGATGCTTGTAATCACCTTGTGTGACCCACTCCATTTTGTTGCAAAGCCTGCGCAGAAGTCTCTGTGGGTGGTGGATTGCGGGTACTCACAAAAATAGACAGTTTGCAGTGCGTGTAGCTTGGATGAGGGCTGCGTGGTGACTGGTAGCCACCTCGTGGCATAGTCCCATTGGTGTTGGCGCAGTTCTCTGTGCTGTTGCCGGGCACTGCTGCAGACTGGGTCTGAGTCTTCCCCCACCTACAGGCAGTTGGACTCACCCGGTAGTGTGAAGTTGTGACCTAGCAGCACATCCGCTGGTGTCTTGCTGGTGGCAGCATTGACACGCCGATGGAGGGTGAGGAGGGCGGCGGGCAGGTGTTTGGTCCACGACATGTGCTGCTCACTCACACGGAGTCACAGCTGTGCCTTCAACTCATAGTTGTGGCACTCCATGGGGTTAGGTTGAGGGTGATATACCGCCATCCTCAGATTCCTTACCCCCAACTGGTGCATAATTCCCATCTCTTTTTCCCTGTGAACTGGGTTTCGTTGTCCGTCAATAGGTTCTTTGGGTACCCCCACCTGGGGAAGTAGTCACTCTGTAGCATTTGTGCAATGTTAGCCGTGCATGCACTACTGGATGGATACTCCTCTACCCATCCAGAGAAATTGTCTGTGATGACAACAATGAAGCATTTAGCCCTGTTGATCTGGGATAAAACCCTATAAGGTCTAGGCAGACTGTCTGGAAAGGCTTACTTAGTAGATGTGGTTGTTATACATCATCCACACTCCTTGCTTTTAATTGATTGAACTTGTGACACTTTTGCACATGTTGACGTGGCTACCTGGTAAGGTCGGGCCAAAAAAGTGCTCCCTTACATTTTGCACTGTCTGATGTGTGCCCTGCTGCACTACTGCTGTGTGCGTACTCTAGTACCTTCTCTCATGCACGCGAGGGAACAAATAACCTCCATTTCCAGTGGTCTGTAGTGGAACACATCTCACGGTCATTGACCACTCGCCAACACCCAACAATTTGTTTTGCACACTGATCCTGTTGTGGCTGCATGAGTGCACACCCTTTCTGCGGTTGTTAAACGTCGCAGTACAGTTCACTCACTAGCGTGTCATTGTTTACGACACCAAATTTCTGTACATTCACCTTGTGCATTAGTTCCTGTTTTACTGGTGGCAGTACCTCCTCACATTCCGCGTCGTCGTGCACCATGACGTCGATGCTGGGGGAACTGGATAGTGCGTCTGCCAGCTGATTCTCACTGCCGGGCACGTGCTCAACAATGCTTGTATGAGCAACACCCACTGGGCAAGCTTGCTTTTTGCTTCCTGCGTGTTATGCAGCCACCCTAGACATTGGTTATCTGTGTGAAGTGTGAATTTCTGATATGTACTTATTGGCTACACATAAGTATCTGTATCTTTTATGAAAATGTGATCCTAATACTTGGAACGTACATAAAAACTTACTTATTTTCGTTGGTGTGTACTTGATACTTTATTGAGGTACAGGCAATTGTATAGCAGTAGTAAGGCACTTATTACTTTTATGTCTTATGTATTCAGTAAAATTGTTGTATTTATTTTTCAAGTAAATTTTTAAAGCTTTAATCATATTAAAACATCATCTAAATTTTTGCAAAAGTTTTACATATGAAAATTAAAGTAGGCCTACTACGTGTACACAAGTTTGTATGGAAATCATATAATACATTTCTTCATTCGTAATTTACACTCTTCAAGGATGTGGGAGACAATATTCTTAATAAAGATAAAATTGAAAGGAAAGGAATTCAGCTACAGATATTTCTGTAATTTGTTTGATATGAATTACACATTTTAAACATTTTAACCATTTAATTGTACAAATAATTACTTGTGTCAATGAAAACTTCCAGTATTTCAAGTTATGGTTTCACTAATCTTAAGGTATGGGCTGTGAACTGAAAGTTTTTTTTTTTGTCACTGCATCTGCAAACATGTTTTCTGAAAAAAATGTTTTGTATGAAAACCAAACATTAAGATGAGTGTGTTTGGTAATGTACTTGTTTTCTTATGTTCACTTATTTCATCACAAGTGATTACTGTAGGAGCAGTTCATTATTATGAGGTTTCCTGTCACAGATTTGGCAATGCTGGTGTGGTTAGTTTATATTTGACTCCTTGCTACGTACCTCACCTTTGTGCATTAAAAGAGTAAAGGCTATTAAACATTAAATATATCATGAAAGTGTTAAATATTTTGTAAATTCTCAGTTTGGAAAGCAAATATGTTGTGGAAAAGGAATCATCGTTGATGGTTATAAATATTTTAATCAAAATGTGACAAAACCCTTTTTATCCTCAAACAAGCTTTGAATATTATTATTGTTACTTTTATATGTAGATTCACAAAGTGTGCCAGTGTTGATCACACAATCATTTTGCCGGTATAATGAATAATTTATTCTCAACTTATGTTTCCATGTACTGAATTATAGTTGATGATGGTAGTAATTGTGGAAGATTATTATTAACTCATGTCACCCTCGCTCTGTGCGCCACTTGGGGGGCAGCCCGATAGTGCTCGCTGCTGCATGGACCGCACAATGTGCATTGATGCATGGGATGTAGTATGCTGTTCATGCATGAACAAACTAAGGATCCGTTCACTACATCTAAAGACCCGCTTGCCAAGAGTAACCAGCGACTAGCTAGTTTCTTTTTGTGTAAAAGTGTGACCCCCTTAAAGCAGAGTCTAATGCATGCCCGAGGAAGTGTTATCTCCTCTTTGCATCCCTGCCTTAATTTGTATTTTAATGTTGAATGCTCACCCACGTGGGGCACGTGTGTTCACACAGACACAAACTGAGAGGCTCTAAATTATTCTGTTATTTTTCCAAGTGCTTGTTGTGTGTTGTTATGTTTTAAGATGCTGTTAAATGATTTCACATTTTAAGGAAATTAAACATTCAGAGTTTGCAATTCTGACAGCCATATTGCCAAGTTCACGGAACAAATTTCCAACAGCTCATACATTAATTTTCACTTTAATTAATTTCGCTATTTGAGAAGAGTTTAAATGTATGTTTTATTTTTGTTAAATTTTATTATAGTGTTTTATGTCTTCTGCTCGCCTGTTCTGGCATTGATACTTGTTATGCAAATCTCAAAGATGCTTAGCAACAATGTCCAGAGACTTTCCTAAATAGTTCTGAACATTCGAATTCATGTAAAATAATCCACTGATTATTTTCCTGCACTCAGTTATCTTTTGTACGAAGTGTTTTGCAGTTTGTCCTGTGTAAATATTTCCCTCGAGATGCTGGTGGAAGGTGTCTGTTGCTAACGGTACTTACCCGCCACCATCTTTAGTCTGGTCAGTGGGTCTTCGATGGCGGACGTGCGCTGCTCTGCGCTGCATGCCACGGGAGCATCATCAAGTTGTGTTAATCATTTAGCGTGTCAATAGTTTAAAGCATATAATTATTCTGATCCTTTTTCGTAGCTTTTGTTCTCCCGTATGCCAACCCTCCTCTCCACAGACTCGCGATCCCATAGAGTTTACTTCACGTAATTTCCATCTTGGCGAGTTAAGCCATTTTTCGCCGCATAGGCTCCTGGCAGGCCTCATGTGCCAGGCCCGCTTCAGACACAGGAATTGTATGTATAGCACGTGTAACCTCTCTTGAGTAATATATTTCTCTGTTGAAATTCGCATGTCTTATGTAACTTAAAGAACGTCACCTCGGGAACTGGCTCTAACCAGTAAGTGTAACCACGTGGTCGCCGACCATATGCTCAGAGAGTGTAAAGTATTGTCATGACTTTCTTAAACATTTCATAAGACGTGTGCTGCGAGGGGATGCCGCCACAGGTTTTTGACATGTAACGACCCTGAGAGAAGGAGATCCTCGTGCTTTTCCGTGTAATTGAAAAGCTGGTGGCCTGGATAAACTACTATCTGAATCAACATCCATCGATGATCTGGATTATCATTAAGGTAATCTGGCATCGTACGCCTCTCACAAGCCCTAAGCCACATCATAACTGTTATCATTGGCTCTTTATGAACATATATTTTTATCAACTACACATTACAATACAATGGAACAATGTTGTGTTGTGCAGTAGCTTTGCATTTCATCACTTTAACTTGTACTACATGCCCTATTGGTTTACTAACTACCCCTGGAAAGAATGATTTACATTATGGTATGAAAGCAGTGTATTTCAGCAATTGCATTTCCGTATGGCAATATTCAGGAAAATGGTGAAGCTAGGTGTTTCAAGAAAAATTGTATAACTGGTAATAGTGTTGATTTGCACTATGAACTATTGCTCCACAGCACCAAGAAGAGGAATAATAAGTTTCACTGAAGAACCAATTCATACTTCCTAGATGTTCCTACACTTTTTTCTATTAGCTGTAAACCGAAACACCTTCACTAATAAAATGAAATTTTGTACACAATACTTACTGTTTGTAGTTTTAATGGGAAAAACAATTGCTTTAGTTTTTAAAATGTACAATTTGTGAAACACAATACAGTCCACTCTTTTTTCTAGAACCCCTGGAATTCCAACCCTCTCAAAATAAAGATCCCTTTCTGAGGAGCCAAGAAACAGATTTAATTGAAAAGGTTTTCCCAATAACAACCCCGTTGAAATAACAACCCTTTTCTGGGGAACCATGGAAGATCTTGGAATCAAGAGTTTACTGTATACATTCGGCATGTTTCAAACTGTACAGAGATGTTTCAAAAACATGATAAAATGTATTTCAAGTTTAGAAATAGACTAGTCATTACTAAAGCAGTGGGGTCTCAAAGAGTCTATTGCAAACCAAAATACAACCCAGTAGTTAAAAGTAGGGTTGTGCAAATATTCTGTATAACGAAACGAAAATGAAAATTACAGCTTTAATTTTTGTTTTGGTAAGAAATTTGGTTTTTGAAAGTCTTAACAAAACTAAAATTCTAGATTTTTATGAGTTTTCGGCTGTTTAAGGAATATTCATTTAGTGTACCAGCAAAGAAAATTTTTTCCCGTAAATAATCTTGTTTGTTTTTATTGTTTTATAACTGAAATAACTTAATAAAATTAAAATTTAAATGTAGGAGAACCCCTCTATGGTAAATACTTCATATCCTAGATATTTTTGGTTTGATTTTCCAACGAATTTGTTATAATGAATAACCTGCTATAATGTTATGAAATTCATGACATGACATTATTTTTCATTTTTGTTTTAGTTTCACGAAAGTTCATAACATATCTTTCATTTTCGTTTCGTGAGGAAGAAGTCATATTCACACAACCCTAGTTAAAAGTAAGGTCCTCCCACTTAAAATATAAACTCATGCATTCAAGACATTGCTGTGGCGAACACTTGTGAGAACGTAATGCAAAACTGTTTGATTGATGGCTTCATCCAGTCACAACAGTGATTAATCTCCTTTCATTGCTGTGACAAAGCTGTTCTCGTCTGATGCTGCTCATTTGGGATTTAGTCTTTAGGAGTTTATTTTCCTATTAATTAGGTTGAATTTTTGTAGTATGTAACTGGCTACTTTTCCATAAAGTTATAGTCACGCAAGTAATTCTGGTATGCCGTGTCCTATAAAATGAAGTTAACAACTGCCATTTAGAAGCATAAACCAGAGATGTAGATCATGATCTGTTACTATCTAAACATTCAACACATCACTTTTATATACTCGTATCTTCAAAGGAGTTGAAAAATCTGATAAGCTTTTGTCCAGTGAATGAGAATGGGAAAAAATTTTAACTCCTCTGTAAGTTATTATAAATATCGCAAATTAACTTTTGCACTTGTGGAAATACGTATTGTAGATATTTTCATTATATTTTGTGTGTTATTTGGTTCTCATATTTTCATTTTTTTAACTCTCATTAAGATCAGTTTTGTGTACCAAGGTCAGTTTTTGAGTCATTATAATCACCATTGTTCTGTTTTGAGTGTATTTACTGATTTTCAAAATCTTTTGATATTATTTCTCTATTTTGATAGTATTACCAATTTGGTCACTGTGATAGCTGATTTTTGATCTTATTCACAAACTACCTTTCATTGTTAGTAATTACATTCATAGCAATAATAACTAACACACCTGCAGTTAGGCTACCGCCTGATGGCGAGCTCTCTCACCTCTCTCCTGGTATGTAGCTAAAAATAATTTGAATAATGTACGTTTTAAGTATGCAGAAAAGACATACTTTTGATTAAGTGCATTGAAATTTAAATGTATAATTACTCAGACAAAAAAGAATAACTACAACAAACACTATTTTATAAATGTATTATCCAATATCAAATTGTAACATATATAAATGTTTTCACAACAAATAAAAGCTTAAAATAAAATTTCAAGAAAAATATTTAATTTTCACTTTTAATTATAATGTACCATACCTTACTATCTGTTGTGTTTCTCTGTACTTCTTTATTTCATTCTTATCACTCATTATTACAGGACCACATCTTAACATTAACATTACTACTGTTTATGCTACGTCATGACTGCCAACCTTGTCTCAGTAATCCACACATTCACACTATACTCACAACACTATCAGTTGTGCACAATTTTTGTATTTGCTTAAACACAAAGCACTTTCACTAGTCAACTAATGTATTTAGGAATTGTAAGTGCACGTGTAAAACTCCAAGAACAGAAGCAAAGTAACATTACTGAATAATCATGGGAACTACTAATCCCAGCAGTATTTAATACTTGTTTTTCCTTTGTCTACGTGTGCTTTACTAAGCCGACAAAGCACTTGTTTTGTTTTCAAACCAATATGCTGTAGGCTTTGTGTTCACCCATAAATGTAATAACTATTCATAACCTAGAACAATAATGGGTTTGTGGTGGTGTAGCGGTTAGACTACTCACTTCCCACCTAGGCGAACCGGGTTTGATTCCTGGCGTGGTCGCTCCCGGATTTTCACACACTATGGAAAAATACGCGACGATGGTGTTGCTCGGAGGGTTTTCTCAAGGATCTCCCGTTTCCCCCAACCCTTGCATTCTGGCGCTGCTCCATACTAACCTCGCTCATCAGCTCTCAAAAGACCTCGATGTTAAGGAGCTGCCCAAATCTCTTCACTCCATTCTCCACTCCTAGAACAGTAAGATGGTTTACAAATCAGTTACCCAAAGGAAAGATTGTTACGCATTGAGCCTGATGATGTACAGTATCACTCAAAAATATAACTTATCAGTATCTAATGTAGAACATTTGTGTATGTATACTGGGTCTGAGTGGAGTGAAATTACTGGAACTGGCTCTTGTGTGTATTTATACACTTATAAACGCAATGCAAAGAAAAATGTCAAAACTCTTAATTGTAACCATTTAGAATTTATATTTTTTAATTTGTACTAAAAATTAGAACCAGTAAGTAAATTAAAACAACAAAAAAGATACTGTTGTGTGCATCTTTCAGTGTAGTTGTATGTTGTTCCTAACTGGTGGTGATGTTTTTATAGGTGCACACCAGGTAGGAAGATCAAAGTACCAACTGTGCACACCCTGTGGTAAATTTTTCTGCCGGAAGAACTTGAAGCGGCACATCCAGGACAAACACCTGCCGGCTGTGGCCATAGTGTGCAACCTGTGCTCCAAAGTGTTCAGGTCGCAGAACTCCTTCTATTACCACCAATACTCCTACCATGGCATAAGGAAACGCCAGTAGCAGCAGTGGCGCTCTGAACTCCTTCAAGTGGTAGGCCTAGTCCTCCAACTTTCAAAATAGTGCAATGTCAGACATTTGGTTTTTATTTTTTAATTTTACCATTTTATTAATGTTTGTTAATTTTCATCATTTTTGCGTGGCACCGAAATGATTTTTAGCAGTAGGCTGGCATACTTGGTATGTTTATTCTTATGTAGCATGTGTACCATATTCCTTCACGTAATCTTTGCCATCGCATGGTGGTTGCACCATAATTTTCGAGTACTGAAAAGGGTAAACATTTTGTACTGCCTTAAAGTTGCGGTCTTTCCAGCACTGCCTTAGAACCTGGAATGTAGGATCGCACCCTACTCCAGATGCCCCTTCACACACAAATGTGCCTAAAATGTGATAGATAAGCTTCTGATAATGTTAGCTACCCCTTCACAGATTATGGATGATCAATGAGCTGAAGGAGTTCAGGCTGAGACAAATGCAACGGAAGGTAACCAATGACGACCAATGTGTTTTCGCCTCCCCTCACAAAGGGTGTAAATTTGAACCTGCATCGTGGCTACCTGCCTCTCTCACCAGATAGCCAAGAGAGGGAGGACGCAATGATGTCTACACTGTTCGCTGGGCAACAACTTCCCCTCTTATCAGTCATATGAAAGAGGGAATGCTGCACTAGTTGCTAAACAACCAGGCATGTGAGGCAAGGGCATATCCAGAAATTTTTCTTGGGGGGGGGGGGGGGGGTTCATGAGTATTAGTATTGTCACTAGTAGTATATCGTTCACAAGTCACAGTGGAAGGATAGAAAAGGAAAGGAGGATAGAAACTATTTATGCGAACTCATTCACATTTTTAGGAACTTTGTAGGTACTTGACTATCCCCCCCCCTTCCCCCCCATTTATTCAAAAAACAAAGTTTTGATTTATAAGATGTAATCATATGTGTGGTTAATAACAAATAAATAAATATAACGATTGCCATTTTAATATAGGGTGTAAAAAAAGAGTGTCATATGGGTAGTAACAAATATACAAATATAATGATTGACATTTTGATAATAGGGTTTTTGAAAAATGGTTGTCATTTCATTTCAGGGGAGGGGGGACTACAGCCCCCTGGACCCCCCCCCCCCCCTGGATATGACATTGATGTGAGGGGTGGAAGTAGTATTGAATCGAGCAACATATTAGTGTACTTGAAGATAGCCCCATGTGCACTGCGTTTAAGGAGTGAAATCAAGGTCACACCGTACCAACTTTCAAGGAAATGTTGATGGTTGGAGGGGAGAACATAATGTTTGACATTGGCATAACAAAATTTGTGCTGTTTACAGTGAATGGATGTCAACTGTTGACAGGGAATGTAATTAGTTACATTGCTAATAGCTGCTGTTTATATGTTTTCATGAAGTATCTAACCAATAATTTTCATAATATTGCACCCCAAATTTTTAAGTAAATTTTTAGTATAAAATGTGTGCTCATCATGTGATGAACTACGGTATGCATATGTGCATACATGTATAGTTTTGTAATTTTCCTCAACATCCACTTTATACGTACCAATGAATGCCATATAAGAGATTTTCTTTTCAGTCAGATGATACATTATCATAATTTGTTATACTTCCATTGAATGTAGTCAGAGAGGCTATTTCGTTAATAATTTTAAGCAGTACTATTTTCCTTCCTTTGTACTTTTTATGGAGTATATTGTCCTCAGTGCTTGTGAGCAGAAATAACTATGTGTCTTAATAGTCTGTTCATTGTATTATAAAACGAAATGGTTGCGTAAACTGGACATTAATTATTTTTTACTGTAATATATAATTTAATATTTTGATGATCCTCCTTCTTGTTGTGTGTATACATTCCACAGGACATAGCAAGTACATGTGTTTTTGTAGATGATGGCACTTGATTTCCAACAGAATAACAAAATGAAATGAAGAGACATTCATGTAGTGAAAGTAGGTATAGATTGTTTTGACTACCGAAAGAAAAGTGTCTACCTATGCAAGTGGTGTAACAATATCATAGTTACTGTGAGGCAGATCATAGATAATAGTTAGTATGATTTCGGTTGTTAGAAAATACGTTATATGACCTCAGGGAAAAGAAAATTTTTATGTAAAGGAGAAAACTTAGTGTCATGCATGTTTAAAGTCTGTTTTATTTTAAAAAATTTCGTAAATAGTTTTTAATTTTTATGAAACATTTTACATGTACCATTTTTATGCTTGTATTATAACATAATAAAGTATTGTTTCTCTTTAAGTTAATTTTGAATTAGAAATTTCTATTTGCATGGTATGATTTTGTGATGCTGGTCGTAGGTGGCAGGGTTGTTAGGGGGAGCAGATGTTATGATACCTATGTTAATTTTAATGCATGGAAAATTTGTGTGTATTTTTAAGTTACTTTAAAATTTGAAATGAACTGTGTGCAGGTTTTTTTTTTTTTCTTTTTCCTTTTACAGCAGTTAAATAAAAAAAACTGACAAAGTAATTGTGTTCTTTGTTTGCAGTACACCTTTTCCACATTGTGTAAATGAACTTTTAATTTTGCCATACTTTGATAAGTTGCTGTGAAAAGAAATTTATGAAGATTGTAATTATGTTATGGATTGCTGTCGTGTATTTTTTTGTGATGTGTCAGATGCATAATCGTACTTGCATGAAGAGGAAATGTTTTCATATTTGGGTTTGACTCGGACATATGATGTTTGCTTATTCTTTTCATAGTGGGTCATCTTTCTATTAATTTAAGGTCTTTGCTAAACCACTGGTTTTGTGGTATTTTGGGGAATTTTAAAGTGTATGTTGATGTGTGACGGGTTCTGGTTCAGAGTGATATAGTGATGTGTCTCCTAGTGGCTACTTTGTTAGTGCCCATCGGATGGCACTTTTGGGAGTGACCTGCATCTCAACGTCGGACAGGGGCACAACCTGAATATAGAGTGAGCCGTGTCGGCTGTCGACTTGGCACAAAGTCAGTTACTGATTTGGTTATGGGCCTGCTGATGAGCTTAGGTGCCGGTGGCTTAATCAGTTGTAGGCAAGGGAAGCTGACTGGTGCTGCTGGTTTGTTGGCTGGGATGGGGCTGCTGGCGGATCCTGACTGTCCCCACAGGCTGCTGCGTCAGGAACTCCAACTGCTTCTGTGGAAGGACCTCGGCGGATTGGGGTATTGTCAGGTCTTGAACTAAGGACAGGCCGCTCCTACTGGTACCTTCTCCGCTTGGTTGATGGTGGTGATGAGAGGATGAACGATGCCAGGGAGCTTTCAGGAAGGCTGATACAAAGATGAGGAGGGAGTCAGAGGGCTAATCCCCATTGTGGCTACCGGGGGTTTTGAGCTCGTTCCCGTGGAGTTAATTGGCAAAGTGCCTTACTAGGTTTGCGTGCAACCCCACCCCAGGTAGAGGGTAGGCAATAGTTGCCTGTCATTCCCTAATGCCCTTCCCACCTCTCTTGGTGAAGGTTATTAGGTTCAAGAACCCGGATCAGGAAGATAGGAGCAGGTGATGTGCGTTTCCTATTGAAGCGTGTTCTGCCGTCTTAGCACACCAGAACGATGCCAAGTACAACCTTATTCCTCAACCGGCAATACAAATAGTGCAGTGGTTGAAGAGTGTGTTCCCTTGGAGGCGCTCCAATAGCTTCGATGGGTGAGTCTCTTGAGCTGACAGGTCCGACCGAAAGCCAATCAAGCACTCCCTCTGGCAACACAAACGTTGCGGGTGCAAGTTGGTCTACCGACTTATCCTCTCAAGCAGGGATATGACTGGTAGTTGTGGCTCTACCGTTCAATATAGCGCATGTACAGAATGGGTGGCTGTCGAATGGTGTATGTTCTGGCGTACAACAAATTCCCCCATCCGGAAGAACCCACAGTCTACACTAGGTGGTAACTGGTATTCGCAAACCTGGACTCCTGCTCCACTCTGCAGGACATAGGTGCTTACTATGGTCCTCCGGAAGAACTAAAGAGATAATGAGAGAGTAGTTTCAGAATGTGTTTATTTCATGAGTAATAAGACACGGGGCCCTTACTATCTCCTGTCTACTCAGAACTGACCAGAAGTAGTAAACTATGCTGACCAGGTGAATGAGACCTGTTTCTAATCTGGCATTGCATGGCATTCTTAAATTACAATACTCACTATAGCACTTCCTAGCATCCACACATTACATTCCCCACTATAGCACTGCACAGCTTCCACACATTTTAGTATTAATTATAGCATTGCATGGCTTCCTACCATAAGAGTACTTGATATAGCTATTCACATCCTCCTTAAATTAAACTACATACTATAGAAATGCACAGCATTCTTACATTATAATACTCGCTAGTGTACATGACAGACCCCTTATATTACAATACTCACCACAGCAATGAACAGCATCCTTACAATCCAAAACTCTTTGTAGCACTGCAGAGCCTCCTTACATTACAGTACTCGATAGAGCATTGCAGAGCATCATTACATTACAGTACTCACTATAGCACTGCACAGCCTCCTTACATTACAGTCCTCAATATAGCACTGCAAAGCCTCCTTATATTTTAGTACTCACTATAGCACTGGAAAGCATCCTTACATTACAGTACTAACTACAGCAATGCATGGAATCCTTACATTACAGTATTCACTATAGCAATACTCAGCTTCTTTATGTTACAGTACTCACTATAGCTGTGCACAGTGTCCCTACATTACAGTACTCACTATAGCAATGCAAATCCTCCTTCCATTACAGATCTTACTATAGTTCTGTACTGCATCCTTACATTACTGTAATCACCTTTACCATTGTACAGTCGCCTAACATTACAATACTCACTACAGCACTGCATAGCATCCTTATATTTCAGAACTCGCTATAGCTCTGCAAATCATTCTAATATGATTGTCCTCACTATAGAACTGCACAACCTCTCTCCATTAATGTACTCTAAAAAGAACTGCGTAGCATATTTATATTACAGTACTCGCTATAACACTGCAATGCTCCCTTACATTAGAGTACTCACTATGGCACTGCAGAGTATCCTTATATTACATTACTCAATATAGCATTAAAGAGCCTCTTTACATTACAGTACCCACTATAACATTGATCGGCATCCGTTCATTACTGTACTTACTATAACACTGCACAGCACCCTTACATTACAGTATTCATTAGAGCACTACACAGAAGCTTTCCATTACAGGACTCACTAGAGCACTGCACAGCATCCGAAAATTATAGTGCTCACAACAGCACTGCACAACCTCCTTACATTACAGGACTCACTAAAGCACTGCACAGTATCCTTACATTACAGTACTCTCTATACCACTTCACAAACTCATTAAATTACAGTTCTCACTATAGCATTGCAAAGCATTCTTCCATTACAGTACTCATATAAGCACTCCACAGATTCCTTACATTGCAGTACTCAAAGTAGCTCTGCACAACATTCTTACATAACTGTACTCACTATACATTGCACAGCCTCCTAACTTTATAGTACTCACTATAGCACTTCACATCATCATTATATTACATTACTCACTATAGCACTTCACAGTATCCTCACATTAACTCACTATAGAAACGCAAATCATCCTTACATTACAGAACTCACTATAATACTGCACAGCATCCTTACATTACAGTTTTCACTCTAGCACTGCACAGCCTCCTTACATTATATACTCACTATAGCACTTCTCAGCCTCCTTATATTACATTACTCACAATAACACTACACAGCCTCCTTACAATTACACTACTCACTATAGCTCTGCACAGCATCCTTACATTACAATACTCAATATAGCACTGCACAGACTCCTTATATTACAGTACTTACTATAGCACTGCATAAACTCTGAACATTTCAGTTATCACTCTAGCCCTGCACAGTATCCTTCCATTACAATACTCATAACATCAGTGCATATTATGCTTACATTACTGTAATCCAATCAACACTTCTAGAACAGAGAATTGTCTGCCTGGACTCACTGCTTCAGAGTGGGGCGAGTCAGCCGCCACTGAGTCAGACATTGACAGCATCACCAGCATCAACCAGGATGAAGGTGTAAGTCAATAGCCAACACCCGTTTTCTGTACAAAATTTATGGCATATCTTTGTAATTTACATTTTGCATTTGGTCACAGTTTCGAAGCTGACAAATGACATAATACAAATTGCCAAATCACCACCATATTAGGTTATCCTTTTTAAAACATTAAAATTCATAGTTAGGTAAGGTTATTAGAATAAACAAATTGTTGTACTTACAATAATTGTTTCACAAAGTAATTTGCAGAAATTTTTTTTAAATCGCTATTTTCTTATGAGACAATTTTTGTTAAGTTACAATTTCACATCTTATTTGTTTTATTATATTACTTTTAAACTTGAAACATCTTTCTAACAACTTTCATGATTTATTACTGTTTATTTTAAGACTTTGTGGATTTTTTTATTTTGGAATCATAATAACAAAATAATAGCAGCATGGCATGCTAGACAGTGTGTTGTTGTGTTGCGACTAAACCTTACAAATTACGAAAAGCGAAACTTGAATATAATTGAATTGAAACACGGCCTGAGTACTCATTTTTGCCTTCTACTACAAGAACACTGATTGTATTACCTAGGTTAAAATTGTTGCCATTGTATGTCATTTACATATAGAGACCCTGCTACTAGCTTGGGAATTTTTCATTACATAGTTGATTCCTAATAACACAAACACAAAATTAATAAAACATTAGCATAAAAAAAGTTATGTTTCTTTGTTTGGAATAATAGTTGTTGCATTTTCTACCACAAGTATTAAGTAACTGAGGATTATTTTGGTTTTTTCCTTTTTACAGTATACCAAGTGTGGTGGTATAGTAATAAACATTTGGAGTTGCATTTTGGAGGATGTGGGTATGTATCTCAGCCCAGCCATCCTAATCCATGGTGATGCCATCGGGTGAGACACGAGATGAAGGATTACACAAATACTTACTGGTAATTTGGGCAAGAGCGGTGCTTCCCAATCACCGCACTATTGAGACTCAGGGTTCTCAAGGATGTTATGGGTTCTGTGCATCTGTCTCACCCATGCGTACTTACAAACATGTGGGCAATATTAAACGTTTACTTAACATCACTGGAATAAACACTGATTAAAACATATGTGGCTAGAACATTGTCACTACTGAATAAAAGATATAAGTTCACTGTAGACTTGCTTTTATTGTCTTTATGTATACACATCAACGTGCCAATGAAATGATTATCTCGGTCATGACTAGCCAATCCGCTTGGGTGCTCCTCAGCCCGCAATTACTCTAGCGCACGCCTAAATGGATGATCTCACTGAGGTGCGTGAAAGCACAGCCTTCACAAGGGAAGAGGGCCAACAGCCACTAGGGTGGACTGACTTTTTTTCCCTGAAGACAGGACATGGTGAATTACAAATGAAACCCTAATACATATTAACACATGTGATTACTTGGCATCACTAATGCAAACTCATCGGGGCTCGTCCTCCAGCACGTGGGTGGTGTGGTGACGGCCTATACACAGAGCCTGCTAGGACGGGAATAATTGCACCGTACACTGATTATAAAATTACATGAACCAAGGTGGGACACTAGATGAATATTCACAATAAACACACACATGTGTGAAAACAAACTTAAATGGCGTGGGGTGCCGCTGGATGAAGTTCGTAGCGGATCACGTGGTGCAGGTGAAATTGCAATATTTCTGTGTGGAAATGGCAAATTAAATTCAGACAAAAGATTATTCTTGCTGAGAAAATGATTCTCTTTATGATAGCAGTGGTTATAGGCGTGTAACATGTCTGATGGTGGTAAAATCAAACGTTAACACGACAGCATTGTCAAGTACAAAAAGCATCAATTTACGTGAAAAATACCTTGAACCCTGAATAAAACTGACATGGAACCCTTAATAAAAAATTGCACTTACGATGTTACATAAATAAGCTCTCAAACGCAACGATGGCGTATACAAAGACTTGGTGTCGGTTGGCCACATGGTTATACGTGAATTTGCAGTAAAATATTCAAACGTGAAAAATACCCCTAAATACATACATAAAAATAATTCTCTTAAAATTGCGTGTAGCAATAACGCAGAAGTTACAATGAAACGCCATAAATATAGGCGGACGGCGCCTGATTCAAGTTGCGCAGGTCACATGACCCCTCCGACTTACTTCTCCTCTTTCTCCTTGATTAAGTTAACAATGCCACAAGGGTGCAAGAAATTAATAAAGTGGAAGCATAATGCTGGGGAAAATGTCTGACAAAACGTACGCAAGCAAAGGTTAACCGGTAAACTACATTAACTTTGGAAACCTAAATCAGTGAACAAAATTTGTAGTGCATACGTGACAGTGTCTTACTTCGCCAGCTCTCCTCGACAGACTATCAAGAGACAAACGTTGCACGGACCTACCATGGCCACCTATGGTGTTCACATAAGTGGAAGTGCTATGCACGCCGAGTAAAATATTTAATTAGTGAAAACAAAATGGCACAAATTAAATTAAATTTTGTTTACATCTCTATGATTTTCTTATGAATTTCAATATTATTTTATTGTCTCTTTATGACGGTGTTCATGCCGGAATATTAAGTGCTCTTAATCTCGGTTTCTGCAGGCACTTTGAATTTGATAGCCCAACAATTTAAAATTATTACAAACACTTGAACACATCTTAAGACATATAAAACCCTGCAAAGACAATAGAACACATTTCACACTGAAAATAACATTTATACAAAATTTCAAAATTAATGTCCTCTTGGCGCATGTGTTGGACACATGACACGTGCGTGGTGAGCATCTTCATGGGCTCTAGCGCCACTGACTGTTAGCCGGCGTCAATGGTTTCCCAAAATCACTCCAGGTCACACTGAGATACATAGTCCCTCACTGCAGGCCATGGCAGAAACTTCCCCCATACCTGCTTCTCTGAGCAACTGGCTCTGTCTCTTGTGACCTTGCCGTTGATTAGATCTATCTACATTTGACATTTTGTAAACCAGAAAGACTGAACATGACAGGACCTTGTTATTGCAGTTGCCTCCAAACCACTTGGTTACTGATTTTCTGCTGATAAACTCTTGAGTTATTGCTAAGATTCACTTTTAGTCCGTATTTGTGTGGTGCCCTTGCCGCTTGAATATGGCACTTTCGGGCTGATGGTATTTGAAGACTAAAGGCCCTTACACAATTGAATACTTTTAACATTTGACTTTACCATTTGAATTTACATTTGATTTCCGACATTTTGTTTCTTATGGAGTTTGACAATGGAACTGTCAAAGGTAAAGTCAAGCACTCTTGACTTTACATTTTTGAAAAGTTGAAATTTAAAGTCAAAGTCAAGCAGCCATTTTGCCAAGAATCTAGCAGTGGTTATGTGGAAAGTGTGTTATTTTATTGTAATGCAATTTTAATCTTGGTATATCAAACAAAGTTCGTCGTAAATTAAATAAATGGCAAATGAATATGAGAAGAGGAAATATATGAATTTACATTTTTCAATAAAGTAAACAAATGAGTTTTTTGTTTTGAAATAAACTTCTAATATAAATTTAAAGCCTATTTTTAAAAAAGGTACATAAAATGCACTCATGGATATTATCATAATTATTTTCATAACAAGATACACATTTTTACGAAGCTTCCAGAACCGATGTTCAATTGTCTGAACTCTGACTTTACAATTCTATTGTGTATTGGGGCTTTCATCATAGGAAAGGAAACATAAAGTCAAATACTACAGTTTTCTATTGTGTAGGAAATTTAAGTACTAAGTATTTACACTGGTCCAACCCTGTGAACACTTTTGAAGTACATTTAGTTTTTCCAAAACCGATACAGATAATAAGTATCGGTATCTGTCAATACTGTCCAATTTTTTAATTTATCCGTATTGGGTGTTGTATCAGCTGATACTTTTGTGAAAAACTTGCATTGGTCAGCTAAAATTTTTATATGTGAAGACTTGCACATGCTTACTTCAAACTCTCCTCCCTCTTTCTTCCTCTCTTCTTCCCCTCTTCTTCCCCACTCTATTCCCCCCTCCCCACCGGGATTCAATTCCTGGTGTGGCCAACCTGTTTTTGATTTTCCATAATTGTCTGAAATTGGTTCATGCAAATACATGGGTGGTTCTTTAATGCAGTCTTTGGCTGATGTGTTCTGTTTCCTGATTTCTCCAATCCGGTACGCCTCTCTCTAATGCTTTGTTGTTGATAAGATGTTGAGCCGCTCATGATAAAAACTCTTTTTCATCTGCCCCTCTCAGATGTCTTTCCTCCTCTCTCTTCATAGCCTCTCTCCTTCACTTTGCTTTTCCATCTTATTTTCTATCTCATGAAGAATAGATGGGATATAAATTAATGCTAAACTTGTTGAAAGTAAGTATTGAAAAACTTAAATATTGCAGTCCTTGATAATAGTTACTGCAAATTTGTGGTCAGATATTTTACCATAGCAATGCCCTCTTTAAGCATGATCTCTTTGTGCAGCAAAGAAATGTATGAATTTGCTGCCCAAGAAATAGCTCAACAGGAATGCATCACTCTGGCAAAATATTTGTCCACTATGTTGGCAAAACCTGCTTACTGGGATTGCACTTTTTTGGATTTTTTTATATTGATTGCCAGAAAGTTGTGAATTTCAGTTATTATTTTTAACACCAATTCATCTTGCACTCCCTCATTAGTTCCTAGAACAAGAGGCTGAATTGTACTTTTTGCAGTCAATAGAAAGGAAATTACGTATTTTTACTAGCTTATCCGTGGTTGGCAGTTCAAAGGGCATAAGTGATATGTGGTTATAATACGACTTTTCGTCCTTTATACTACACATTAAAGAGTAACATTACAAGTATAGGTACTAATGCTTTATTAAAGTCTTTGTGAAAACCATAAGAGTGTTTATTGTTATATATTCTTTTGAATGTTTAATAGCAGTGGAATTCATAAAGAATTTTCATGTATTGCTTATTAGATGATGGGTATATTCACCTTGTAATCAACTCTATAAAGTTCCCCCCTTTGTATACTTGAGTGAACATGGTAGTTTTCACTGCCACATATTCCCTGTGTTTCTTGCAGTAGTAGAGGGCCAGTACCGGGCGTGTGAGGTCTGCGGCAAGTTCATCAGCAGGAGCAACCTCATGAGGCACATCCGAGACAAGCACCTCCCTCCTGAGGCCAAGCGCTGCCGCTTCTGCCTCTGTATGTTCCGCTCCCGCAGCTCGCTCGACTATCACATCATGAAGTGCCACCACCAAGGCGACTTCACTCTGTGAATGACGTGTAGTGGCGTAACAACTAGAGGGGCAGAGGATATATTGCTCCTCCCTAAATTTAGTAAAGACCTCCAGAATAAGAGTAAATAAATACCCAAATTCTTTTTGTTCACTGAGATGTGTTTAAATACTGGGTAATTCACGAGAAGTTACCGCTACTTACAGGGCTTACTCCTTTCATCATTTAAAGCAAAATATGTCATATAAATGTGGGTCCTACTCCAATATTTACAGAGTCATTTGACAATCAGCATACCCACCCTACAGAGGAAAGGGGGCTTCAATACCATTTCTGTATCATTGTGTGGTGTGGTGTCCTAAACGATAAGCTGATTGGGCCATTTATTTTCCCGGGACGCTCGACTGGTGTGGTGTAACGGCAATTGTTCTAAGAAAAACTGCAGCTGTTACTTGAGGATATTCCATTAGCAGTGAGACGTAGTATGATCTTCCATTATGATGGTGCACCTCCTTACTTCCACCATGCTGTGGTTGAACACTTACAAGTGCATTTCCCTTAGAGATGGATAGGACGAGGCTGTTTTCATCCCTGGCTTCCTCGACCGCCAGATCTATCACCACTAGATTATTGTGTATGGGGTTGTATGTAGTATATTGTTTACCAAAGGACTGCACAAACACGCGGGGAACTACTTGAGCGTATCATGCCTGCCGCTACAGAACTCAAAGACAGCCATGGACAGCTATGTAGAGAAAAACGTGTGGTTCATAAGCAAGCAGCCAGGTGTATGGAAGTAGACAGGAACATTTTTGAACATCTTTTTTTAAGATTGTTAGATTTACTTCTGAAAGGGTTATTAGTTTATTCATCATTTTTCACATATTTCTAATTACTCTGTAAATATTGAGAATAGGACTCACATTTATATGACATATTTTTCTTCAAATGATATAAGGAATAGGCCCTGTTAGTGGTTGTAATTGATTGTTATTCACACTGCACTTTACACAGTCTTTAATGGATGGTTATTATGTGTTTCTGATTATTATATACATTGCTTCTGGTTTATAGACTTTACTATACAGCACCTTTTAAGCAACATGTAGGTTAGGTTTTGATTGCAATAAATTAAAATTTATAAGCGTATCAAAAATGTAAACTGTAATAACCTGCGTACCTAACACTGTGACTATCTCTATATTTATACTGATCACTCTCACTGCTTTATCCTAGTCACGATAGCTCCAGTTAATGTAGAGGTGTACTTGGGGATAACAAATACTAATAGCTATTCAATGAAAGAGGGGAAGTCAACTACATACATTTATTACAGTAATTTAGGTGGATATAAAACAATACGTTAATACTACACAAAAATACAATTTTCCTTACAACACTGACTTTATTTTTCTCTGGCTTGACAAATAACTATGAGAACATAAATGAAAACAGTTATGCAAGGAACATTAAGACGATTATACTGACATTAGGGGATCTGACATAAACGAAAAGATAAGTTAATTATAAGAATATGAGATTATGATTATACAAAGACCCTAGCTTTTCCACGTGATTATCAATACTTAAGATGGGGCTCCGATATCAGGAATGCCGCCCTACCGCCTAGCCGGATTTATGCTCACCAATGAAGACGTAGCTTATTTTGCAGATGGGCCGGAGCTCCTCGGACCCCAGTGCTCTTCCGTGTCGCTCCAATACTGACAATGTCACTTCACTCTCTGCCGACAGCCTGGGGGTAGGGGGGTGCACGCTTCTGACTTAAGTAGTCCTGGCCTCAGTAGGTCGGCCAGGCGTGTTATTAAAACAGGAGGCCCGCTTCTGAATCTATAGCCCATCCAAGTTTAACTCGTCATGTGCAGGCCCCTAGCGCCCGCTACAAAATGTTTCTTAAGAGGAACGATATTGGAGATGATGTTTCACTACTCGACATGTATATACGATTGTGAGCCACTGTTTGTGGTGCAGCTGTGAGATGTACATACACTATTTACACTGTACCCTTTTAATTGGTGCATTATGCTCCAGTTTGGGCATATTCAGCTTTATTGTATCTTCAGTGGATTAAATATTATTAAAAAATGCTGTAGTTGTTTAATGCATCGTGAAATTATATAAATAAGAAAACTGTTAAAACTGATGTTTTGCTAAATTTTTGCATAAAATAAATTACAGTTTGAATCAAATGAAACTGATTATTTTTAATAATGTTTTTTTTTCATTTGGATGATGGCTGGTTAATAAGGATTCTGTCTCTTTTCATCTTAAACTAAACCTCGTGGCATCCTTTATACTCAAGGATGCAACAAGGGGGCAATACAACAAGCCCAAAACAACACAAGACCAGAACTTTGAAAAAAAAACCCAATATGATCAAACTGTTTAAGTTATAGGTTAAATACACTATTTTTACCAATAGGAAACACATGAGTTAGTGCCATCTTTTATTAGTAACTTTTTTTTTTCTGTTTGAACAAATATATTACATTGGTATATAAATTTTTGTCCTTTATAACTCCCTTTATAATACTGTATTCAAAAATATACCTTCATAAAATATACTTATGCGCATAGCGCCCTAAATTCTCTCTTAAAAGAGCAAAATACAAAGTTTTCTATTATTTTAGAATTATTTAACACAGTAATAAGAGTGATTAAGAATACTGAAATTATTTTTCTTCACTCTTTTCCATAGATATGAAATTCCACAATTTGGTTTCATAAAACATGATCTATTAAAAATATTTTCAAATTTATGGCTCTTCTATTAGGAAAAGTAGTTAACATTTAGTAGGTTAACAACAAACACTGGTCATTTTAAAATACATCATAACTTGTAGCAAATATATAAAAGGTGTGATTTTTATTTTCACAGATTGTATAATGTATATATAGGAAAATACAGGCCAGTTAGAATATCTCATTACTAACTTTTTTACCTTACTTTGAAAACCCATACTAAATTTTACAAGAGCCAAACAGCCCATTTGAACAATCTGGCACAAGAGATTTTTCATATGTATTAATTTATTCCAAAAGCAAATTATTTCTGTTATATATATATATATATATATATATATATATATATATATATATATATATATTTTTTTTTTTTTTTTTTTTTTTTTTTTTTTTTTTTTTTTCCCCCCCCCCACATGAAATGACAAAAGGCCCATGGAAAAATTTTCCAGTATTGCTTTTAATGCCATACAAGAATTGACAATGGCCATCCAAAAAATCTTAATAAAATTTATAATCAGTTCTGCATTTACAGGCCATACTGAACACTAAGCCCAAATAATAATTACAATTATTTTCCATAAGGTGGAGTGCTTTTTAGGATATTGTTGATGAGACACTGATGTCTGGATTTACCTGCAAGTAGTTCAGCTCTCTTCTGCTAGATAGCAGCAGCATCGAAGCATAGTGCCAGTGTGTCTGCCAGGTCGAAGACGAGCAGAGGAGGGTGGGGGGGTGGGTTGTAATTGCGAGAAAATGTGTACCGATTCTCCATCCCTCAACCTCAAAATGCCATTAGTGCTTGCCGTTAGCGAGCCTGGACATGTGGCAGATAACAGAACTTGTACCACTCCATTCTGGGAATGCAACATTTAATTGTTTTATTTAAATTCTTTTGGCTTTAAACTCCGCTTTTCTTACCAAACTGTCATAGTACCTTCACTGGCATTCGGGACAGCCCAAAAATGCTGAATTTCTAAATTCCGCCCAGAATCAATCATTTAACTTCACCACTGCCCTTTTTACTGTACAGGCAGGTAAAAGGGAGGTAAAATTAAACAGCATTGGGAGCAGAGTTTGCTGGGGCAACTCTCAGCAAGCTCTAAAAACTGAATGAGCTTAGATCAAAAAAAAATTTATTGGGGGTGTTGGGAGGGGTAGGGGGTGTTGGGTAGCCTCTCCTGACCTCCTGACAACAAATGAAAATCGTCTGGGTGGACAAGGTCCCTCACAAGGGACTGTACCACCCCTGCTCTGAGCTTCGGCAATGATTACAAATCGGCGGCAGCAGATAACAGACAACACAGCAAGACTCAAAGTCTTGTACTGTGGCCTAAAGGGGGGAGAGGGCACGGAAAATGCATTTTATTGTTAAATCCATACATAGTATAAAATCAAGGCGTTGACACGCGTCTGTCTGTATGACTGTGCTAATCTCGAGAACCACAGAACGGATTTGGATGTGGTTTTTACTGTTATGATCTGCATTTATCGGGGAAGGTTTATGCACATTAAAGATTGTCATAGCACTTATAGGAGCTGAGAAATTTCAAAAGGTGTGAAAAAAAAAGAGCCATTTTACTATATTCTAAGCATAATCTACCAAAACTGCAGAGCTGATTGTTATAATCCTTTCTCTATGAATATAAAAAGTGGGGCCAAAGGACTCAGTGGATAGAGCGATCCCAAGAGGGGCTACAGAGGTTCAGCGGATTGAGCTATCCCAAGGGAAGCCACAGAAGTGTACCTGGGCAAAGCCGGGCAGGGTCGCTAGTGTCATACAAATCACAAATGTACAATTATTCCATTGGGTGCCATTTATAACAATTCATTTAAAATCACAATTTTCAGTTCTTAACTTTAAATTATTTTTATTAAACTCGTTTTCTTCTTCAGCACGTTCAACAAATTATCAATCAATCTTCTGAAATATAATAAAATTAATCTAATTTCTTTTCCATTATTACCAATTAATCTTTCAAAAACACCATGCCGCAATTATTTCATTAATATTTACATATATTATTCCTTATTATATAATTAAAACTTCTTTTGATGTACACATGTCCATCTTTGGCCATGGTGAGAAAAATTGTCAGAAAAAATTTGTTATATTTTACGTCTGCCTTACTTATGTTGTCTCCTGCCTTCTGATTGGCTGTCGTCTGACCATGAAACATATCTCCCCGAACCGGCAATGGCGAGACCAGAGACAACCAGGATAGTTTTATTTAGTACTTTGGTTTGATAAATGTTTAATGCTGATCATCCTCTAGGAAAGAAATGAAAAATAACAAATAAAATATTAATCTTGAATACAGTATAGAAAAAAGAAAAATATTTACACATGATCTCTATTTTAATAAACAATTAAATTGACCAAATATAAAAAACGTAATTTTGAAATGATATTAAAGAACGTGACTACATAAGCAAGTACTCTAATTAAAATATCTATGACTAATGTTAAACGTAACCCCTAAAATAAACATAACCCCTAAAAATTGCAATGTTACAATGTATTCCTAGCGCCTTTTTAACTTGTCTTAAAAAATGTTTGGTTTTAAACAGCAAGAAAATAGATAGTTTAATCTGCTGACATAAACTGAAAGTGTAATTCCCTTTGTTAATAAAGAAAAGGGATTAAAGATAACTGCAAGATTGATTTGATTGAACTCTTCAACTAACTGAAAATGTAGTTTGTTATTTAGCATGCAATTGCTGAAAAATAATAAAATAAGGTATTCCTGGTATATTTTTCCAGTTCTAAATCATACAGTTACATAAAGTACTCTGTAAGAAATAATTTGGCGGGCTTCAATACACTAGCACAACTATTCGATGCTCCAGAATATTCCGTAATAGTGAAGGCAGCATATAAGCGAATATTATTTAATATTTAGTTTCATTTTTTATCCACACACTATTGTTTATCAAATTAATATTTGTTTATAATGTAAGAGACTTTCTAACCTGTGTTATGAATGTAATTAAGTATAGGTACGCATTGCCAGATTTGACTTGGTAGCATTTGAACAGTACAGTTTGTAATATCTCGTTTATTTTTATGGCTTTAGTAGACGATCTAAATTCTAATTAATTATAAATCAATTGTAATTAACTGTAATTATTTGAAGAACTCTAAATATATCTACTTGCCAGATGTATGACACTATAAAATTTCCTACATTGCACACTGTCGATGTTGAAGTAAGTTATTAACATTTTCTTCACAATCATCTGCAAATCATAGAATTTATTATAATTGAGACTGATTTCCACAATCGTGCTGTTAATAAACAAGTAGCATGAAAGTAATGCAATATAAAAAATCCATACAACGCTTTATGTGTATAAAAGAAAAAAACATTTTTTGAGGATGTTTGGTTTTCTGTAATGTAGTTGAAATGGCTCAGTGTCCCTAGTTCGGGTCACCACTTTATTTGACACCAGCTATGATGTGGGTGCTACAAACAACTATTTTGTTGATTTATTACCTTGGCTAAGCTCTTGGAATAAGTTATGAGCATGAGAACAAATTAGTTTATACTAATTAGTAGTAATGTGAAAAAGAACACTTATTCAACCAAACCCTAGCAATCAGCTGAAAACAAATACTACACAAAACCCTTGCAACTAGTTTTCTCAGTACTTAGCATGTAGTTAAATGAGGACAATAACACAAGCAATAGTGACAACTGCCTTGTCAATTAATTAAACAAACTTTATGTTGTCTTTTAGGACCAACACAACACCAATAAGAGCCAATCTGATTAAAATTATATTTCCCAAATATTTCAACAACACGTATCTTGCACAAATCTATGATCATTAATTTGATAAATTACATAAATAAACTACTCAAGATTAGATCGCTTTTATGGTCATTAATTATGTTATCAAGCTAAAGAAGTAATGCAAAGTTGCACCATTTAACGTAATTTGCGACATCAACAAGCTAAAGAAACTACACCATTTTACTTATCATAAAAAACATACTTTATCTAATTCAATGTGTAATTATTACTATTAAAAATTCTAAAATCAAGCTTAATGAATGAATTAAAGTTAGTCTTAAAATCAAAAAGATTTATTGTAACAGTAAAATAAACTATATACAAGGTAGATTAAAATGACATTTAAAAAAATGACAGTAAAATGGATAACCAAATGAGTGAAATGAAAAAGAGACCCAATGAATAACTTAACTGTAATCATGAGTGTATGTCCCTTTCACACAAATGTTTGTTCAGTCCTTTCCTTTCTAGAACTCTATCACACAAATGAATTTGTTATACATTAACGCCATTACTAGGGAGCTGTGCATCCCACTCCATCATTCCGGTATTATTTCTGTATTATATATTGCAATTTATTTGTGAGTTTGTTACAGTAGTTAGGTACATAGAGCTGTATGTCGCGTTGACAGCAGGGTCGTCAGAAACGGAGCAAGTTGCTTAGAGAAGTAGGGACAGAGAACTGTTTATATCTGGAACGAAAAATAAATGCCATATAAACCAGCCCAACATTCGCTAGGAGTGATAATGGAAAACCTCAGGATGGTCGGGCTGGAAATCAAAACAGAATACTCATGAAAGTGAGTCTGGTTTCTTCACTACTGCACCTCACTCTTTGCGCGTATGATACCACCTACAACAAACTGATAATAGGACAGTATGCACAGATTTGTGTGTGTATATTTTTAACATTAAATACAAATACCTTAGCTCTTTCAAATGAAATGGGCAATGTAAATTTTCATAAAAAAATTATTGTAGTTCTTTATCGTGCTGCAAGCTCATGCGAAAGAACCAAGTCTAGTGAAACACTGTGTGTTAGTCTGCCTGGCCTACCAGCCAACCGCAGAAACCACAAGTTTCTGAGAAATGTTCTCCTAAACAGAAATCTGATTGCGAGACGAGATAGTGAGCCAGCCTCGCCTCCTAAGTGCTTTCCACGTCCTTCCAAGACTCGCTGCTGTGATCTCTTGCAGTAGCACTTCATTGATGGCAGAATGTCCTCAAATATGAACAGATTTATCTTTAAAACGATCATTTTTATGCTTCTAATGGCCATTAATTTGGCATTTTCGGACATGGCACTGATGTGTGGCAGCAATAAAAATGTTGGTTACTGTTTCTTCTGTAAAATGCCATAGTTGTTATCTTAGTACACTGTGTATGTGCTGAGTAGGAAGTAATTTCCTATGAGCCTGCACTCATCACCAGCGAAAATTTGATGCTTTTTATGTACACTTTTTTGGCTTTTTCGGATATTGTAAAGGTGTTTTATAGCCATACAATACTAGCATAATGACTTTAATGTAGCATGTCCTATTTTTATCTGTGTCCGAGTATTGTATAATCTATAGTGGACAATTTCTCCAAAGTCTGCACATTGACCTTATGCAGAGGTGCAAATTAATATAATTTAATAACAGAAATATTCTACTTATGTAAACCAAATTTCATCACAACAAAGCAGAAGGTTGTATGTTCACATGATCAAAACTTCGTGCACATATTTTCAACAGGTCTATTATTATGAAGCGGCAGATTAATGAAATTGATTATTAAATATTTCCACTAAATAAAAAAAAAAAAACTAACAAAATCAGGTATACATAACAACAATAGCTTAACAAAGTAGTGTATGAAATTTCATTGAGACCGGCCGTAAAAATTGTAACTAGCGCTCCACCGTAATTGGCCATGCAAGAAAACAGAGCCTATCGATTATTTTCAAAGTCTTTTATGGTGGTTTAATTCCTTTAAAAACAAGTTTAAAAATACCTTATCTTTCCTGGCCATCGCAAGTTTTACTAAGGCGAACAGTACCTTTCAAAGTGGTTCCTATAACAGCAAATTCCTTCCCTTCTATTTTAAAAGGTACTAACGAAAATTCCTTTTCAAGACCATTCTTTTAAAAATGAACATTTTTACTAACTGAATTTATGAGAGGGAAATAATCTCATAACTTATGTTTGTTTGACTACAAGTTGCTTGCCTAAAGACTCCTATAAGGACGTGCAATTTCTTCCTTCCTGATAGTAGCCATTTATGGCCTATCTCATATTTATCATTTTCGTAACTGATACTTAACTTCTGAGCTGGAGGTGTGTCCCCACGGAGCTGCCATCTCTCTCAAAACAGCAACTCCGGGGTATATATACCCAAAAGTACACAATTTCCCTGCAGGGGTTAGCAAATTGAACAATGAATAGGGTGCCAGCGAAGTGTCCAGATTGTACTACTAGAAAAAGTCAGTTTGTTGGACACGCCATTTCCGCCGGAAGATTGACGTCAATGTTCAATGATCAAACATAGCAATCACAGAGCGCCACGCCGGGTCTGACGTAGATGTTCTAAACAATCTACCACCCTAGAACTTCCGTCATACATGGATGCAAAGGTTGGTGATTTACATTTAAGTTTATTTTAGACACATATTTTATCAAGTGTAGAGTCTTGCAGAAAACGTGCAGTGTCAGCACACATGTATGAACGTCCAGGTGATCAGATAGGGCAATCTTGGTAAACGACGCGCCAAGCGCATACATTTTTGAGACACGTGCCTTTACCTCTACTTATGAGTAAAGTCTCTACACCCATCTCTCCATTTCTTATTTACTATTCAAGTCTATGATTTTTTGCAGTGTGAGCTGATCTCTCCTAATTATCTACTCCATGGAGTTAAGCTTACAATTCCAGCTTTTTAACTAAAATTTATAAAGTTTGGCTTACAATGCATAGCCTTGTTGTATGTTAAAGAACTAAAAATGAAAATATTTTTTTCCTCTTTACCAGTTACTTTTAACACCATAGCAAAAAGGCATTTATTCGCATCAGAATTAGCCACGTTTTCATACATGGGAAATGTGGAGGACATTGCTGTTCTCTGACTGGTGTTCTCTAGCCCTTCCCATTTACTCCACTTTTGCATTTTGCAGTTGCTCCATCTTCACTTCATTTCACCCTTACCCACGCTCAGCGCTATCCCTAGCGAAAGCGAGGCCAGGCGCAAGAAACTTTGCGAGACCCATACTTCCAAACAGTTAATCCCCTCTTTCCACAACACAATCACCTTTCGAATAAACTTGCATGATGTACACATCATAAAAAGGGAAACTTGACTAAACAATCAAATATGCAACTTAATAGTTAAACTTTGTAAAATATATAACTTGACAACCAAACAAATGCAAAATTTTTTAATATTTTTTGTTAAATAAAAAATACTTTTTTTCTTTTTTGGACATTAGGCTCTGTGTAACCGCACCTGTCGCACACCTCTAAGGATGGCCGTGGCAGTGCTCAAGACCTTACTATTAAATACAGGTAAAACCCACTTCCTCCCCTAATTAATTATAACTATTTAAAAAGTCTTAAGTATGAGGGAGAATCAACATATAGTTCTTTAAGCTTGCATTGTTCTCTTTATGTAGCCACTACATTATTTGTTAACATACCTTACCATTCTTAGATTGGTTATACATATTGTTACATTGACACCTGAGGGGTGTATCTGAATTTGTGAGGGATGGAGGTCATAATAAAAATAAAAGAACTTAATTTGATTTTTAATTTGTTTACAGCATCAAATTATCTGTCTCTACTATTACTCTTTTTATTTCACAGTGAGTGCAATATTTTATGTCTATTTCAACTCTAATTAACATCCTTCTTAATGTGTCTGTTTGTTTACAGTCATTCAACTCATATTCATCACTAACACACATTCCATCTATCTGTTTCCATCATTTGTAATATCTTTCACTCACGCATCCAGTCCAATAGTCCAGCTTGCAGTTGTACTCTCACTGCTCTGATGTTCGCAGTCGCAGATTTTCCTCCCTCTGGTCACTTCTCTCGCTGTGAATTTCTCTTCTCGCTAGTCTTCTGTCGCTGAAATTGATCTATTCAACAACTGCTGGCTTGGAGGCCCGACACGCCTTTTATAGTCGTAGCCTTTACCTGGAAGGTTCACCACTCCCCGAGTCTAGATGAGAGAAGCGAGACCAGAAATCCAGAGCTTTCTTAAGATGTCTCAAAGACACCCGATACTCAAGGTCGGGAGCGGCACATGCCCTGATAGGCATAACAGGCACGCTTCACAAACATTTCTTTGACTTGCCACTACCTCATCTCCGGTTGCAACTGACATTGTGCATGTCCATAAATCATCTAACTACTCTGGCATTCTCTTCCCTCTGTTTGCACTGAGTGGGCTAAGTTCAGCGGTTCAGATCAGCGACATGTAACGCTGCCCCCTCCTCAAGTCTATTTGTCCCGAATACACTCTGCATTATCTGGCCCTTCGTAGAGTGGCAGTCTGTTGATGTGCACAACCTTCGTCTTCATCTGCAAGCCTTGACAACAAATCCCAGAGACGACATCATTGATCTTTTTCAGAATCCTGTAGGGGCCTTCCAAACATTTCTGTAGCTTTGGGCAGTACCTTTTTCTCTTCTTTACTATTACTGGACAGCTAACTGGGGAGGACAAATCCTGCTGTTTTGACACTACACTACCAACTCTGTACTGCCTACCTGTAGCACACCAAGTCAAGTATTGATACAGCAGCACAGTCTACATAGTACATCAAGCCCCAATAGATATTCATCCTCTATTTTTGCTAAGTAAAAATTGTGCTTTATGGTAAGGTCACCAAACCTCAAGATCATTTTTCTCTTACCGATAACTGGTGTAGTCTCACCTGTTACTGTAGTCAAATACACCGTTCCATGCTGTCGTTGGGCGATTACTGGGGGAAAGGCCCAAGGATGTCTGGTCTTACTACATTTATGGTTGTCCCATTGTCAACAACCATCTGGCAAGGAACATCAGTAAGGCCCCCTCCACCAGTATTGCATCCCAATCCTATTTCACTGACCATAGATGTAAGAACATAGGGGAATTTCCTCCAGCAGTCACCTACCTTTGCCCATAAGTTCGTTGTTTACAATTTTTCCAAATGTGCTGTATTTTCACATGCCTCTCATTGCTGCTGCTGTTGTGGACAAGTAGGCTATCAGGTGCCCCGTCTGTCCACATGACCAACACACAGACAGTTTAGGTGGAGGACGGCGAAGCTCTGTAATACGGACCCTGGTATCGATGTCTCTCATAAATGTCTGCATCTCCTTCAGTATCTTCTTGACGTTGTCTTTGTCGTCTTTATTACGCGTCACTTCCTGTACAGGACTTCAGGGTGCAGCCCCCTGTCTCGCTGACTCCACCTACAGTGCCACAGCTAGGGAATCCTGCATGTTGTAGGGTGCAGCCAGACATACTGCCTGCCGTACCTCGGTGTCAGTGATGGCATCAATGATAAAGCAGACTGTGATCATGTCGTGTGCCTCATCAGGGCACCCTTCCAATGATAGTTAAGACAGCCGCACAATGTTTTGCCATAGCCCCTGCAGTGGCTCCTCTGGTTGCTGGGAGTTTCTTTGCAGCTTAGCATGGTGTTCATGTCGCAGATACTGGTTGCCAAAATGTAGCTCCAAGACTGACACCAGTATGGGGTACTCCAGTCGATGTCGCTGTGGCAGAGATTGTACTATGCTCAGTGTGGGGCCTCTCTGTACAGCCGCGAGGTAGTAAGCCCGCAGTTTGGACGACCAGTCATTGAGGGTTCTGACTATTTCAAACTGGTGTTGGTATTCCCGCCATGAAGTCTGGCCATCATAAAGGGTGGGCTTAATTGAGACCCCCCGTCCCCCACTCCTGGTTGCGCGACACCTTTGCCGTAGATCTTCTTGTTCTCCTTCGTGTTTGCTGTATTTGTTTCGACTTGCACTGCTTCTTCACTTTTCTTGGCTGTCGATGTGGTATTCCACTGCTGAAGGAATTCCTGTAATTCATTATTCATTGCACTCATTTCATTCTTGATGCTGTCCATCCGGCCAATGACACTGCCTACCTTCAGTTACAGTGTCCATCTCATTCAGAAATTAAGTTTTATTGTAAGCATTGCTACGTGACGCTATCTGCACTTTTATGTAGCGCACTCTACTTGCGACTACGTCCCATCTTGGAATGCAATAATCCTTATAGGCCAGTCCAAACCACTGATGAATGAAGAAATGTAGATGGGACACACGTCTACACGAGTGCCTTGGGAACAGCCCCCATGTTAAGACTCGAACACGTGATCCTACCAAGTGAGCTACATGTCACAATGCCATCAACAGCGTCACCCCTCCACTACAGTTTGAATTGCGCACTACTCCAGGACAACAGCTGTATTTCACAATCCCGCCGTTGAAGAGCAAAGCACCACCTGCTGGAGCATTCATAGCCTCCAAGATGCACGGGCTGGCCAGAGCACATCATCACCGTGCAGCCACACGATGAGTGCCACAGAGATAAGAATCCAGTCACCCATGCATGACGTCACAAGATCAACCCTCAAGAGGGTGGAGCTTACTTCCCCCTCACCCTTCTGAGCATCACCAAGCTGGGAAAGTCACTATAAAAGGACTTCCAGAACTTCGCCTTAAGTCAGTCTGCAGCACCTCCACTGCTGTTATAGCCACTTGAATGTGTCAACTCAGCAAGAGTAAGCTCTAGCCCCTATCTCCCACTGTAAAAGGCCATGAGGTGATCTAACAGGGACCACTAATGCTATAATTCTTTGCTCCAGTAGGTAACCTGGAAGACTCCCGAGGATTCTCGATTTTAATGTCCACTGGCAGCTCCAGAGGGTCTTCCACCTCTTCAGGATCTCCAGCTGCAGAGGCCTTCCAGACATAGATGCCACCAGAGGGTCTGCCAACGCCGTCAACCCCTATCCTTCCTTGGTAACCTTCCGTGGACTCCCACTATTAATGACGTTCCTTCTAGTATTCCCAACAGCCACCATACTTCTTCAGCACCCTTCTGGTGCTGCTTCACTTAGGTTCCTTCCTTCAGAACTAACCATAATCATCATCTTCAGATGCCAGATATACAGTAGCAGCCATGAGATGCTCAATTGCTCCAATTGACCCCTCTAATTGCGAGCCTTCACTCTTCACCCTTAGAAGCAGTGGTTTACCATGTTCTACCCATTTTCTACAGTTGCTGACAATGTGACCCTTTTTCTTACACTAATAACAAAGAAATGTTTACTTACCAGTGATGTATTTTGCCCCTTTACCTATAGGCTTATCCTAAAACTTCCTTGCCTTGATGTTGTGGTTAACACTTCCTGCCCTAAGCCAGCAGTCCTACTCTTTAAGGCCTTTTCAAATGCACAAAGCTGGTTTGTGAGGTTTTTTTATTGTTCTTTCAGATATATTCATCAGCAACCAGCTAGACTTAAACGTAAAATATTCTTCAGTCAGTATACCTAAAATCTTATATATTAGTAACAAATTGGGTAGTTCACAACTACGTTTTTTGTCTGTAGATAGTTATTTTGTGAGTATGGTCTATAGGGTTTTCTGTTTTGACATATGTGTGCCAATATTGTCATTAATGTCCATTATAAAACTGAACAATTCCATTCAGACATCATAAACTTTATCCTCACTTCCCCTGTCAAACAGTCTGTGAAGTTTCAACCACACTTCACAGGCTGTTAAGAATCTCATGACCTTCTCCAATGTGTCTTCAGTCATGTTTGTATAGGCTGTACAAGTTAAAATGAGCACTTTTAAATGCCCTTCTTATGATCTACTTGTATGCACGTTATGTATTTCACCGCCTTATGTAAAATTAACATTGACATGGCCTCATCACTTTATTCATGCGTTGGTCAATTGAAACTGTGAAATTGTTAAGTAAGTAAATACTTTACAAATCTTCTTATTTTTACACTTCAATGCATAAAAAAAACAGAAAGTGAAATAAATAATTGTTACCTGAATGGTTACCTAAGACTTTTTATGGCAAAGTATGGAACTACTTTCCAGCCATCGTTACCAACTTTACTGGGCTAATGTCACTCAGTGCTCCTGTTAAAATATGTGTAGGCAGAGACAGTGACATTTTTGTAAGGTTCATTTATAAAGTGCTCACTTTATCGTGAACAGCCTTTAGTCAGGATAAACAATGCATTCCTTTCAGTCTTCACAAACCTTTCTACATTTGAATTATTCAATGTTACCTCTGCTGGAGTAGCATCTATTTTTCATGCTTCTGGCTCTTGTAAAGTTCCTTCCAAAATGTCCATGCAACCAGACACTCCACCCAAGAGAGCACTCACTTTGTACTTCCATGTTCTCCAGTTAGACTGGCCTTCCAAAAGGCCTATTTGGAATCTTGTGCCTTCCATAATTTAAATACTTTGTCTTATCTAGGTCTCCACAGAGTTCACAAAATAGGAAACTGACGGGAACCCATAACCTAATTACTTTTTATTCGTTGACAACAATTATATTAATCCATAAGAACACAAAACAAAGGCTATACTCTAGTTCTCTACTGTTAACAGCTAACTCTCAAGACAACAGATTATAATGTTGTTTATACGGACAATAAGGGAACTATAACATCGTACAGATTGTGGTCGCTAGGGAACGGATATAGGGGTGGGGGTTGCTACGTTGGCGCCGTCGCGTGTATCATTGGTGGTTTGCTCCGAGCGTTCAGAAACTCCTTGGTAGGCTTGCATTTCCTCCCTAGATTTTCCCTTGTTTCCCTCCCTCTTTTACCCTTCCTCCACTAGGAGTTTTCTTTTATTTAAGGGGTTGCACAACAGTCTTTTCCCCAGTCTTTTCTATGCCTTCTCTCTGCTCGAAGATAGTAATTGAGATTCAACATGGATGACAACGCCTGCTGCTGAATGAAGAATTGGAATTCATGTTATAAAATTGTCAGTTTAATATGGCCGACTCGAAATGGGTTTTCATCACAAAGGATACACGTAGCTATGTGGCCAATGGAACATATTCAGCGGTTAGTCATGGCAGCCGTTTGAATTAGGGTCAGCTTGATTTTATTGTAATTTTGGCATAGTTGTGTTTGTCTCAGGGCCTTTCTTGTTGGTATTATTTTTCAAAATTTGTCTTGCGGACACCTTTCAAAATTCAATTTAGGTCAACTAAATGCTTGCTGCCTGTTCATCCCTGAGTCAAATGGTGTTTCGAACGCGGCCATGACTCACTCGTAAGGCGTAGGGAAACCTGTTTGTAACTGTCTGATCCTTAACTTTTATGTTGGCGGAGCCTTGGTATGATGTAACGTCACCTCCATGTACACACAGTAATTTTATTATAAGTTTTAGTATCTTCGAAAATGTTTTTTTTTTGTGAGAAGAGGCCATGGATAGGGTATTTGTTGCCACCCTCTTTCCGTTGTTTTCTTCCAATCGTACCTGAATATTTGAAAGCATTACTTAACTTTTTCGTGACTTTTAAATGTTATGTCTCTTTGCATTTGTAATGAGAATTATAGGTAGTTGTGCTTAACAATTTTTGAATGCCAAGTGTGTAAAGGCATTCGGAGCAAAGCTGACATGCTTGTGTTTTAGAAACGCGTATTTTGTTGATCATCAATTTGGAGCCATATTTGTTAATAATATGTATGTAATGTGTATCCGTATTTTTTTATGTGAATTTCTACAGTTGTGTTATTAATTTAAATGCAGACACTTTTGAAACATTCAGAGTGGGTAGCGGAGTTAGTATTATATTATAAGACTGTAATTTGTTGGTTACCAGTCTGGAGTTGTACAATAGATTTTTGGTAACATGTTGTTAATAATTCACGTGATCTAGGTTCATGTATTACCTGAATTTGAGGCACTATACAAAGATTGAGCTTGATGTATAATGGTTATTTTAAGTATGTTTGAATGAAGCATGTAAATTAATATGTTTTATGTGTGTGTGTACTCTGGTTAAAATTGAGGGACCAATTTACAGCCCATTGAACTGTTAAACGATTTTTAGGAATCTTTGTGGTCTCATTTGTTGTAAGCTAAAACATTTTTGATCTTGAAGGTTTTCCAGTTTTTCTAACATACTCCTGCTAGTCATTGAATAATATTTCATGCTGTCATTTAACACCTATATTGTTTCTGATCTGTGCATTATTGGTGTAATCCATGTCTTTGATAATGTTGCTATTTGAATGAAAATATAAGATTGTTGTCCAATGTTGTTTTACCATTGTTTTGTGCATGGCACATCACCATTTAGTCAACTCCATAACATTTCCCCCTTCGTATACTTGAGTGAACATGGGAGTTTTCACTGTCACATTTTTCCTGTGTTTCTTGCAGCAGTGGATAACCACTACCGGGCGTGCGAGGTCTGCGGCAAGTTTATTAGCAGGAAGAACCTAATCAGGCACATCCAGGATATGCACCACCCTCCTGCCAAGCACTGCCACTTCTGCTCCAGCATGTTCCGCTCCCGCAGCTCGCTCGACCATCACATCATGAAGTGTCACTATCAAGGCAACTTCACTCTATAAATGACGTGTACAGTGGCGTAACAAGTAGAGGGGCAGGGGATGATGATGAAAATAATTATAATTTTTATTTATTTATTATTTGATTTTTGTGTGCCACCCAACAGTGAGAAACCATTAACAGGGTGACACATACACAGAAACATTTAGACATCACAACATATAGGACATACTACAAAACCAGACTAGACAACACTAAACATAAAATCACATATATAGAAAAAAGACAAAAAAAAATTATTATAAAAGTAACAATGTATGACAAATACTATTAACAATAGATGACAAATAATATTCATGAAAGGAGCCATATAGTTAAATTGAAATTAAAGTAGGTTTAAACCTACTGATTACAATAGTGTTTGTAGAGATCACTAAGTAAGATTTTTTGCCACAAAAGGGATCAAAATTAGAAAAATATCTATTAAAATTACTTACACATGTATTTACAAGATCATTTTTATAACTTAACGAACAGAAAGTTCTGTGGGTGTACTGTGGTATTTTTAAACCTACCTTTTTATTAATTGACATACATGATAAATAATTAAGAAAGGTGTTAATTAAAAAAAGAGAATCTAGAATGGCTCGTCAATTTGCTAGGGAAAGAGTTTTGTATTTTATTAATTCATTATTATAATTATATTCTACTTGCTTTGAAAATCTATTAAATAATACTTTAAAAACATTCTTTTGTATGTTTTCTATTCTATTGGGATCAGTTGCCGTAACATAGTTCCACACCACTGAACCATATTCTAGTCTAGATCTAATTAAAGAATAATATTAACATAATGAAGAATCAGGCATAGCAGAAAAACTAATGAACTTAATTAAACCTAGTGTTCGATTAATATTACTTATTAAACACTATTATATATATATATATATATATATATATATATATATATATATATATATAGACACACACACACACTCACACATGTATGTATGTATATGAAAAAAACAGTTTTGTGTCTAGAATTACACCTAAGTCTCTTACACATGGTCCACTCTTTTTATTAAAACATTATTAATATAGTACTTATGAAATAAGATGTTAGTTTTACGTGTAAAAGAAATACAAAGAATTTTCTGTGTGTTTAGTCTCATTGCATTATTGATGCACCAGTTACTGATTGCAGTTATATCTTTTTGTAACCTAATGCAGTCTTCGCTGCTTTTAATACATTTATAAATCTTTAAATCGTTGGCATAAAGAAGTGCACTGAAGTGACTTATTATGTCGACAATATCATTTACAAATATATTAAAGAGTAGCAGTCCAAGGGTGCTTCCTTGAGATACCCCAGAGGATACATTTTGAGAGCTAGAGAAACAATTATCGAGTTTAACTACAAAGGTTTGATTACGAAAATAATTGGAGCACCTATCTATATATATATATATATATGTGGAGTGTTTATAATAATAATTATTTATTATTTATTTTTATTTATTTATTTCAAAGCTTAACGTGCCACCCAGCAGTACAAGAACAATAACATGGAGGCACGTGAACATACTTCACATGACACATAACATAAATAAAAATAATATACACACACAGAAATTATTAAAAGAAAAAAAGACATATGTACAGGGCACACAACATGAAAATTTCTAACTGCTACAAAAACCAATTTGAATTTACCAAGTTTGGGAGAAAAAAATCTTTATTGCAAAGATATATTTAATATTTAATTATTATTAACTACTGTAATGTTTGAACAAGTCACTAAATAAAATCTTTTTCCCTATAAAAGGATCAAAGTTAGAAAAATATTTATTGTAATTATTTTTCTGACATTTTGATACTGAAAAGGTATGAAGTGTTCTATGTGTGTAAAAAGATACTTTTAAACATACTTTTTTATTGACTATAATACAAGATGTATAATTTAGAAACTAATTAATTAAAAATAAAGCATCTAGAATTTCACGTCTAGGTTTTAAAGACAAATTTTTGAATCTAACTAGTTCTATATTATAATCAAAATGTACACATAATGAGAATCTATTAAATATTAATTTTAATACATTCCTTTATATGTTTCTAATCTAATCTAATCTGTTTCTGTTACATAATTCCAGATCATAGTACAATATTCAAATCTAGATCTAATTAAAGTATTATAAAGACATAATAGAGAATCAGGAGAGGTGGCTGAAAATGTGATGAATTTTATAAGGCCTAGAGTACGGCTAATTTTACTTATTACGTTATATACACATGAAAGTAAGGTTTTGCATCTAATAATATCCCTAGGTCTCTTACATGGTCAGTTCTTTTGATTAACTCCTTATCTATGTGGCATTTGGAATTAGTTTTCCTTGAAAACGAAATACAAAGAGTCTTATTGATATTAAGCTGCACAGCATTTTCTTTACACCACATATGTGTATTTAAGATATCTTTTTGTAGCATTACGCAGTCATTGCTATCCTTAATACATTTATAAATCTTTAGATTGTCGTCATAAAGTAAAGAAGTGCACTAGAGTGTCTTATTACGCCGACCATATTGTTTATAGATATATTAAAAAGTAGTGGTGCCAGCGTACTTCCTTACGGAATGCCAGAGGATACATGATGAAAATTTGATAGAGATTTTTCAATTTTTACTACAAAGGACAGACCAAGAAAATAATTTGTGAACCAATTACTATAGGAGTTGTTTATACCAAACTGTTGTAATTTCTGAATAATAATTTGATGTTGACATGTGTCAAGAGCTTTTTAAGATTAAATTTTACTACATCCATTTGTTTTCTTGTGATTTCAGCATAAAGTTCGTCAACAAAATTAAACAAGTTATGAATCGTCGTTTTGCCCATCAAAAAACCATATTGAAAATCCGAAAATGAGTTTTTTGTTACAAACGATAAGTGCTTAAATATTATTTTTTCAAATACCTTACATAGGCTACTTAATAAAGTAATGGGTCTATAGTTACTTATATCGAACTTATTCTCAATTTGAATATAGGGACTACCACCCCACATTTCCAGGCATTGGTATACGTGCCACTTATTAGACTGTAGTTAAAAATATGAGAACGTATTGGAGTAAGGGTGTTTGCACAGCCCTTAGTTATAAAATTAGGGACATCATCTAAACCGGTTGCCTTGCTACTTTTTAGACTTTTGATAGCCCAGAGAACTAGTCCTTGAGAGATTGTAGGTGTGTCAATATTTAGATGGTTTATGAATTTATTATGTACCGAGGAATTAATAGTTGTTTGTTAATAACCTTTAGCAAAATGTTTAGCGAAGACGTTAGCTAGTAGAGAAGGATCTTGAATCATATTATCAACGGTAAGAGTAGGGGGTTCTTTATAGCCATTTTTGATCATTTTAACATAGTTCCAGAAACTATTTGGGTCGGTTTTAAAAAAAAAAAAAAATTTTTTTGCCAGGTTATTTTGGATAGTTTTATTTGCTCTTTAACAATTTTTCTTAGCTCAGCAAAATGTGCATAGTTGATTTCAGATTAAGTTTTTTTTGTAAAGTCTGTGACAATGTTCTTTCTTTTTTATTAAATTAATCAAGTCTCTTGTAAACCAAACTGGGTATTTAGGTTTTCTAGCTTTGGCTGTAGGTATAAAAGTATTAATTATTGATTGAATATTGGTAGTTAAAAATTCTACCATAGAATTAACATCTTGCATCTGGTAAATCGGATCCCAGTCAAAACTATTAATAGCAACATATAAAGATATGTAATCATCTTTCTGATAGTTTCTATAGTGTTCCTGATTCTTAAATTTACATTTTTCAGAAGTAAACAAAATCTGACAGCATAAGACAGGGTGATATTTATCTTCCTCCAACAATGGATCAGTAGATTTCTCGACTTTAGTATAAAAATTTGCACATGTTAAATCCAATAATTCGGCAGTGGGTTCATTTTATTAAATTGCTCAAGATTAAGAGAGTTAATGGATTGTAATAATCACTGTCGTTTAAGTTTGATATAATAATCCATAATATTTAGCATGTGTAAAGTATTCCAATCGATCCCAGGAGTATTAAAATGTCCTACAATTGTTATTTGATGTGGATAGTTTGATAAGTTTGATTAAAAAATGAGAAATATTTAATATCCTCCACGGATATCTGTAGAGGAAGATACGTATTTCCAATTAGTAATTTACTGATACTATTACAGGTGATCCAAACAGATTTCGTATTCTTATAAAAAAGATCTAATTTTTGTTCAAAATATGAAAAACATGTTTGGTTAATAGCAGTCAATACATAACCTCCTCTATTAAGGTTCATTAAAACAGTATCCCTATCATGACGAAAAATGGTATATTGTTTGGGAAAATAATGAGATTTTATGCTTTGATCGTTAAACCATGTTTCCATTAGGCATATTATAGAGTAATTATTGCTGATCACGTTTTCTGAAAACGTAACGGATTTCATCCTCTTACATTTTGACAATATAATTCAAGTTTTCTATTTAACACCTACATTGTGTTTTGACACTCCAAATCCCTGTAACATTACTTATGGTATTTTCTCAGCTCCTCCAGCTGCTTTAGACTGTACAGTTTCATCTTGCATGTTACTATCTGGAGCGAATAACTGTTCGTCATGTAATTTTCTGTAGAAAACTCTGATTATACAGCCAGCGGGCCAAAAGACTGTATTAAAAATGTGTTTGAATTCGGGTTCCGCCAATGCCACATAAAATGAAGAGTACAAATTGTACCTTGTTTTCAACCTTGCCACCTTTAAATTTGAAACTTTTATTTCCTGATTAATGTATGTTATTTTATAATTATCTTGCACTTATGGTGCAAACCTGGAAACAAACATTGCTTTCATACGGGGGGGGGGGGGGGGGCTTCTTCGGGACTGTTTTGATATTAGTGTTCTTACGAGCACCTAACTGTACTTACTTTCTTGAAGCGGACAGCTTCGTAGCATAAGAACCGCTTGCCGTGGATATTTTTGTTCCTCTTCTGCTTACCAGCGTAAAACCATCTTCGTCAGCAACATGCTGTGTCTGCGGTTCATGTCGATCTGTTTCCTTATTAATCACTCATGCTAACAACTGAACTTTGCTATGCAGGAACTTGCTGTTGTACCCTGGAGCCACAGGATCTATCGTCTTGCCAATAACTTCACTGAAAAGTTTTTTCTGGGAATTATCTTGAGTGGATTTAAAAGCCTCAGTTTTTTCGGTGGAAACACCACATGATGTGCACAATTCCTGTTATTTGTAGTTTGCAAACTTTTGAACATAGCTCTAAGTACCCCATTGTCCTCCTTAAGGTCTTTGACCTCTTTTACAAAGTCATCTATTTTTTTTACATAAAACTTTGAATATGACCTTAACACTTTGGTCCATTGTCTCAGCAATCTTACTAGAAATTTCTTGTTCACACAAAGAAGTTGATTCGTTATCGCCAAGTGACAGGGTAAAGGATAACTCATTCGTGTTTGTTTTTGAAACTTCTTTTTCCAAACTGTTTATTTTATTTTTAGGTGATAAGCCAAACATGTTTAAATCATCATTAACGTTCACAAATTTTACGCACATGTATTCGTCATCAGGGCCTGTGCCCGTACACTGGCAGTGAAATCTTGTTCCACATGATCCCGTGCACTTAATAAACTTTTGTTTGCTGAAGAATGGTTTATTACAAATTGAACATAGATCGGAGCTAGGGAGCATGTAAAAACCCCTAAAATCTAAATGTACGGGAGTTTCCGACACTTTTCACGCAGATATTACCACATAAACATGATATTCACAGGAGCTGCTTCATAACACGTCCATCTTGCGTGAGTGCCCGGACAATAATAGTAATAGTAATAATAATAATAATAATAATAATAAACACATCTTTATTTTTTGTGGCGAAGGTATTATCACCTTCTCTTACACTTAACCACTTTGCATAATAAAACATATTACTTTCTTTTTTTTTTTTTTTAAGAAAAATAAATAAAACAATTTCACAAAATTTAATGTCTACCATAAACTTAGAAAGAAGCTTATATGAAATATATAAAAGCAGCTTACATAAAATAAAATAGACCTTAATATTGAACTTACACGATTAACACATGCATGCATACACAAAACCATATACACACACACACACACACCCGATATATATCCAAATACATATAATTGTACTATTTTTAAAATTAAACTACCAGATAACATTGACTAGCAAAAGTTTTAAAACTGAAATTTCTTTTAAGGATTACTGTAGGACAGAAAATCACAGCATATAACTATTTAAACACGGGAAAAAGATTTTAAAAAATTAATTGATGTAAGACATTAAAAATTATAACATAAAACGTCTAAAATTATCAGCTACCTAGAAATATACAGAAAATAAGACATTAATACGTCTACTCGCACACGCTCATTCACACATCTACATACATTAACAATTCATTTAATTAATTAAACTATAACATAATCATCAGAAACATCACTACAGTTGCACGAAGCAGAAAGCAAGTAAGTTACAGGTATTATAAAAGAGGAACCTCCACAATAAATATATTGCTCCTCCCTAAATTTAGTAAAGGCTGTTAGAATAAGAGTAGATTAGCACCAAAATAGTTTTTGTTCATTGAGATGTGTTTAAATACTGTATGATTCATCAGAAGTTACTGCTACTCACAAGGCTTACTCATTACATCATGTAAAGCAAAATATGTCATATAAATGTGAGTCCTATTCCCAATGTTTACAGAGTCATTTGACAATCAGCATACCCAACCTACACTGGAAAGCAGGCTTCAACACCGTTTCTGCATCAATTTGGGATGTAGTGTCCTACACGATCAGCTGATATGGCAATTCATTTTTCCGGGATGCTGGACTGGTGTGGTGTAACTGCAATTGTTCCAAGAAGAACTGCAGCTGTTACTCGAGAATGTTCCATTAGCAGTGAGACATCGTATGATCTTCCAGTATGATGCTGCACCTCCTCACTTCTGCCGTTCTGTGGTTGAACATTTACATCTGCATGTCCCAGAAAATAGATAGGACGAGGCTGTTTTCACCCCTGACCTCCTCGACCGCCAGCTCTACCGCCACTAGATTATTGCGTATGGGGATGGATGTAGGGTGTTTTTTACCAAAGGACTGCACAAACATGTGGGGAACTACTTGAGTGTATCATGCACAGAACTCAAAGACGGCCACGTGCAGCTATTTAGAGCGAAATGTACGGTCATAAGCAAGCAGCCAAGTTTATGGAAGTAGTAGACTGGAACATTTTTGAACATTTTTTTTAAGAGATGCAATTGTGATGCTTAGTTGTAAACAATGCGGTCTTATAATGCATCACTGTATTTATTTCTGAAAGGGTTATTAGTTTATTCGTCATTTTTCGCCTGTTTTGAATTAATCTGTCAATATTGAGAATAGGGCCCACATTTATATGACATAGTTTACTCCAAATAATGTAATCATCCTGTGAGTGGCGATAACTCCTTGTGATTCATCCTGTACTTTATACAGTCTCTAATGGATAGTTATGTGTTTCTGATTATTATATACATTGCTTCTGTTTTATAGACCTTACTATACAGTATCGTTAAAGCAACATGTAGATTAGGGATTGCAATAACTTAAAATTTATAAGATTAGCAAAAAATCTAAACGTGTCTTAAGAGGGATGACGTTGGAGATAATGTTTCACTACTCAACATGTAGATACGATTGCGAACCACTTTTTTTGATGCAGCTGTGAGATGTATGTACATAGTGATGTACATACATAGTTTACAATGTACCCTTTTTAATTGGTGCATTATGCTATAGTTTGGGCATATCCAGCTTTATTTTATCTTCAGTGGATTAAATTTTTTTTTTGAAGTTGTAGATGTTTCATGCATCCTGAAATGTTATAAATAATAAAACTTTTAAAACTGATGTTTTGTTAAATTTTCTAATGAAATAAATTACAGTGTGAATCAAATAAAACTGATCATTTTTAATAATGTTTTTTTCTACTGTTGACTGGTTAGTAAGAATCCTGTCTCCTTTCATCTTTAACTAAACCTCTACATATGAGTAAAGTCTCGACACCCATCTGCTCCATTTCATATTTACTATTCAAGCCTATGATATTTTGTAATGTGAGTTGGTCTCTCTTATTGATCTACTATGTGGAATTTAACTTGCAATTCCAGATTTTGATCTAAAATTTATAAAGTCAGGCTTACAATGCATAACTTTGTTGCATTTCAAAGAACTAAAAATGAAAATCTTTTTTCCCCTTTATCATTACTTGTAATACCATGGCAAACAGAGTTTGATTCCCAGCAGGATTAGCCATGTTTTCATACGTGGGAAATGTGGAGGACATTGCAGTTGTCTGGCCGGTTTTCTCGGGCCACTTCCATTTTCCCACCCTTGCATTCCGCAGCTCCTCTATCTTCACTTAATTCCACCCCTACCCGTGCTCAGCCAACACCGACTAGATAGAAGGCCTGCACACTCTGCTGTGATGTCATTACGTGAGGGCCATCTTCTGCAGGCGTGCTACCAGACTCCGTTAATAAGTTGACGACAGGTATATGTAATCCTGGCTGCACGTTGATTATGTGCAATTTTTTTTTTTTTACATGTTATATCCATGCTACAGCAGACGTTAATAAAATGAGGCGTATCTTAACCACTGCATTAAGAAAAGGTTTTTATTCCAGTATTAGATGCAGATCTCCTGGAATTTTGCTTTATAAACAATTTTGTTAGTATTTAGTTGAAAATCATATATGTATTTGTTTACATTCTTGCCATACATGAGCTATAGACTACATGAAAGAAAAGTATTGTATCATGAAACAGTGCCTACTTGCTAAACCCCCAGCTGTTAATTCCAAAGAATGCTAAATACCTCCACTTTTTGTGATTAGTGGGGAAACCAGAAAGATATGCAACAATACCGTGACAATTATAAATACAAGTGGGCTTTACCCGTGATTCGAACTCAGAAAATCTCATAAAATTAAACTAGTATGTATTCAACTGTATCACAGGATGTATTCAGTGTAATGTTTTGAGTGATAGGGTGCACTAACATAAAATATCTTGGAAAATGTCTGAGCCACTTATAAACACGTAAGTTTATATGGCCTACCATAGAACTACTTATGTGAAAAATGTGATGGAAATCAGTTTATTGGTCCTAGAGATATTGCATAAGAACCTTACCTAATTTCTTAATTGGTGCTGTCTTACATTATTATCAGGCGTGTATTGCTGTCATAGGTGATCGCATGCCATTGTGAATAGAAATAATCAGTTTTCTGAATGTGTATGAAAGTAGAACATATGTTGAGTTTTCCTGGAAGCTCGTCAAGAAATGATGGGAGGGATGAATGTCTGTTTGTTGCTTTAATTTTGGACACCAGTGTTAATTTCTCACAATAATTGTGAGTCCAGGGAAGTTTTTCTTGCATTCCTAATACTTGAAGACATCTGTAGTATGTGGTACAACTGTCTGAGATAGCTAAATGATTTAATTTACTGCAAATGAGTTGTCTCACCTCCTGATTTACTTGTGTTCTCGAATACCAATCTCAGCTGTAAAGTTTGCAACAAATTTTTTAAATATCAGGAAATAAAAAAATGCAATACGAATAGCATTGTAGATTTAACCATGATATTTAGATTAATCATTGTTTGTAAAATATGTCATTTCTCCATTTTTTTCTTCGTCATTGTACTTGTATGCTTTACTCTTAATGTTTCATCTTGTTTATAATTTATGGTACTTGCAGATTTGGGGATTCCGAGTGTAACTTTTTGATGGTAAATTGGTGGTTTAGGTAGCTATGTTGGTGAAGTTCTGTATTTATTGGTTTGCCACCTTCCCTCATGTAAGACCTGCATCCCACATTTTGAATATTACCCCCCTCCTCCCTGGAAAAAGAATTTACATATCCAGTTCTAAAAACCTGTTTTTCAGTGTATAGGTGTGTTGTACAAGCTATACTACTTATGTTACAAAACCAAATAAGTCATAAGCTGCACCATGCTCAAAATAAAAGCCCCCAAGTTTTGGAAAAAATTGGCATCTCGGAAATAGCATAGGCATTATATTTGTGACATTGGCCATTTTACGACCCAGCAACATGCGCTGCTGCCTACCAAGTAACCAATAACAAGAGTGGAAACTGTCACTTGACAGGTGCAGTCTTGAGCGCAACACAAGTAGATGAAATATTTAAACACAAAGGGTCACTTATCTCTTGACACATTACACATTCTGCATAAATGTAGAAAACATGCTAGTATTTATTTGATTGTAATTAATTGCTGTTTAAAAAGTTACTTTTCTGTAGAAAACTGGAACAATTTTAATAACAAAAACATTAAATGTGTACTGCTTACACGCTGATGTGATGGCATACTCGTGGAACAACCTGAAAGCCACACTACGTACCACGCTACTTGCCATAACATGCTTTGCTTCACATGTCCGACATAATCACTGCCATAGCTATGTGCTTGTTGGCAGGAGGAAAAGCAATGTACGGTATGACAATCTCATCTATACACAGTCCTGTATTTATTTTGTATACTTTAACCTCCATGTAAGATTTACATATATACTTTTCAGATTCATTACTGAGAAAAAATGTGTGGGTGATATTTCGGTAAATGCAATATTTATTCAGTGTTGTGTCTCAGGAATTGGCTATACTGCACAGCTATGATACGTCTGTGGGTGCATCAGTTTCAGGAAAATCACTGTAGCAGGCCAAGGAAGGTGCAGCATCTGTTTTTGAATGTTGTGTAGTATCGTTTTAAATTCTGACCTCTTGGGTGTTGCAGTTTTCACAAACAGCAGCGTACTTCAAAACTTGTGTTAACTTGGGTGCAGCACGAAGGTGATGTCAGTGCCAGAACACTGAGAAAGTGGTGTTTCTTTCAGGCCGGATGCTGCCGCCGGTGAACTACCGTGAATGCCAGGTGTGCGGGAAAGTCGTGCACATGAGCAGCCTCAAGATACACATGCAGGACATGCACTTGCCCTCGCAGATGGTGCGCTGTAGCCTCTGCGGGAAGGTCTTTCGCACACACAACAGCTTCAAAGTCCACGTGTCCATATACCACCGCGGCGTCAAGCTCAAGAGTATAGTGTAGGCTGCTGCCTTTTTCACCTATGTCCCCGTGCCGATGCAGTGAGTATGCTGCGACTCTGAGAGTCCTGTGTGCAATTTTTATATTTATTTGGATTTCATTAAGAAATCTGGAGAAACATCAGATAGAGTCTCTGTGGTTGCATTGATGTCTATAGTCAAAAGAAAGGTGTGTAAACATGTATGCTAATTAATTAATTAAATTATTTATTTATGGCCACAGTAAAACCCCTTCTGCACTTCTCAATGGACCAGGAAAAATTGTTGCAAAATGCAGGAAATTGTAAAAGAGGAAAAACAGGACCAAATAAAGTAGGTGTAAAATAGGGGTTTGAACAAAGGACTCCACTTTTTTTTTTATGATTCCCTTGTCTAAGAATAGTATAATTGATATACCAACTGTATTTTTTTCTCTCATGAATATTTGTGTGAATAATATTTGGGAGCATGTCTATGACATGCCTCTAATAACCCGCACATTATTCCTTTGTTTTAATGTACTCATCTTGGGTGACTATACATAGTAACCCCAGTTGATTTGTTTTATTGTAGTCATCTTGGGTGACTATACATAGTAACCTCAGTTGATTTGTTTTACTGTAGTCATCTTGGGTGACTATGGTAACCCAGTTGACTGTACTCAGTTCTAACACTGCAAAGGTGTAATTATAATTCTGTATAATAAATTACTTGGAAATTTATGTTGCCATTCTGCATCCTTTTGAAAAAATAATCTTATAAGTTATATGTGAAATATAATCCTGCATAAAATGAATAAAGTTTGCTACTTCTAGTTCATCAACAGTTTTATCTGTTTTTAGAATATTGCACTTTTAGTGGACGTGTCTGTTTTTGTATGTGGCTTGTTTTACTGTTAAATTTAATACATTTTATCATTTTCATCTTTTACTATGATAATATTTCTTACATATTTTTTATATTTTATATTTTCATTAAAACTTGTGTTATTTTGTTCAGCTGTTCATTTATGTACTAGAAAGAGAGGGAGAAATTTCTGAATACTTTGTCATCATTTATGCAGGAACTTATATATGCATACTGCAAAAATTGACACTTTAGGAAATACAGTTTGGTAATAGATTTGTAAGTTTTAATAGTGGTCAATAGTTCATGTTACAACAAAATTTTAGGAACTTAGTTTTTATAGCAAATAGCAAAAATTACAATAGGTTTTTATTTGCTCTTATCAAAATTTCTGATTTTTACATACATACATACATTGTATTTTTAACTGCTATTCTGAAGGAAAAAATCACTCTAGTATTAACTGTATCGATACTGTTCCTTTTTAACAAATATTCGAGAAAATATCTGTAGGAATCATGCATAGTTCTTGAATGTATTAAATTTATGTGTTTATGTTTCTAAAGTTAATTTATGTAGGAGTTTACTAAGGTAGATGCAGTCAAACACTTCCTTGCACAATTCAAAAATGTTTTAAAGTAATAAATTTTGTAAACCAACATGAGACTGCCAAGAAACTAACACCAGACATTTTAGAGTATGGATTATATATGCTTGTAACAACTGGTATCCTAACAAAAATAATGTATTTGTGAGTATAAGTGTCTGTTCTATAAGATAATATATATTCTAAAAATACTGACAGTGGGGAAAAGAAAAAGTGTTTATGCAATAAGAACAAGTAAAATATATTGAAACAAGTACAAAAAATTTTTTAAATCTTTTTGATGTATGAAAAGCATACAGGATACAGGTAGGTATGATTGCAGCATTTGGAGTGTTTTTCTTGAAGTTAAAAACTTTTTTATTTTTGAGCTTTCTGCTCCCCTCACCTCCTTTCCCATCCTCCTTTCTTCCTTTCATACCATTTTGTTTATCTTGATGAAATTTTTAGCTATTGTGTAACATGTGATGTAGAAGGGTGAAGGTTTAATTAGTAATGATTTTGAGTTATGTAAACAGCATTTATAAATTTACCATATAAACCTTAATTAAAAAAAAAATACAATGCTTATTTAAAAACTTACAGAATATAAAATATGAAAACTTTTCATAGTAAATCAATATCATATCTCTCCTTGTAGTTTTCATTTTGGTGTAAAATGTGTAACAAACTGAGTTCGAGTTATTAAATATGATTGTAAGAATTTAAATTTTCCTAGTATTAAAATTTGCTAAAGCAGAACAGAATGTATGCTGAATTTCTTGGTGAGAATTAGGTTATGCAGGCAGTTTAGTGCAAGGGAAACTATAATAATTGCATGTAATGTAGCAAATACAATGCTATGTGTACTAGAAGGAAGCAGACTGTCTGAAAAACTGATGACATTAATGTAAACAGTGCCTACAGTGTTCCATGATGATCTTAGAATTCCTGATGTAATTGCCATGTGATGAATCTCATGTATCGCACTGTACTACCTCTTTGCCCTTCGTGTATGTTTAAAGTCTTTGGCCCCAAAATGGATTTTGAGGGGTTGATTATGAAATTCGTAGAAATTTCAAGAAATTGCATTTTGGGTGAAGAAAATTTTTTTATTTTGTAATAAGCGTAGCGAATGGAAAGTAAAATGTAGCCTATTTTTATATTGAAACTATAATAGACATCAATAATGATTCTACATGACATACCTTGAAGTAGCTATGAAAGAATGAATTTTGTAGATCTCTTGAAACATAATAAATTATTGGGAATGGAAAGATGTGGTTTCATATGAAAAGCTGTGAATTGGTTGGTGACTTTTGAAACTGGGAGGGCTGTGGCAATCGTAACTCAGATCATTATAAATAGCATTTTTTTAATAGGTCATTTATAAATAAATTGCATACAACAGGCTTTAAATGTAGCTTATGTATCTAAATACAAAAATTAAGTGTGCTTTGTGTAGTTGTTTAAAGAAAAATGTATCATCACTCGGTTTGTAATGGTCAACATACTGTGGCCACTGGTTCACATCTAATAACTAGCACATGTTGACGCTGTCGGGTGAGACACGAGACGAACGATGACACAAATACTAACTGGTGATTTGGGCACCAGCGGTGCTTCCCAATCACCGCACTATTGAGACTCAGGGATCTCAGGGATGCTGTGGGTTCTGTGTGTCACTCTCACCTGTGCATACTTACAAACACATAGGTAATACTAAACTTTTAACTACATATCACTGAAAATAAACACTGAATAAAACATATGTGGCTACGACACTGTCACTACTGAATAAAAGGTATAAGTTCACTGTAGACTTGCTTTTATTGATATTATGCATACACGTGGACGTGCCAATGAAGTGATTATCTCGGTTATGACTAGCCAATTCCGCTTGGGTGCTCTCCAATTACTCTAGCACATGCCTAGATGTATGATCTCACCGAGGTGCGTGAAAGCACAGCATTCACAAGGGAAAAGGCCCGACAGCCGCTAGGGTGGACTGACGGTTTTTTTCCTGAAGACAGGACAGGTGAATTACAAATAAAACCCTTAATACATATTAACACGTGTGATTACTCGGCATCACTAACGCAAACTTGTCGAGGCTCGCCCTCCAGCACGTGGGTAGTGTGGTGACAGCCTATACATAGAGCCGGTTAGGACGAGAATAAAGGCACCATACACTAATTACAAAATTACCTAAACCCTTGAATAATACATGAAACAAGATGGGACACTAGTTGAATATTCACAATAAACACACCCATGTGTGAAAATAAGCTTAGATGGCGCATATGCCGCTGGATGAAGTTCGTAGTGGACCACATGGTTCAGGTGAAATTACAATATTTCTGCATAGAAACGGCAAATTAAAGTCACACAAAAGATTGTTCTTGCTGAGAAAATGATTTACTTTACAATTGCAGTGGTTACAGGCGTGTATCATGCCTGATGACGGTAAAATCAAACATTAATATGACTGTGTGGTCAAATACAAAAGCATCAATTTACATGGAAAATACATTGAACTCTGAAACAAATTGGCATAGAACCCTTAAAAAAATATTGCACATATGATGTTACATAAATAAGCTCTCAAACGCAACAATGGCATATACAAAGACTTGGCGTCGGTCGGCCACATGGTTATACATGATGTATACCCTCAAATACATACATAAAAATAATGCTCTTAAATTTGCGTGTAGCAATAATGCAGAAGTTACAATGAAATGCCATAAACATAGGATGGTGCCTTATTCAAGTTACGCAGGTCGCGTGAACTCTCCGACATCTTTCTCCTCCTTCTCGATTGTTAAAAATACTGCAAGGGTGCAAGAAATTAATAAAGTGGAAGCATAATGCTGGGGAAAATGTCTGGCAAAACGTATGCAAGCAAAGGTTAACCGGTAATCTAAATTAACTATGGAAACCTAAACAATGAACAAAAGTTGTAGTGCATACGTGACAGTGTCTTACCTTGTCAGCTCTCCTCGACAGACTGTCCATAGACAAGCGTTGCACGGACCTACCATGGCCGCCTATGGGGTTCACATAAGCGGAAGTGCTATGCACGCCAAGTAAAATATTTAATTAGTGAAAACAAAATGGCACAAATTAAATTAAACATTGTTTTACATTTCTATAATTTTCTTATGAATTTCAATATTATTTTAGTGTCTCTTTATGATGGTGTTCACGCTGGAATATTAAGTGTTCTTAATCTCTGTACCACGGGTACTTGGAATTTTATAACCAAGTAATTTAAAATTAGTACAAACATTTAAAAACATTTTACACTGAAAATAATATTTATACGAAAGTTCGAAATTATTGGCCTCTTGGCGCACGTGCGTGGTGGAGCGCCGTCATGAACTCTAGCGCCACTGGCTGTTAGCCGGCATCAATGCATTTGTTCGGTTTAAGTTTGTGTAGGTTATATTATTTCAGACCAGTACCTATGCGGTAAGATGATAAGATTAATTCTACTGTACTAATTATGATGATAACTTAAATGTACTAAAACATATTTTTAAAACCCAATGCCATTTTATATACAGTACGTACAAAATGCATGTTAAATTTAAATTATAGGATGGAAGTGGCATATCTTAATTAATATATTTGTAATCAAAATCCTTTCTTCAACCTCTGTTCACTATTTAACTGGCAATGAATATTCACCTTACCAATCACTAAAAATTTTATGGCATTTTTTATATGTTGGGGACGTGATTTATGTCTTTCAACTTTGTCTCCCAAGTATTTCAAATCTTGTACCCCATTGACAGTCCACACAAGCTCATAAGGTTTCACTACCACAAAAAAAAAAAAAAAGAAACAAAACAAAACACTGAATTTCTACCTACACACCCATGTAGCCACTCCGCAAAATTCTATGTACTTACATTGAATTTTCGCATGTACAAAACACTGCATTTACCACCTTGGCTTAGTTGTTTTATTATATTTAACTGTGGCCTTGTTAGTCCCAAATTCTTAAGCTCTAGTTTATTCTCGTAATTCAAAATCTGTGCCTTAATAAGGTTTTAAATGTTACTCACAGAATTATCCGTGTTTACGCAGCTTTTTAACGATATCTGTAAATAGAAGATATTCGAAATAAATACAATTATTGTAAAGAAATGAGTTTAAGAACTGCAAAAGAGCAGTACATGAAAGTGTGGCTACAAAAGATGTGTTATATAACTGTATAAGACATTCTGTTAAACAGTGGAATTCGAAGTTTCAGTTCTGGTAGTCTTGTCAAGTTCCAGGAAACTGTTTTTGTGTGAGAGCAGAGGCGCACCCTGCTTCCTCTGATTTACAGCATGTGATTGGCCGAAAAGTGAGAGCTCCTGAAGTCTCCCCTCCCTCCCATAGCACCCTATCCTACTGTTATGGCCGTCTCGCTCTACTCACTCCACCCACTTCGGGACAAAGAATCTGCCGTCCCATCACTCAACATTTCCAAAAACATTTCTCTTGTGACAAGAGTCTCGTCTTGCAGTAAATAATACTATTAGCAGATAAAAGAGGTCTGTGTTCTGAGATTTTATTAGGAGGGCTATGCTCCGCCACCCTCCCTCAGCAGCCGCCATTGCATTGCATAGGTCAAAGAGATAATGGATTGGTCGTGAAAGAAATTATGTCTGCTACTTTGAATTGCTGGTAAGTGATTTGAATCTGAAAACCATGTAGTATGTTTCCTAACAGTTAGTTTAACAGAGGATGTGAAATTAAGGGCTATACCAGTAAATGTAATGTAAATACTGTATAAAATATTGTAATGCATTATTATAACCCACTGCATTGCTTCAGGAGAACGTTGGAGCTTGTAAACATTTGTGTGATCCCTTTTAAAGGTTGTTCACGGCAAAGAAAGCACTTTTAAAAACAACGTTTGAAAAAAAATCACTGCTCATACCTGCAGATATGCTACAGTGCATGCTGGTGTGTGACCTCCCAGTAGAGTTGGCAAAAAATTAATAAAAATAATTCTAAGATTTGTATATTTATTGTGAGTGTAATATGTACGTTTATGGTTACTGAAGTGCTGTTTGGATGATTCATGCAATGGGGATAATTGATTGTTTGAACAATTGCAAACTCTTCATTGTGGTCTCAGAAAACCGACTAAGTAAAAATATCCTATATCAAACATTAATAAATTAACTAAGACTGAATGAGCCTGAGTTATTTGTTGATGACAAACATGTAACTTAAATATAATTCCAACAAGCAATCAAGTTAGAGAACAAATAACAGAACAACACAATACAACAAAAATGTAACATACATATAGTTCCGAGCAAGTAGGCAAGGTGACGCCAGAAAAATGACACAAAACGACCAGAATTGGTGGCCAAATAGACAAACAACAAGTATGGAATATGAATAATATTAACCTAGAACTGGAGGAACAGTTAACACAATGGTTGGAACTGTTGTAAATATGGACAACACGACAATGACTTTACAGACAAAAAACAGCAAGCTTCATTCGACGACAACCAGGTGTGACGTTTCTGGAACTGCAATCTTTTCCTGTCTTCAGTCATATATTCCCGCTCGGAATCATATGTTTGTTAAATTTGCCTTGTGTTGTATCGTTCTGATATTTGTTCTCTGACTTAATTTCTGCTTGGTATCATATGTGTGTTACTTGGTTGTCGACAATAGTTAACTCAGGCTCGCTCATTCCTATTCAGTGTATTTTTAATCTAAATTACTTTTTAAGCTATGGTAATCAATTTTAACTAGTAGGTTTTGTGAGACCACAACGAAGTGTTTGCAATGTTGTTCAAACAGTCATGGTTACTGAAGCTAGTGTTTTTTGTTTTATACATGTTAGAGCAAAAATTTGCGTATTAGTAACATGCGTATATTCTTGACAGCCCCACTTAATGATACATAAATGAAGTGAGATGGTTTGTGGCAACGTTAATTTTTCAGAAGGAAACAAAATGAGGAGGGAAAGTAGATCCTAAAGAGGGCTTCCAAAAGCACAGTGAATAGCCTGTCTCAGTGATGGTTCCTGGTCATGGACAATGGTGGTTACAGCCATGCATAGACTAAAGATGAGGTAGACCGCTTATTTGTCTTCTGTGCATGTACCTATCATTGACGTACCCTACTGTCAAAGTCACATGGTGAACAGTGTTGAGCGTGTTTCTTTACATCTTAATTTTTAAATGACAAGCACTATTATATTAATTAAATACTTTTGCCAGTTTGAATTTAATCAAAAAGTATTACAAATTTGATTAGAGTAAGTATAAAAACATCTCAAAAGCGCTTGTTTACTAAACAGTGTTGTAACCTCAAACACATTCCAAGCCATTTTTGCTAGATGTGTAAGCAGAAAAGCAGTTTAATGTTGGGGCACGGAGATTGGTTTTGTGCAGCCAGCAAGCTCGGTCTACCTCATCTTTAGTCTATGGTTACAGCCAGAAATACACCCCGGGTGTCTTCCTTTGTTGGGTTCTGGAATCACTGGTACTGCTCTGACTGCCAAAGCATTTGGAGTAAAGTTGGATAGTGACCCTGGAGCACAACTGTTAATCAACTGTATATTTCTCTGTGTGTTTGCAGGCAGTAGAAACGTGCAAGTGGTGTGCCCGTACTGCACCAAGCTCATGCTGAGGAGGTGCTTGAAGCGACACATAGAAGACGTGCACTTGCCACCCCTTGCAATTCCGTGTGGGTTCTGCAGCAAGGTGTTCCGCTCCAAGAACACTTTTTCCACCCACATGTCCCTGTACCATCGGGGCATGAAGCTGAAGAACTCGTGAGCTCTTGTTTGCAGGATGTGTCGTTTCTTCGTGCGGCAGTGATAGGAAAACCAAACACATTCTCCATACTTGTTGTGAATTAATATTACTGTAGCATCTCTATACGAAGTACACAAGCAGACTTTAAATTTTTTACTCAATACTGAAGACATGTATTTAATGATATTACATCTGCCGGGGATTTAAAATACAGGCTTCAAAATGTAAAGAACTTTATTGTGAGATTTTCCGGTACAGACTACATGACATTTTTTGTGTTCAGATCACTAGTGTGTTGGACTTTAAGTGAAAGTTACATGCTATTGGTTAACACCGCAAACAAATTATGTATAATTGCATTGTATTTATAGTTAATGCTTGTGAATTTCAGTTTTAAGTTTGTTTTTATCATATCTAAGACCTTTTAGTTTTAATTCTTGTAGTAAAAATAATGTGTACTATTTCTGTGAACTAATAATATTAAAGGAGAATATTTGGTTGGACAGTAAACCTTCTATTTTGTGAACCTCTATTTAATTCATACCAGATTTAAAAGCCATTGTGTGACAAGAAAAAAATTGCTCATCTCCTTCATGTTGTGATGGCTATTTTTGTGCGTGCTGGAAATTGTGTATACACCTAGGTAGAAATAGTTATTTCTCTGCCTGGTCATGTTTTACCCTGTTGCCAGTAGATAATATTGGTAACATTCAACAGTTTTCAGAAGATATGTATAGTTTGTCAGTGGAAATGTCCAGGTCAGATCCGCAGTTAGTGAAGTTAGATGCATCACAGCATTAACTAAATTGTTTGTTTTAATTTGCAATGTATGTAAATATTCTTTGTTTTTGAGAAAATCTTTCCTCTTTCACATGTTATCCCAAAGGTGTTGATTTTTTTGTTGACTTCTTATGACAACATTTGAAATTGTGTAAAACGTCTTGTACTACTCAGAAGTTTCACTAAACAAAAGGAGCTTTTGTAACAAAGTGGTCAGACCTGATAAGCATATATTTTACACTCCTCTTGCCACAAAAAATGTTAAAAACATTGAGCGGTGTGAAGTTTTTCTGAGCAGATTATGTTCATGTTTAATCGCCTCTGGCATCAAAATTAAATTAAATTGAATTATATATGAACTTAATTAAAAACATAGATGTCTCAAGAATGGAATTATTCTGCGTCATACTGTAATTTTCAGCGTGTGTTAATCCATTTTCACTATCTTATTGCCTGCAAATATGAAGAGTTAATAATTAAATATTATTTTAATTCAATGTTACAATAATTTGACACAATATATTTCGAACCCAAGTGGTTTTGAACCTGTATGAAATGAAAATATTACTCTTAAAAGGATGTAAAAGATCTTCTTTCGCGATATAGCAGTGGAATAGGCAACTGTGTTGCCATCTGTTAGCCAGCATGCATGGTTCACTTTGGGAGCCACACCCCCACGATTCATTTTCATGTGTAAAATACAAATATACAAACAAATTCCCAGTTTCATAATTTCAGCGAGTTCTCTGTATATTTTTTAATGCAACCTATATCCGTGTGCAGTGATTCTGCTTGCTAATAATTTTGATTTGGCATGTAATCACCAAACCTCAGCGAGATTGGCTCACTATATTTTTGTCATGTATCCCCTCCCACTCCAGTTACAAGGGGAAAATAAATAATAATTTATAATAAATGCATATGGGGGTGGACCCAAGGTGAGGCAGCACCCTCCGAGTGACTGACTTTCCAGCTGGGACCCATAGGTGCCCATCATCCCTGAACATGACATGAAATGTAGCCCTAGGATGGAGCGGCGGGGGAAACGGGAGTTCCCCAAGAAAATGTTATTTATTTATTAAAACTGCACATCGATTTGTAACAGAATAATTTTTGTTGGAAATATTATTTATGTTAATATGATATATTGTCATTCAGGTGCACTCGTTACTGTGGTTAATTGGTTAATTTATAAATAGCCTCATTGCATGTACAAACTGTAAACTACCCAATATTGCCTTGACGCATGATGCATCTCCAGTATTTAGTATTCAGACGACCTCAGCTCCATCCTGATGTTAGCATTGTTAGAAATAGGAATTGAGTTTACAGTTTGTACACCATGTGAGCTGAGATTTTTCTGTCTACTCCTTAGCTTGTTTTATACACTGGCCCATCATAACTATGCTTGCAGTATAACGAGTTCCTTTTCTCACTGCTAGATAGCATTAGTTATATTATTGTTGTGTCTTTTGCTTCCCCATCCTCCAGCCAGCCGTGACATCACAGCTGTAAGCTATGCCTTCGCTAACCCCCGTTTTTCGGCCATCCCCTCGCCCTCATGACACCGGACAATCAATGAAGAGCAGCAGCCCGAGTTAGTATAAAAGGAGATACAGTTCGCACCTTCGCAGTAATTTCTACAGTCTAGCCCTCGTGACTCAGACTAGCAGTTGGCAGTTAGCAGTTGACAGTCCAGTACTCGTTGCTCAGACTTCGTAGCTCATTTTGTCTCTAGCACTCACTTCTCAGACCAAACCTTTTGTTTATGTTGCTCGGAATCAGTTCAGCCCCGTTTTGTCATAGTGGTCTCTGCGACTTTAGTCAGGCGACTCTCCAAAAAGCTATGTACTAACTCCCTCCACCCTCATCAGCACGGACAGGTTTGAGACAGGGAAACCTCTTACTTCAGACCTTCTCAGGACTTTTCCCTCCTCACCTTTGCTTAGTCTCCCTGCGTCGCATACAGCACCACATTGTCATCAGCATAGGGAACTGAGGCAACAATAGGCGAGAAGAATTTGCAAGCCAGGCCACGCTACGCTTTGCTCATTATGCACCTCATGTAGCACCGGTTGCCTGTGTCAGACCCCACCATCATATTCCAGCTTCTGGATGACTATTCGTGCCAGTGCACATTTGCAAGTGCGTCACCATGTTCTTTCCATTACTGGAATAAAACATGAACTGAGCCTTAAGCATTGAGACTTAACCATTTCTGTAGACATAGTACCGAGCTCCCAGTTATCTCCTCTAAGGTAATCTCGGGAAGTTTATCTCAAGCGCTTTACAGACTCTACCTTGTTTTGTTACCCTCATTCACCTAGCTTGGGTAACCTTTCCCTCTGAAGAGTGGAACAGGGGAGCCACACAGATACACTGACTTCAGAACAGCTTGTCACTCTAGTGTCCATAAGCCTCTCTACTGCGGCCCTGCCAAGAGAGACAGACGTTCACGGAGTAGGGAAAACCAGTGCGGCCTTACCTCCAGCACCCACTACAGTCTGTGCCAGGTGCCTGAAGTAGGGTGACCACTGCATTATCGCACATCATTGGTTCGACACGTAACTTTGGGAGGGCGGAGGGGAGATACAAGGAGCCTGCTTTCTCTTCCTCAATGGAGGTGGTGTATTTTGTCTCGTCATGCCCTACTCCAAGATACAGGATCTCAAGGAGAAGGTAAAGTTGGCCCTACATGCTTCTGGGCTCCGGCATGAATACTCCCCGGTTTTGATTGCATCCATTGCCGGTCTCCCACCCTGAGATCAAACACAGGCACTTCGACACTTACAGGATCTAGTGATGCCGGAAATACCAAAGCACCTTTTCAGCAACCCGATATGAACAGGACCATGAGAACTACCTCACTGGATTGCGAAGCTAGTCCGCCTTTCATCAGCTCCACAGCTGCCTGTCGTAGCCTTCAGGATTCCAGATGTTCTGCGACCTGTCTGCACACCTCGACCACCTAAGAACATGTAACCGCCAACAGTACGTCATACTCTTGCACGGTCGTTTCCAGTTGTCTGACATCCAGGTATCCAAAAGCCAGTGATAACTCCGTAACGCCTCATCGCGTTGAAAGCTGCAGACGTCGTGCCCTGCCGACAGCCAACCTGGCCTATTCTGTATAGTGGGAAAATCCCAGCAGCCCGACAGAATCTCAACCCACCATCTATCTAGGAGCGCTCTGCTTAGCTCTTGAACAAAAAGACTCCCTTTGACGCAATAAGTAGGAACCTACTAGACTAGTGGTCTTGCATCTGCCTTTTTGACGAGATAACACCACTTTTCGTGAAATACTTCATTATTATGAACGAAAATGTGCTGTCTAACGATTTCCAGTATCACATATATGCTGTAACGTCTAAACTGCTACTATACAAGAACTAGAATTAACATTGTATTAAAGACGTTAAACCAAATTCGCCATCTACAACAAACGATGCTCTACAGTTTTATGTCATGCTTTTAAGTACACATGTAGCCAACACAACTCTAGTTGTAGGTGTATTCAGCGAAATGGATGTAAGAGTTTCAAATGCAAATTTATTCTTTGATGAGATTTAATTTTTAAAAGTTTGTGATATTGAATTTTGATATGCATCATGTTTAAAATATATTGTGACCACATGAATGAATTTGATAGAAAAATTTTACTGATATTATTTGCATATTATGCTCACAAATCAAACTAAGAACATAATACAACTATACGCTGTTCGTGGTAAAGTGAGCACTTTTTAAGACCCTCCCAACAGCCATTAACCACTACTAAATATATCTTATTGCAGCTTTAAGCATTTAATTTTGATGGTGGTGAAATGTATACTCTGTGATTATTAGTCACATTGCAATGTTTATATTAAAAAGCAGCAGGAAGATAGAAATTGGATGAAAGGAAAAATTTATAAGGGCCTTAAAAAGTCCTCACTTTACAGTGAACAGCCTATAATTTTCCATTAGGATTGTGCCGTATTATTTCTTTTTGCTGGGAGAGAAAGCCTCATCTTTTCAAACATTTTCAAGTGAATAAACTGTGTGGATGTTAGTAATTTTATGTCAATTGCAGTAACAAAAATAAAATTCAATAGCAAAATCAGTAATTTTTTCATTATCTATGCATGAGCAACTTGGCGACATGTTTCTATGTACGTAGGATGGGTTTAACATCTCATTGACATCTGCCGTTACAAAGTGAAGTGAAGTGAAGTGATTTGGGCCGCTCTTAACAGTGAGGTCTTGGTAGCCGATGAGGGTGATTGAAGTCAATATGGAGCGGCGCCAGAATGAAGGGGCGGGGGAAATGGGAGATCCACAAGAAAACTCGCCGACCAATGGCAACGTCCGGCAGTTTTCCCACGTGTGAAAAACTATTATAGGCTGTTCACATTAAAGGGATCACTTTTTAAAGCCCTTCTAAATTTTTCTTTTCATCCAATTTCCATCTTCCTGTGACTTTTTAGTATAAAGATTGCAATGTGACCAATAAACACAGTGTATACATTTCAACACCCTCAAAACTTAATGCCTGAGATTGCAATAAGATATATTTATTAGTGGTTAATGACTGTTGGGAGGGCTTTAAGAAGTTCTCACTTTACCGTGAACAGCCTATACAATCGAAACATGTTTTGAGTCAGGTGGAAACCATGTAGAGGCAGAAGGATATATAGACTGTTTGTAATCACAAAGGGAGAAAGGGTTTGGTTGTGGAACTGCTGCTATGTACACAGCATTTAGCAAGCTATGCACATGTTAGGGCGTGTGGCATACAGGAACGGAAGAGGACGGTTTGAGTCACCACTTCTCTTTACGTGTTTATGTGTTGCACGCGTGATCAAACTCACCAGGTGTGCACTTGAGACATTTTCCAGCTGAAGGTTTTTAGTTTTTTCACTGATGTTTTTTACAGATTTGGCCTAGCAACTGATGGTAGCAGCACAACCTTGCTCTCGCAAGTTGGACAAAAAACGGCACGACCATCCAGCACTGCCAACCTCAGGCATGCTTCCTACCTTTCACACAGGAAGAAACTTCCCAATTGTATTAATTTTTCCTTTGTATACTTCAAGTTCCTTACTGTTTCAGCCATATGGTATATTTATTCAACTATCTTGTATTTTGCTTAATAGTGCACACTACAACAAGTTCTGACTTGTTGTAGCTTTGTACTCTGCCACATGTACGCAAAAATTTTCAAACCTCTTCATACCCATGTCCAAAGCTAGTCTTTGGAGGGATATTTAACATAACATTAAATGTGGCATTGGACATTCCTCCTTCTATCCTGTGGTCACGCAGTACAACGTGTTCAGTTACGTTACATTTAAATTTTGGCCACCTTTATCATATATGTTTCTGTACTATAATTTAGTGATATTTCATGGAGTATAATATTTTGAATTCCCTACCTTGCCATTTCCTAAAACTTCCCCTTACATTGATTTCAAATATACTTTAACTATTACTTCATTGTTAAACGAGGTCTCAAGTTTAGCCTTGCCCCTACAATACTGCCATTAATTGTCCCTGTGAATGCCACCATTCATCGACGTTCGCCTGAGGCCTGAGTTCCTCTGCCTTTCCTACACCATTACAATCACCGTACAAGGTTCTACATTGTCTGATTTTTACCCATACTACTGCCACAGCTGGGACGGCTGCTATTTTGACCTGGGGGGTAATGCAGCTGCCAGGTAGGGCTGCTCAAAAACATACTACTTAAGCTATGATGGCCAGTTGAGAAAAGACTACTTAAAGTACAATGGGATATAGATAGAGACTGTTTTGTAAGTAAACGCTGTTGACCTACTGGGCGAAGCGTATAAAACGGCCATGGAGACCCCCCTCCCCTCCCCAGTGTCATGACGACAATCAAGGTACCACCACGTTAGTTACCGGAGCTGGTAACAAGAAGGAGGACATCACGACATCAAGGCCTGGAAGGAGTTCTAGGTCGATCTACAGAGGTTTTATGGTGAGCATAAATATCGAGCTGGCAGTTAGGTGCAACACTCTATTTAGCGACCCCATTGCCCCATTAAGAATAAATAACATTAACTGGCAAGGTTAGGTCTTAATTGCGATCAACAGTAAACATGTAGCTGTATTATCATATCATCATAAAGTAATCGTTGTATATTGTAAGAATAATTGTATACCATTTTCAAAGCTTAGAGAGTTGTTGTAATAAATATATGTTTTATAAGAGGAGTTTTAATTATAGTTCATCCATCAGCGGCTACGCCCCTAGTAACAACCTTCCTGCTAATGTGTTTATTTTGTGGTTGAGTAGAACAAGAGAGAGTATAATAGGAGAATCAGAGAGTTCTAAGACAGGCAAGGGAAGGCTTGCTACAACAACATGAAGCATTTAATAAAACTGTGTGATATCAGAGTTGTTAATGATGCATGGTTATCCCGTTAAATGCACCGCCTCACAGAGTGGCCAAGTGCTCCACTGAGTCTGACCTCTAACAAGTTCACGACAGTCAGTGTGTATGTTTCCAACTCTTTACCAGATCACAGAAATTTTACCAAGATTATCTATTGCTTAAAATAGGTACACCTATCATCACTATAGTATTTAAAAGCTATTGGTTTTGCCTGGAAACATTAGGCAATATATTTAAGCAGTAATTATTTTTTTGAATATTTTATTTTTTGCATTTAAAGATTGTTTTTTCCCATAAAGTTAATCATTGATCATATCTGGCCTAAAACCAACATTATGTTTAAACACAATATTACTTGAACTCGATAGGCAACATCTTCCAAATGAAGTGATATGCCCAGATGTGTGTACTTGACCAAATTGTTTGAACACTGAGCTATTTGTATTACAAAGCATAAAGTATATTTTCAGTGCTAAGAAGTTTCTGAAGGGACTGAAAAAATAATACTTAGTAACAAGGAAAACGTCTTAAAAGGGTCAAATTACACAAGTGTTGATAGACAAGGTGCACAATTATTCAACTTATTAAGCAGGAAAACTTCTTAAGTGGGAACTATTTAACAGGGTTTCATTGTAATTGCGATAGACACGCATCTTTTGAATAAATTGATACCCTGGAAGGACCTATTCAACGCTTTTGTCACCAAATAATGTATAAGCTGTATAACTTACGACTGGTGCAAGTGTACAAAAAAAAATCAGAGGATGTGGTTTTGAATGATTATTTATTGATGACTGTGGAGACATAAATTTTAATCATCGTATTTATTCATCTCTGTCTCGAAATCACACACTTTTTAAAGTGAAATATTATTAATCACTTCTAAAGGTTGGTGTTTTCCATGCGTGCCTCACATTGCCAATAAGTGTAGATATGCAGCCTGGACTAATTTAAACTTTGCCTGTCCCCAGTGATACTTGGCGTAGCCCATTTGTAATGTAGTTTTTTCCTCTTACATGGTTGGCAGGGTGGCAGATAGTTGTCAGCAACCAGTGTGGCGTCCTTGCACCCTCTCTCTCATTGTCGACCAGTTTGGAAGAGAAAGGAGCATGTGGAGGGGTAAACTGTTTTTCTCCTTCCGCCATGAACGCTTCCCCTTTTCTGTCTCTTATGCCGTGGAGACACTCTGCAATCAATAACCTATCTGCATGCTCTCAGCTGATGGAGTGCACACAAGTCTTACAAATTCTGTGTGCTTTTGGTGTCATATTATTTTTGTTTTCAGAGGTTTTGAAAGTTTGGGGCAGGCTAACATTTCTTGTAGTCTTATAATCAAATATATAGGGTACTTTGCGATGTTATATTCTTTATTTCGGTGAGTTGAGGTGAAATGTTTTTTAATTTATTATTTACAATAATACTTTTCTTAAAAATTTCCCTTTTTATTGTGTTTATTAGTTATAATTTATTCACATATATTGCACAGCTCTCATTATACTGAACATGAAGTTTATTAAGGTTAGAAGTTGTATTTTATTGATGTACATGTCATTTCCTCAACTACTGAAATCCTGGATGCATGGGAATTTTTTGACAGCTCCCTCAAAAATGGTAGATAGATACTCCATTATATACAGTGTATGTGTATTAATGTAAAAATTATTTTATAAAAGTAAATTGTAGTTTATTTTTACATTAGTATACATTCTGAATTTCAATGTCACCTAATATTCCAAAATAATTAAATATTGCATAATCTGCATAAACCACTACCACAAAATCATTGCAGAAGTTGAGATACAGAGTTAAAAGAAGAGGATAGTTAGTAATGAGTTTGGGAGTGGAGGTACATAAACCTGTATTTGCATGGAGAAAAATAAATATCTTGATCCATCCCTGAGTACAATGTAATTTTGAGAAGCCTATGCTTGAGGTACTAGTTGTGGCTGGACCAGACATACTTTGACACTAGTACTCATGACTTGTATTTTGTGTTCAGCAGGCTGCAAGAAGCAAGTGCCGTGCCCACACTGTGGCAAGCTGTTGCACAAAAACAGCCTGAACCGCCACGTAGAGGACATACATATGCCATCTCGTGCAATGCCATGCAAGTTCTGTTCCAAGACATTCCACTCCAGGAATGGACTCTCCAGCCACATGTCCACCTACCACAGGGGTGATTGACTCTGACGAGAAACTTTTTATGAGCAATTTTTACATTCACATTTATTGTGTAAATTTTTCTTGTCATAATATTCTTTTCTATTGCTCAGATTTAATTTTTTTTTTTTGTTGCTCAGTGTCCAAATAGATTTTTCACGGTTGTTTAGGAAAAAAGGAGATGATCTAGTTATTCATATGTTAAGTGTTTGGAGTTATTCAAATGTTATTTGATGCTAAGATTATCTGTCATTCCATTATGTTCTTCAATATTATCTATAATATTTTATGAAAGTAAAATTTTTGTAGTCTTCCGTATTCAAAAGTTTAATATTTTGTATTTTCTTGTTAAATTACAGAAATATTTTGTTTAAGATATATATGTTTATATATAGTGCAAGAGTCATAGAAGAGATGACATTACATCACCGAAGTGTTTGTTTATATGAGTGAATGGTTGGCAGGTTAATGATAGGTAGATATACTGTGTGTTACCAGAATAATTATTTGACATTAAAGACATTTTATTTAGTTCATAATTTACCTAGACAATATAATGTTCATGGGGGCTTACTGTCGGACTGTATTTTGTAATGATACATGTCATTGTAGATAAAGACTGAAAATTGTAGCATTGTTATGAAAGATAGTGAAGGAAAACAGGTTGCTGTATTAAGGTTATGTTCAGCAAATTATAGATGAAAGTGTAAGAAGATGTGATTTAGAAGTAGACATATTTTTAACCTATAAAATTAAGTAGAAAATAAAGTGTGTTGTGTTTATTGTAGCTCTCTCTCTCTCTCTCTCTCTTTAACTTGAGTTAACCTCTAAGGTAATCACCGTCCTATCATCGAAGTTGTTCATAGTCATTTATTAACATATCTTCATTAAATTTCTTATTGATAATTCACATAACTTAGTCAGTTGTAGATAGCAGCTGCTGTGTAATAGCTGAAGAAGATTATGTAGCAAGCAGATTGTAGTTTTCCACAACAGGGCCTGGTACCATATTCACAAAAATACTGACAAAGAAAGACGTTAGAGAATGCTGCACAGCAACAGTTAGTGATAAATACATACTGATTTTGATGTTACGTCATAAAGATAAGAATTCAGCTTTAATTATTTAGTTGTTACAGTATTTTCTTCCTATTTATCTGTTCAGTTACATATTGTTTATGTGCCGGCAGAAATTTCAAAGTCAACTGAGGATAGCGCATTATTATTTTTTGTTAGTTCTTTTAAGGCACGGGGAAGGTGCATGCAATAGAGTTGACCCA